>RCUC01143027.1:0-43218 GCA_003697995.1 Taxidea taxus jeffersonii | reverse complement strand
CCGTGCGGCCGTCTCCAGGGAAGACGGCAGGAGCTGAGGGACGGCCCTACGGGCAGAGATCCTAAACACACACAACCACACAAACACACACTCAGAGCATGTCCGAGCGGTACCGGGTACCAGAAAGGGGCCAGTCGCTGACGGACAAACACACGGGGCACGGGAGAGCGTGACCGGACGAGATGACGGAAGGATCCCCCGAAGGTGAATATGGAGAAGACGACGGAAGACAGGCAGAGACATGAGAGAGCGCCGTGTGGGAGAAGAACAGAAGACACTCGGTGTTGCCAGAATGTGAAACACGGAGCCACAAATGGCAAAGTAAAAACCCAAGGAGACGACGGCTCCCGGGCGAGCTGACCGACACCAGGCTCAGAAGCACAAAGCCTGAGCCCGCGCTGTGTCAACACGAGCTTTAAGCCAAACCAGGAACAATTTAGAGAGGAATTAGGCGGTATCTTCACAGGTCACAAATCAAACAGACTTATTTTAATATTTACTTATTTGAGACAGAAAGAAAGAGCGTAAGCAGGGGCGAGGGGCAGAGGGGAGAAAGGACCCACCAGCAGACTCCCCGGCTGAGTGCAGAGCCGGACTAGGGCCTTGATCCCACGACCCTGAGGATCATAACCTGAGCCGAAACCAAGAGTCAGACGCTCAACCCACCGCTCAACCCACCGGGCCACCCAGGCGCCCCCATCACAATTCAAACAGATTAAAAAGGTCTATTACACCCCGTCTGTCATCTGCCTAGTTCATACCCTGCTTTCTAAGGTAAAGCGTTAGTTTCTCGTTTTTCCTTCCAGACCTCCTTTACGCCAATTTAAGCAAAGACAACTACATAATCCTGTTTCCTCTCCTTTACGCAGAGAGTAATACATAATATGTTCTGCACTTGGCTCTTTTCCTCTTTAATTGCAGTAATTTTTCCATAATTTTCCATATAAATACTATTCTTACTACTACTTTCACATGTATAATCCCTGTTGCATCGTTGTATCAAAATTTACTCAACCAATCCACTATTAATAGACATTTGGGCTTTTTGCCACTCTGCTGCACTAGGTTATTTTGGTTCACACATTTTAAAGAAAATCTAGCTTCGTGCAGATATGGGGGAGAAAAAGCTAATAAACTTTTTGGGTTAGTTTGGATAATCCCCAAATCTTTTACTATTACATACAATACCTGTATGCATAATCCTGTACCTGCATTATGAAATACGCAAACATATCTGCAAGACATATTACCAGAAGTAGGAATACACATTCCTAATTCTGATATATATTATCAAATTGTCCCAGAGGGATGGAACCCACGCAGACTGAGCAATGACGGTACCTAGATCCCCAGAGAAAAGAGAGAATCTTAGGAAACTCAACCCTTTAAAAACCTAATCAAGGAAGAATAATCCAGAAGAAGAAAGATAAGCAGTCAAAGAAGTTAACAAAAGAGGAACTATGTGTTTCTAGAAGTCAAGCAAGCACTGATTGCTCATCAGTGTTAAATATATAGCGAAGAGATCTACTAAAATAATAAAGGTAATTAAAAATAAAAGAATTCAGAATAAAAGATAATACTATTATCCAGTAGAAGAAACCAGAACTCTGTGGAGAAATGGCTGATTCTAAAGCTGGAAAAGGAAAAGGACAAGATAAGCCTGGAGTATCTTACTGCGTCAGAATGTCAGAAAGCCCTCACAAATTGATGGGAACATGTCAAAAGAATACAGGAGCTAAATTAAAGGGGCTTTCATGGGACAAATCTAGGGTAATTTGAGCATTTAAAAATTAATAATGAGGGGCACCTGGGTGGCTCAGTCCGTTAAGCATCTGACTCTTGATTTCAGTTCAGGTCATGATCTCAGGGTTGTGAGATTGAGCCCCACACTGGGCTCCACACTGGGCGTGAAGCCTGCATGGTATTCTCTCCCTCTTCCTCTGCCCCTTCTTCACCTCTCTCTAACAAAGAAAGTAATCAATTAATTAGTAATGAGAACACCACCTCACACCTGTCAGAGTGGCTAAAGTCAAAACCAATAAATACAAGAGGATTAACGAGGATGTGGAGAAAAAGGAACCCTAGTGCACAGTTGGTGGGAACATAAATTGGCAGCCACTGTGGAAAACAGTATGCAAATTCCTTGGAAAATAAAAAATAGAATTAGTATATTGATCCCGTAATTCCACTACTGGGTACTTATCCAAAGAAAACAAAAATACGAATTCAAGAAGATACATGCACCATTATGTTTACTATAATATCCTCTACCATAGCCAAGATATGAAAGCAACCCACTGAAAGTCCACTGATACATGAAGAGATGAGGATGCGGTGTGCATATACAACAGAATATTATTCAGACACAAAAAAGAATGAGAGCTTGCCATTTGCAACAACATAGATGGATCTAGAGAGTATAATGTTAAGTGAAGTCAGAGAAAAAAAAACACCACACGATTTCACTCATACCTGGAATTTAAGAAATAAAACAAAGAAAAAAAGGGAGACAAACAAAAAAACCAGATTGTTAAATATGACAAACAAACTGGTGGTTGCCAGAGGGGAGGTGGGAAGATGGGTAAAATAAGTCCACTTACCAAGATGAGCACTGAGTAATGTAGAGAATTGCTGAATCACTATGTTGTACACCTGACACTAATATAGTATGGTAATTATAACCGGATTTTAGAAATAAGTATTTTAGGGATGGATATCTAGGTTGCTCAGTCAGTTAAGCAACAGCCTTTGGCTCAGGTCATGATCTCAGGGTCCTGGGATCAACGCCCACATCGGGCTCTCTACTCAGCGAGGAGCCTGCTTCCTCCTCTCTCTCTCTGTCAAATAAATAAATAAAATTGTTTAAAAAAAAAGTAAATTAATAATGATAATAAAAGATTACTGTCCATGAATAAAATAGAATTCATGAGGGAAAATCAAATTTCTTCTTTCTAGTAAAAAGTTAATTAAAATGAAAAAGGAACAAGAAAATTAGAAAATCACCATGAATCCTTAATAACTGATTCAAACAAGAACCATAAATAGCTGTTAAAACTGGTGGGTCCACGTCTGAGGAGTAAACCAGACACTACACAGTCACAAAGCATCACCCCACAAGATTTCCTGATTTTGATAACTACACATAATGTGACATAATGTCCTCGTTTTCGGAAACACAGACTGAAGTGTATAGGGACACAAGAGGCACTATATCTCAAATTTACTTTTAAATGGTTCAGGAAAAATCTATATATTTGAACATAAATATATTTAAATATCTAAATATATTTTTAATCTCTATAAATATATTTAAAATACCATATACAAAGAAGGACAAAGAAGGGGACAGAGAGAAAAGAAGGAGGGGAGAGAAAGAAAAAACAAAATGTAGAAAAAGGCTACCATCTGAGGAATGATGGTATGTGCCCTTCCTTGCACATTCTCCTCTGTCAAATGCCTGCTCATGTTCTTTGCCCATTTTTCTATCAGGTCACTTATCTTTCTCTTCATAATTTATGGAAGCACACTGTATAGTAAGAATACTAGGGGCACCTGGGTGGCTCAGTCAGTTAAGCGACCAGCTCTTGATCTCAGCTCAGGTCTTGATCTCAGGGTCGTGAGTTTGAGCCCCACGTTGGGGCCTACTTTTAAAAAAAAAGGAGGGAGGCGCCTGGGTGGCTCAGTTGGTTAAGCCTCTGCCTTCGGCCGGTCATGATCTCAGGGTCCTGGGATGGAGCCCCGCATCAGGCTCTCTGCTCAGCAGGGAGCCTGCTTCCCCCTCTCTCTCTACCTGCTGCTCTGCCTACTTGTGATCTCTCTCTTGTCAAATAAATAAATAAAATATATTTTTTTTAAAAAAGGAAAGGAAAAGAAATGTTAATGTTATTTTTCCCAATACATCCTACCCTTTGTTATAGAGCAGCTTTAATTTTTACATAATCAAATTTTTAAGACTTTCCAGTGAATATTCCTAATCACAATAATGGTGATGTTTCAGTGATGGGGTTATGGGTGCTTTTCTTTTTTTATGTTTTATGTTCTTTTACCTATATTTTTTGTTTTTATGTTCTTTTACCTATATTTCACAAATCTTTATGAAGCATTATTGCTTTTTTAATGGAAAAAAAAAAGGTTGTATCTTTATATTCCTTAAAATGAGAAAAATCTGATCAGGACTTCGCATAGAACCTAGAAAACTGATCCTAAAACTCAGATTTATCTAACAAGTTCTCTCTTAATGGCCCTTGGGAGACAAGAAGAACTAAGCCAACCACGAAAAACAAAGGGAGTTTGAGACTTGGTTTAGAGGGATCAGTACTTCTTGTAAAGTGGTAGTGGCCGAGGAGAACAAGAAGCCAAAGGAGAAGAACAGAGAGTCCAGAAACAAAACTACGTTTAAACAGAACAATGATGACAGCTTATTTCATAAATGGGGCAAATCACACCTTCAGAAGAACATTGAGACTGGACTCCCCTTCCCAGCATCACGCGCACACACAGTATAAAATCCTGAAAGCGGGGCAGAGGAGACCTAAATGTGAAAGAACTTTTAAGTATCTGGTAAGAGAACAGAGGGCACTCGCAGCCGGCCTCCGGGTCGGCCTGCAGCGATCTGCACGCCCCGGTACTGCCGTCCCCGTGCCACCTCCTCCCCGGCGAGCAGGGCTGTGACTTCCAACACTGGCTCCTAGAAGCCGCCAAGTTTCTGCCTCACTCTGCTGCCTGCCTCACGCACTCAGGGGAAGCCAGCCTCTCCCCTCTGAGGACACTCAAGAGGCTCTGGGAAAGGACCTAAGAGAAAGAACTGAGCCGTCCACAATGGCCCAACGGCAGCCTAAGTGACATCTCACTTGCAAACCGACGACAAGGGGCGAGACCACCCAGCCGCCCTGCTCCCAGGGACAGGGGGCAGGTGATAAACGTCTATTGTCCGTTTTAAAGTAGGTTTGGATGGTAAATCGGTCAGCAGCAATAGGTCCCTAGTACACAGACTTCCCTGATAACCTCAAGTAGGCAAAGAGGTTCTTGATGATGATATCAGGAGCCCAAACTATGAAGGAAAAGATTGCTACGTGTACCTGTATCAAAATGAAAAAGTCTGGCTCAACAACAGACGTTAGTACAAATGCAACAAAGAGGACAAGGCACAAACCGAAAGAAGATACTCGTGACTCAGACAAATCATTCCTATCGATACCTGAAGAATTCCTACCAATCCACAGGAAAAGGACAAATCATCCAGTACAAAAAACTCTGGGTGGGGACAGAGGACAGAAAAAGCAATTTATGAAACAAATTAAATAGCAATAAACACACAAAAAAATGAAACCCCACCGGTAACCAGAGAAATGCAAATTTTAAACACGCGGTAATACCACTGTCCCACATCAGAATGACAAATGTCACGTCTGACTAAACAAAGCGGCGGCAAGGGGAAGGCAGCTCTCGAGAACTGCTGGTGGAGTCGACCGGTGACAAGCACCTCAGGAAACGGTACCCCACGATCCAGTCAATGGGAAGGATGGGCCTCCCCGAGGCCCCGGCCCTTTCCACTTGCGGTAATATATCCTAGAAAGTAATTTCACACACACATTCCAGAAACACTCAGCACACCATGGTTGGGGATGGGAAAAGAAACCAGCAGCCATGTAAAAGCCCTTCAGCAGAGCATTTCGGTGAAGTGTGACTTATTCATGCAGAACCGCACAGCAATGCAAATGGAGAAATCAGGACTCTGTGGATCAGCAGCAATACTTCCTGAAACATAATGCTTTAAAAAAGGTGAAGACGATGTGCAATATGGTGCCATTTGTGTAAAGCTTGAAGACATACTAGTACTACTGTTAAACACATACATTGTTTAACGGGCCAGTCCCTGTAAGAGGAAACTCGGGATACAAATGGATGAGAATGCTGAGCACTGCATCAGGGTAGCTCTGGGTTACGGAGGGCAAGAGGAGAGGCAGCAGCGTGAGGGAGGGATGCACAAGTCCCGAATCTGTCTAATAACATGCAAAAAACAATGACCAAAACAAGAAAATGAACTCGCAAACACACAGCAAAATGAACAAGAGCAAGCTTATTTGTAACTCTTCCTCCAACCAATACCCACCGAGTGCCTAATGGTAAGGTCCAGGCCCTCTTCGAGGCTCTGGCAACAGGGCAGTGAACAAAGAGCTCTCAGACGCTGAGCTTCAGTCCAGGAAGGGAGGGACGGTCCCTTGTTGGCCAACGCTAAGAAGATCAAGCCGGTGATGTGCCAGAGACGAGGGAGGAAAAAAGGATACTGTACTGCAGACTGGGCGGTCAAAGACCGAGAAGACACCTGTCCTGAGAAGTAAACGGAAAGCTCTTTGAGAAGCCAAGGCAAGAGTGTGCGGGGCAGGGGCGGAAGGGCCACGGCGGACACAAAGCTAATCCACCTGAGGGACAAAGGGACAGGGAGCCAGACTCCAGTGGGCGAGGACGTGCGCACAGGACCTGAGGTGGAAAGTGGCCGAGGAGAGGAAAGCCGGGGGTGAACCCAGGTTTCAACGGAGCTCGAAATTTATGCAGCTGGAGGGGTGGGGTGGGGAGGGCTTTCTCAAGAAAAGGAACACACAATGATGAAAACAAAATTAGGTTCTAATTGAGTATTTCTTTGGAATGAGAAAGGAAACCACAGCAAATTATAAATCTTCAAGAGTTGTCAACCACATCAAAACATCCTAAATAACAACAGGATTATTTTTAATAATTAACTCCCTGGCACACTTTTATTAATTTTAGAGACAACAATGCAGTCTTTCATCGAAATAAAGGGTAAAACTGTTTTTTATTACCGACTGTTGGGAAAGGTTTCTTTCCGCTTCCCAACTGTTGGTGATGCCACGTAAATATGTCAAATTGTTGAACTGGTGAAAACCTCTTTTATGTTTCTTTCACAGGAGTTATAAGATTAGAAGAATATTCAATAAACTTGCAAACGGCCCTTCTTGGCTTTTCCTCCACCGCCCACAATCTGTCCAGCGCGGGCTGGGTGGCCCAGGACAAGGTCACATGTGCCGTCAGCCGGCTGGGAGGTGTTCTTACACTGGGTCAGCTTGCAACCCCTAAACTATCCACAAAAGTGACTGCAAATCACACCAGTGTATCCCACGCCCCACTCCTTGGGGTTCCTAAATAGTCGGTGTCCACTCCAGCACAGCCTGAAAGGATGGGGAGTGTGACAGGAAGAAAGTCACAGTGGGAAACGATAGTGGCCTCTACCGATTTCGGTCCAGCCCAGGAAAGAGCCTGCACAAGCAAGAGGGTGTAAACATTAGTTAGCTCTGTGGTAAACCCACCTCTGTCCACGTCATCCTGAGCCTTAACGACTATCAAAAGCAGTTTCGATTTTTTCTTCTATACGAGACAAGAAACCAGGGGAGGGTTCTGATCAAGGGATCTAAATTCCATTTTAACCAGAACATACCAAGAAATGCACTGACCTAAGGCTACTCCTCCTCAAAAAGGGGTTTTCAGTAAAAAATAGTCCAAAAGTATGCTTTCACATCCTGAAAATTTGTGTTACCTCTTTCTCCCATCTCTGGATTTAAAATTCCAGGAACTGGAGCGCCTGGGGGACTCAGTCAGTGAAGCGTCTGCCTTCGCCACAGGTCACGATCCCAGGGTCTCAGGATCAAGCCCCACATTGGGCTCTTTGCTCAGTGGAGAGTCTGCTTCTCCCTCTCCCTCTGCCATTCCCCCTCCCTGTGTGCGTGCGTGCTCTCTCAAATAAATAAATAAAATCTTTAAAAAGTAAAAATAAATAAAATCCCAGGAACTACAAATCCAGTCACCTCACCTCTTCACTCACTATGACCTGTACTTAGAGTCATTTCTCAATTTACAAGTTTATCATTCAAGAGTGTAAGAGCTATATTAACGGGAGAAAGAACAGCAACCTTCAAAAGCAGGCTATTCATTTACTGAATGCCCTTCCAGAGCTATTTTAGGATAGAGGCACCGCTCCCAGCTGTGTGGCCCCATCCCGAGATCCCAATCCTGGCCTTCCCACTGGTTCAGGGAGACCTACAATAGTGCTAATAAATCCCTTGCCTACTTGTATTAGCAAAATGTAACCAGTAACCAGTTTTTACAACAATTAAGAACTCTGGATTGAAGAACTAAGTATGCAAGAAACAAATAATAGTAAACCAGTCAATCATGAGCCCTGAAGTTGCAGAAAGCACCCGGGAGGGAGATGGCAAAATGATTAGAAGCTGCTGGACGGGAAATGCTGCAGAGTGATACATTCCTCTTCCGGTGCTACTCACCCCAGGCCTCCAGCTCTACCTTCCATCCATCTATCCGAGTTTGGGGAAAGGGGTCAGAGAGGAGCACAGAGCTTCTCACCACACAAGCATTCCTGCTGCTGAAATGCTATGAAGAAATAGGAAATCAGGGAAGGCCCCATAAAGGGGGGGGAGTAGCCTAGGTAACAACTGAGTGAGGAAACCGCTTAATGCAACACATGGAAGAATCTAACACAGATGGAATGGCTAATTTAGGTGTGGGAGACTGAGCAGAACCACTGCAGGAAGACGGGATCTGGGAAACAGCGGTCCTAGAGCAACCCATGTGGTCGAACTCCCAGCCAGCACCTCACCCACAAGTAAAATCTAAATAATGAAGACAAGGACGAGATGGATTTGTAAGTTTCAGACTCAACAGACACCACAGAAACTTCAACTTGAGAAAACATTTAAGTGAGAAGCTGAAGTACTTGAAAAACTTCTGATCTAGAAAAAAATCCACTGAAGTTAATGGATTCTCCAAAATCTAGAGTTTCAGATGTGAAGTGTTGCACACCCAGAGAGTTTTTTAAAAATCAACTCCATCGGACGCCTGGGTGGCTCAGTGGGTTAATCCTCTGCCTTCGGCTCAGGTCATGATCTCAGAGTCCTGGGATCGAGCCCCACATCGGGCTCTCTGCTCTGCGGGGAGCCTGCTTCCCCCTCTCTCTCTATCTCTGCCTGCCTCTCTGCCTACTTGTGATCTCTGTCAAAAAAAAAAAATCTTAAAAAAAAAAAAAATCAACTCGATCTACAAGGTTAAGGTTAAGAAAAACTAGTCTCTGCTTCACCACCCCCCCCCCCCGCCCCGAAACACTTTCTTTTCCCTCAAGCTTTCTCTAGTTAGCTGTTCTGGAATTTCCCTGCACATCTCTAAGTAATGCGGCATGTCTGTATCACGGCTTCGTGAAGGGGTGGGGGATTCTCCAGTGACCACCTGACGATGATGTTTAGGATTTAGCTCTGCGTCCTAGTCTTGCCACCCTCCACACTTCCCACCCCCACGGTCTCAATACTTGGGTTGTTAGATCAATATTGGAGGCTTTTATCATTATCGCAGGGTATTCAGAACTGAGCCGCGTAGTAAACACTAACTACCTTTCTTTTTTTTTTTTAAAGATTTTTATTTATTTGTTAGAGAGAGAGAGCGAGCACAGGCAGACAGAGTGGCAGGCAGAGGCAGAGGGAGAAGCAGGCTCCCTGCCAGGCAAGGAGCCTGATGTGGGACTCATCCCAGGACGCTGGGATCATGACCTGAGCCGAAGGCAGCTGCTTAACCAACTGAGCCACCCAGGCGTCCCTCTTTTTTTTTTTTTTTTAAAGATTTTATTTATTTGACAGAGATCACAAGGAGGCAGAGAAACAGACAGAGAGGGGGAAGCAGGCTCCCCGCTGAGCAGAGAGCCCAATGTGGGGCTCGATCCCAAGACCCTGGGATCATGACCTGAGCTGAAGGCAGAGGCTTTAACCCACTGAGCCACCCAGGCGCCCCCTAACTACCTTTCTTTTCCTGTGTAACATTTTGTCTTACTTGGAATTAATAATTGCCTGGCTTCTCACTTACTTAGTTTTCTGTATGGTTTTTCCTATGCATCTGTCTATGTAGGTATCCCTCATTAACGTCAGACTCTGCAGTCTGACAAGTCCCCTTTGAATAGATTCATCCCCACCAGGTTTCTATCAATTTCTCCTCCTCCAAGAAGTATCACCCTGCCTTCCGACTTGCTCCAATCTAGATGGGTCACCCTGGGCCAGCTTCAGAGCCACCACCCTGGGCGTCCCTTTGACCCTCTCCTGAACCCCTCTCCTTGCTCACCTGGGTCCTCCTCTTTCTTGACTCACTACCCCCTTCAGGTGGAGTACATTCCTCAGCTTCCTGAGGGTTTGTGGGAGGGATCTGTCTCTCTTTATTTATAAAAAATATCTTTATTTTACTCTCGATCTTAACAGTTTACTTAGACGACTGAGATTAGCTTGGATATCATTTGTCTTCAGAATTTAAAGGCACTGCTGCTCCATTTTCTTCCCGCTTCTGCTATTTTTTTTTTTTTAAGATTTTATTTATTTGAAAGAGAGAGAGAGAGAGCACGAGCAGGGGGAGGAGGAGACGCTGAGTCCCTGTTGAGCAGCGACTCTGACCTGGGGCTCAATCCCAGGACCCTGAGATCATGACCTGAGCCCAAGGCAGACGCTTAACCGACTGAGCCACCCAGGCGCCCCCAAACCAGGATTTTAATTCTGGCTGCATCACTTAATCAGCTCTGCGACTTTGGACACGTCACTTCTCTCCATCAGTGAGATCTAAATAATGATGCAGACAAAGTACTTGGCGTATATTAACCACTCAATACATTTTACCCATTACTGCCATCCTTAGGGACATTTTCTGGACCTGTGTTGCACAGGTGCTTCTTAAATAAATGTTAAATGACTTTAAGCAGGACTAGTTTCAGGAGTTACCTGTGTTGCCACTCCTGCTCTCTCATTAATAGCATGCTGGTGAGATCGAGCAAAGCTCTGTCCACACCAGAACCTAGAACTACACTACAAAGGCACACGTTGTTTCTACTGCACTCTGCTGATACTGCGTTCCTTATAAACGGAAGGCTTGTGGCAGCTTTGCACAGTGCTGGTACTATTTTTCCAATAGCATGAGCTCACTTTGTGAATCTGTGTCACATTTTGGCAGTTTTTGCGATATTTCAAACTTTTTCATTATTATATTTGTTGTGATCTGTGAGCGGTGATTACGACTTGCTTGAGAGTTCAAGGGATGGTTAGCATTGTATTTCTTTTTCTTTTTTCTTTTTTTTTTTTTTAGCAGTAAGGCATTTTTAAGTACAACCCCTGCGTAAATATGTTTAACGTCTATTTACCGCGGGCAGTCTGCTTCTCCCTCTCCCTGCTCATGCTTTTTCTCTCATTGTCTTTCTCTTTCTTTCTCAAATAAAGAAAATCAACTAGAATCCTGGACTGTCTGACTTCAGAGCACAGGTTTCTAGGCTGACAAACTGCCTCGTGTCCGCGCAAACCTCTTCCTGTCAGCCACATGCTTTCCAGAAGTCTCCCTCGCAGTCAAATGGGGCGCTTGTCTGAGTTCTAGCGAATGAACGGAGAAAGGAAGAGGCTCCTTCCAGGCTCCGCCCACCAGAAACCCTCCCACGGGATCTTCCGGTGTTCTTCTCCTCTCCGGCTTCGAGCAGATGAGCACGTGTGGAACCATCTGCTGATGACAGCGGAGTCACAAAACAGAAGGAGCGAGAATCCGGAACAGTGTTACTTGTTTTGGATTTGGCCAAGCAAGACACAAAATTCAAATGGTATTAATCCCTGGAGATTTGAGGGTTATCTGTTTCAGCAAACTCAATGCCATATTGCCTCAAGAAACTTAAACCTTTAGAGGAAATGCACCAGTATAGTAATATCTATCACAGTCCATACACGCAGCACCAAGAGTAGGACAAGCTCAGATTTCCAGAGAAAAGTGGTAGGTGCAGATAAGCAATAGCACTCCGGGCTGGAGAGATCGTGGAAGCATCAGCTTTTAAAGTATCGACCTGGTTTGTTGATAGGTACCATCTATTATGTAATTAATATGCCCCCCCACGCCCCCGCCCACCAAAAGGCATTCGAAGTAGAAACCGTGACAGAGGCCACCAGGTGAAAGCTGGAAAGGTAAGAACTTCATGGCAAGTGGTGAGCGGTAGTATCAGGGGAAAGAGCATTTATCAAAAAGTAGCGAGGGCTGGGGGGAACAAAGCGTAGCCGCGCCCAGACAAGAGCCCCCGGGGATGTCGTCGGGGCCACTGTCCAACCAACAGTGAGCCACTGGGGGCGCAGAGCAGAAACCCAGCATAAGTCCCAGAGTGCGCCATAAACAGTGGCTCAGGACTGAAAGAGCGGGGAGGGCCTGAGTCCCATCGGTTCCCGGAGGACATTACAGTCATGCAGATTCCATCATTTGACAAATATTTACTGAATACTTACTCCATGTGAACCGCAGTGGTGGGGACAGGAAAACAACACTGATGTTAAGGAAAAATTAGGCAGTATTTGGTTGCCGGCACTGGGGCTATGTTGGGTAAGACAAAGGGAAGAGTCAATAAGAGTCTCATGTCTGCCTGCCTAGAACAGGGGGCAAAACAGTGCCAACAGAAAAGGTGGGAGATGTAACTGTTTTGGAAGAAATGGTTAGTCCGCTTCAGGACAGGCTGAATTTGAGAAAACAGGGACCATGTTTCACGTTAATCACTAATCCCCACTTCTAACTTACCTATTCAGTCAAAAGACCCTAGAGCCCCTCATCCCACCTAAAAGGGACGAGGAAGCATAAACAGAGCCCTGCAGCGAAGGAGCTGTTTAAAGCGTTCAGAAGCAAGGGCTCTGCAGAGCACCACTTCAGGCCAGTGTTTCCCAAAGAGCGCGCCGTGCCTCACCCATCATCCTCTTCCTGCACAAATCTCTGCCACCAGCTCTCCCCCCTTCCCCTCAGATCCCACTGCAGGAGGCTCATGAGAAAAAGAAACCGCGTCTAGGAATTCTGGACAATCTTATCACGCATAAGTACTCCTTGGAGCTGTGTGACACATACTTATCCTATACTAAAGGAACCTTTTATTTTCTTTAGCCTAGGTATTTCCAGAACTTACTCAGTGGCAGGAATCTATTTCTGAGGAATACCCACCTCCTCCTGACATATGCTTTGGGGAATGGGACACCGATGACAAGCTACTGGGGGGCAGAGAGAACTTACTCATCTTCGCCTACCACCGGCACTGAACGCGGTAAGAGACACACAGGACACAACAGGCACTTACAGGGTTTCTAAAACAGTAAAAGCCACGCATTTTGATCATTTCCTAAATACTATTCCAAACACCACAGCTCATCTCAGTGTCTTACACAGGTCCTTTAGATGCTCGATAAAAGCCATGTGAGTGCCTCTGTGATCCCAACAGCACCGCACACAGCCTGCTTCCCTCTGCTTCCCAAATGGAAGTCCATCCTCAAAATGAATCACACTTGACGCACCCCAGATTAATCCCTCAAACGAGAGCCGTTCAGGAACCGGCTCCGTCTGGCCATTGCCTACCAGCACTGGACCAGTGGCACAGGCTGTAAGAAGGCAAGCAAGGGAAAGGAGGCGTAAATGGCGAAACTACTCCCCTCCCCCAGCCCCCCACGCGCGACAACTCAGGTTAGGGAGTGCCACTCAGCCTAGTCCCCTGCCCTCCCCAGTGCCCAGAGGAAGAAAAACAGCGTGCGGTGGGTGGGGACCAGAACAATCTGCCCCTCCAGGCTTCATTCAGTAGCTCTGGGCCGAATGAGTCAACTGTTTACCTGCTGGTGCAGCGGAGCTCACTGAACACGTTCTGCACTTGAAAGGAAACAAACTCTTTTCAAATGGAACCAGTAAAATTCAAAATGCGTTTGTTTTCCGTTTCAGCGACTTCGGTTAGGCTCTTTGTTTGTGAGGACCAAAAATTATGTGAAATAAATCATTCATTGTGTCAAAATGTTTATTCCAAACTTGAAGAAGAGTTAAGGCTCCAAGACATTTGATCTAAGGGTCAAGGACGTCTGACTTCGCTGGTCTGCCAGCAGTTTTTTAAAAGCTGCTTCCTGTACTCGGGAATGTTCACTGTTCTCGCACAAACAACAGAGTCATTTGTATAACCACCTTCATTATTCTTTCTTTTCCTTTAAAATTCACTGTTTGGTTAACAGCAAACGCTACAGTCACTAATTCTAATCAGTACTTTGAGCTCTTAATTACCAGTATATTTTCCACTTGCTTAATATTTGCAACAATTTTACTTTATTCTTTGATTCAAAAAAGTATGTCCTGAGTGTCAGTTACGTGCCAGGACATTCTAGATGGAGGTCAGCAAAAGAGATGTGGTCGCTGCCCTCCGAGAGCTTCCAATCCAGCTGGGAAGAAAGTTAGTATGAAAGAAGACATGTATACAATCCAAACAAAGAAAAGGGAAAAAAAAATGTAGACATACAACATGATCTAGCCCAGAGGTCAGAGAAGGATTCCTTTGGTAGTGAAACTGAGCTGAGATTAGCATAACAAACATTAAAAATGATTTCAAACACTCCCCCACCAATCACTCTAGGAATAAGCATATCCTTAACTGTTGAGAATAAAAACTTTGTAAGAGCAATGGTAAAACCCACAGGACTCTGAAAATACTGGTGATAGCTTCATGAGAGCAGCACCAAAGAACACTTAACTCTGTAGGAAGGAAGCGGTGGCCATCTCTTGGTGTAGCTCCACTCAAAACTAGGGTTCACAGCTAGAACTATTTTCCAATGAAAAAGCCAAACGTCGGCCATTAGTCTCGTAACATTCAGTCGCCTCAAGTCCTCCAAACACATCAGCTGAGTTTTATAATAACAAACGTATCCCAAGCTTCAACACCCCAGAAAACCCAGGTTGCAAAAGGGAGACCCCGTTTCCCGGGTCTCAGCACAGGATCGCCTTAGAGCAGACGCCAACTTTCAGAAATCATCTTGCAACAGAACACTTTCCCTTTGCAGATCAGGAAGGAGACCCAAAGTGGAGAAGTGCCACAGAGAGTGACATCACTCAGCTAGTTAGTGGTAGAAATGGAGGATAACCAGACCTTGAGTCTCCGGAGCCCTGCTCCCAGGCTCTCTGCACAGCATTACAAGCGCAAATCTATCAAACGACAAGGAACACATGTGCTGCGGATAAATAAGGCAAAATTTTAAAACACAGGAATCCCATTTCAAAAATGTTACATACCTTCAATTGATCTGCACTTCCCTTAAGTCCTAGAAAAAATAATGTTCCCTCTTATCACATTCCACAGAAAAGTGAAATGAAGGAAACTTACCGGTTATTGACCCCACGGCGTCCAAGAGCCGGGCTGAGGGCTTTATCTACTTTTCATTCCACTTAATCATCACAGCTACCCTCTGAGTTAGCCATTATTCATTGCATTCTACCGAGACTCAGAAACATTAAATAATTTACCCAAGGTTACACATGGGCAGCAGAAAAATGGCAGAGGCTCGCTCGGTTTGAATTCAAGTCTGTCTGGATCCAAATCAAGAGTCCCTTCACCACAAGAAAGTGTTTCTTCAAAGGAAGATATTACACAAAGCAGTGAGGTCCCCCAGAGAACCCACCAGTGCTGATGGAAAGTCTTTTCAAGTTTGGTACGAGAATCCAATGATCATTTTTTTTTACACTATTCCAAAAGGAAGTACCAAGTCTTAAACAACTACTTAACAAACAAAAGGCAGGAGACACTCGTAGGTTAGACACTGGTTCTATTTTCTTGTCGGCATGGTTTAAGCCCATCATCACCGGCACCCAGAAAAGCATTTCCGCCACCCAGTTCCGTGAAATGCCGGCTCACAAGCAACAAGGACACGGATGAAATAAGGCATGATCACTTCAGAAAGCCGTTAAGAAAACGAGCTACATTTAATAATTCTGGTTTCCCCATGGGTGGATAGCTCATTCACAGCTTCAAGTGGGAAAGGGCATTACACTCTCAAAATATAAGAACAAGCAAGGCGCCTGGGTGGCTCAGTGGGTTAAAGCCTCTGCCTTCGACACAGGTCATGATCTCAGGGTCCTGGGATCGAATCCCAAGTCGGGCTCTCCGCTCAGTGGGGAGCCTGCTTCCTCCTCTCTCTCTCTGCCTGCCTCTCTGCCTACTTGGGTTCTCTCTCTGTCAAATAAATAATTTTAAAAACTTAAAAAAAAAGAAAAGAACGAGTAGTGCAAGCAGAGCAAAGCATGTCAGAATGAAAGAAGACCAACTCGGGGTTGCGTACCCACCACCCACATCGTCAGACTCCTGTTTCCACCTTCTGGGCTCCGCTAAGTCAGTCCCCTCTCAAGGGCAGGTTCTCAGCTTCCCATACTTAGCTGGTACTTTCTGTCTGCTCTGATCTCCCCTCCAGTTCTCTTTCCCCTCCCGGAAATATGCTTTTGTTTTCGCCATCATACTGGAAGAGAAGAATGTATTTTCTCTGATACTACTACTAGAGGGATGGATTTTTTTTAGGGTCTCTCTTGGTCCCTACAGCGTCTGTTTTCTCCCAATACACCTCTTTGTTTCTGTTTGCTTCTTTGGACCTTTTTTCTTTTTTTTTAGAGATTTTTTTTTTTTAGATTTTATTTGTTAGAGAGAGCGAGCGAGCGAGCACAGGCAGGCAGAGAGGCAGGCAGAGGCAGAGGGAGAAGCAGGCTCCCTGCCAAGCAAGGAGCCCGATGTGGGACTTGATCCCAGGACGCCGGAATCATGACCCGAGCCGAAGGCAGCTGCCCAACCAACTGAGCCACCCAGCCGTCCCTTTTTTTAGAGATTTTATTTATTTATTTGACAGACAGAGATCACAAGTAGGCAGAGAGGCAGGCAGAGAGAGAAGAGGAAGCAGGCTCTCCGCGGAGCAGAGAGCTGGATGTGGGGCTTGATCCCAGGACCCTGAGGTCATGACCTGAGCCAAAGGCAGAGGCTTAACCCACTGAGCAGCCAGGGGCCCCAACCTCTCTTTTTTCATGGAAGCTTTCCCCAAATGTCCACTGGTCTTGGACTGTTAAGTCATATTTACAAACGAGGCTCTGAAAAAAACAGAAAGGTCTGTGTGGGGAAATGGGGCTTGTCACTGGTAGAATTCATTGCAGGGCGCTCCGGTAGTGAGCCTGTGTAACCGAAGACATTTCAGTCTTCTGCAGGGGGGTGAGCAGGATGGGTAGGCTTCACCATGGAGTTCTGGAAGGAGAGCAGAGCAAATGGGCTAAGAGTTCCACAATTCAGGTGTAGATTTCCCTTGATCCTCCGGTTTTGAAGCAATCAGCCACCCACTGCCCTTGGTTCAGAATGCAGATACTTCTTCAGTTTTCTGTTTTCTAATTTTAACTTTGTGAAGAAGAAATCTTGGGGGCGCTTGGGTGGCTCAGTCGGTCAAGCCTCTGACTCTTGGTTTCGGCTAAGGTCACGCATGAGCTCACGAGTCCTGAGACTGAGCCAGCCGGGAGTCTGATTGAAGATTCTCTCCCTCTGCCCCCAGCCTCAAACACGTGGGCAGGCTCTCTCTCTCCCAAATAAATAAATAAATCTTTAAAAAAAAAAAAAAAGGATAAATCTTGGCCTTCCGAGGCCAGGAGTTGCTGGTGGACAGTCACCTATCTACACGGAGTATACAAAGAGACAAGTCAAGGATTCCACCTGTAAGTATACACATTTTCTGACCAAGCCCTGTTTCCAGCTCCACTTCTGACCCCTGCCTTCCTTAGTGTCTGGTGCCTCCCGAAGCCGGGCCTCTTAGGGGCCTCCTGGGAGCTTCAGGACACAATTCTGGACTTGATGCAAGTATTAGGCACTTACAAACCTTTCCTCCCTGCAGAATCTGAGGCCTCCTATCCATCTGCTGCCTTATTTCAAAAAAAAGTTTACCAATTTCCATCTCCTGTTGTAATCTCAGAGGGGAATAGACAAAGAATTTTTTAAAGGGCTACAGATTTTGTTTAAAAAGTTATGGGGCTGGATGGCTGCACAACACTGGGAACAGACTTAATACCCCCCCAAACTCTATGCTTAAAAGTGGTTAAAATGGTGCATTTTCTGATGTATATTTTATTATGTATATGTTACCATGATTAAAAAGAACTGTTTTTAAAGCAAGGCTGATAAAAGCTACCTCTTCAAAACCTCCTTCCAAGATCACCCTATGCAAAGTTATCTTTCTCCCTGGACAAGGTAACTCTTTAGTACATCCTACAGTTTACTTTCTTTGTAGCACTTATTACTATATGAAACCATCCTATTTCATTGTTTATTTATCTCTGTCCTCCAGTTAGAGAGTAGGCACCTGGGCCACCTTCTAACCTCACTTATGTACTATGGTAATTAGGATATAGTAGGAAAGGGGAGCCTGGGTGGCTCAGTGGGTTAAAGCCTCTGTCTTCGGCTCGGGTCATGATTCCAGGGTCCTGGGATCGAGCCCCACATCGGGCTCTCTGCTCGGCGGGGAGCCTGCTTCCCCCCCTCTCTCTGCCTGCCTCTGTGCCTATTTGTGATCTCTCTCTGTCAAATAAATAAATAAAATCTTATTTAAAAAAAAAAGAATATGGTAGGAAAGCATTCAATAAACATTTGGTAAATAAATGAATTAATCGGTTTCTGGGTCCCACCTAGACCTATCAAATGAGATCCCAGAATCCTCAAACACTGATTTATACAAACAGAAAATTTGCTATATATGACCCAATTAGCACCCCTCCTTCCAGCTAGTCAAAACAATTTGACACATTTGACCCTTAAAACATATTATCTTCTCAGCAAAGACCCATTTACTTTTGATTAGAGGAATGAGCAATGGGAAGGTGGGATTAAAGAGGAGTTTGTCATTATTTCCCAATAGGAACTCCTGACAACATGGCAATATCGTTCCTTTATTATAATTCTTTTAAAGGTTAGCACATATGCCTTACTAGAAGAGCTTCCACATCATAAAGATGTTTAATGATCTATTTTATCATGTAATTCAAATGTTGAGTAAGGGAAAAAAAAAACAAAAACCCTGTTTTCCATTTATGTTCTTGAGAGTATGTAATTTCCTACAGGATTCTGTTCCATTATCTTCCTTCTCCTGTCTTTAAATCTCACCTTGCCATTTCTATAGCTCCCTCCTAGACACCAAACGTATGTACCGCTCATTATAAAAGATATTCGCTTGAAAAAATAATAATAAAATAAATAAATATATATATATATATAAAATATTCATTTGATCTTACTACACACTCAGCCTACCATCTTATCTAGTCCCTCTTTACCACATCAAGCTTCTTGGAAAAGTGCTTTCTCATTTCCCGTTGACTCGCCAACCCTCGACGCATGCTAACTAACATGGCCGCCAACAGCTTACCACAGCAGCGGCTCTCCCGGCAGTGACCAGGAGCTCCGTGGCTACTCACCATGGGTTCCTCACCCCCCAGCCCCTCCCCCTCTTTCCACATGACTTAGATTCTGGTCATCCTTAAAGGACAGCAGACAGGTCCGGCTGTGAACCTGGCTCCAACATTCATGCGCTGCTGAGCTGACGGGCTGACTCAGGGGCTGGTCTGTCTCCCTAAGGCACAAGTTAGTCGAAGGCAGGCACTGCTCACTCTTCTTGCTATGCCTGAGTCCACGGTCGCCAGCACAGAGCAGACATGCAGTAAAGGTCTGAGGGAGGCTGAGAAGAAAGGACCGAGGGGTAGAGGAGGGAGGAAGGAAGGGAGCAGGAGAGAGGAAACGGGTTTCCTCATCTTTTTATCCCTAAGTACAAAGTGGAAAAGTTAACCATAGAAGAACCTCAAGTAATGTTTGCCGAATCTCACTGAATGCATACATACCACCTGTCTCATGGTTCGGTTTGGTGCAGTTAACCTGAACGTTCACACTTAGAATTCTAAGAATTATACATTCACCTTAAAGGTTTGGTTATAAAAATCACACTGTTGACTACTGTCGTAGACTTATTAAGTTTATTAAGTTTTGGAAATTACCAGTCAAGGAAGTAATAATACACGTCAGCATTCTTCAACTTCCGGGTGGTATGGGGAAGGGGCCCAGTTAGGCTGGAGTCCGCGTGAAATGAGGGGGAACTCAAAGGTCCACACTGAAGTCCGGGGATAGGGTAGTAAAAAAACTCCATACATTTCCTAAAATTAACTTTTCCATCTCTGAAGAACCTGTCATTAATAAGTTGGGATAGGTTCAAAAGGGCTTTTCCAAAAGTCTGATTTCTGTTACTAAAGGACAAAGATGCCCCTAAACTTAAAAACAGAAGACACATACATAAATTGCTTTAAATTAACACTCTTCTGTTAAGTTACACGGGAAAACTAGGACTTCTGGACACTAGAAGTGAAAGGAAAACATTTCACAGTTGAAAGAGGATGGAGGGCAATCCCTGGAGGAAAAAACAAAATCAAATTCACCAAATTCTACTTCAGGTGACCTAAAACACATCCCTCTTGGCTTGTGCTCTCTGGCTATTCCAAGTTTGTATCCCCCCTCCTAGCTGTTCAAGGTCACCATCCCCCAGGCTCCGGGTGGGCCCTGCAGCACTCACTTGAGCATGCGCGGCTGCACCTGCAGGCTTGGCGGTTAGGAGCACCCCCTTCAGGTGTGTTGTCCTAAGACTGAACCTCTCTGGGTCTCAGTTTACTCTCACTCTAAAACAAGAAAAGGACAAAACAGTACCAACCTCACAGGAGTGTTGTGAGATGCGAGTCAATTACGAGACACGTAATTGGGGAGGATGCTGCCTGGTACATACGTGCGTGATCCCTAAGTGCTCGCTCAGGGAGGGACCGCCTCATTTATCATCCAAACCAGGGCACTTCTGAGCCTTAAAGAAGAGACTATTAATCACCACACTGGAGCAACAGGCATCAACCAGAACTGTCCTTGGCAAACCAGGATGGAGTCACACAATTAGTATGGGACGAACAACAGGCTATCGTTGATAGGCAACCGTTTCTGTCCTATAAATATCACAGAGGTAACCTAATATTGTTCACTTCCAGTTAAACAAACCTGCTTTAGACTATTATTTCTGAAAGAGGGTTCAGTGAGGAAGAAAGGGTAGAACCGGTCAAAAAAAGTTTCAGGAACACCAAATTAAATAAAGTGAAACAAGTTTCTTTACCATCTAGTGTCTACCCAAAAGTCATTGGTATACTCGTGTCCCTTATTTGATTTTACAGCTTCAAATAATTTTATTTTGCAACTTACTAAGTTCTCATGAAATGAAATCTAAATGAACTGGCTCTTTGCTAATTAAAGTATGCTACCTCTCTGTGGTCACTGCTCTTTCCCTTAGTACTTAGCCCTTAATGAGTACGACATACTTGCTGTATGTGAATGAATACTATAGTATAATAGTATAGTAATATAGTATAATGTATAGTGAATGAATACTAAAAAAATTTCTCACGAAAAATGATTTCAGGAACTAAAGCCAGATCTGAAAGAATGTGAATTCCAGTTTCAGTTTTTTCTGATACCCGGTTCCAGCAGAGCCCTCGGGCAAGAATGGCTTTGGGTGTTGCACTGACTTTGCCCTTGACTAAATGCGGCCACGTGAATCAAGAGGAAAAATATTTCTAAAAGATGAAGATAAAACAGCAGTAGCCAATGTATACAGAAAATACCATGCTCGAGGGCTCACACATACATTATTTCCTTTGATCTTCGCAATGATCTTTAAGTGATATGTGGCTTGGTCGTGGGAACCTTAGCAAATCCCAAGTCCACAACTTATCTCCAAATACCTGACCAAGATTTTCTTTTTTGTAATTCTGTACACCTCTTTTTTGCTGGCCCAGTTTTACAGGGTAAATTACCACACAGTCCACCACTAGGCCACTAGTAAGGTAGCTAATCAGTGAGGGCTCATATCCCGTTATGCAATGGTCCACGTGAACTCTCTGTACCACGTGGTCTCAAAGGGCAGCATGTCGTAGGTACAATGCAGCTGGGACAGGGTTCGCCTTATGTAACTGTACATTTATAACTACACCCTTGTGACTTACAATAATTTTCCTAGCTGGAATGTATCAGAAAAGATGGAATAAATAAATATTCACAGAGCGCAAATAATTCTACATATCAAATTTTGGAGCTGGAAGGAACTTTACAGACACTAATCAAAATAAAATGTTATTGAAGAAAAATCAAAGGCACTTCTGCACTATCCTTAAACTAGAGAGCAGGTATTATTACAAGTTATTGCCATTCTTTAGACGAGGAGACAAGGTTTAGCAATTTCTCCAAGTGTGCACAGCTGGTGAGCAGAGCTTGAAATTCAAACCCAAATGTGTCTAACACCAAAACTAAGATCATTAATTTCCTTTACAGTATACAAAGACTTTTCCCACTCTACATTTTTCCGTAACCCAAATCAGTCTATCACAAACAGGAGAATTTTAGAGCTAAACAAGATCTCTAACCCACCTCTCTGATTTACAGACCAGTGATGTCAAGCGGTCTGATACGGTGGGGGCACACAGTTGGTCACTGAAAGACTTGACATAAAAACCCAGGACCTCGGCTAGAGTCACATGGAGCTCCTTTGGACCTCACAAAAGATCGAAGCTTATCAAATAGAATTATGCTGATAGCTATCACTTGTCAGGCGCTTACTAGAAGCCTCGAACTATACAGGCTACTGTATACCATTATCTTGAATCCCATCCCCACAACCATCTCTCTGAAAGGCAGGAACTGCTCACTCCAAAGCCAGCTACATTCCGTGTTTCCATCACAACTGCCTCCTAATCCCAAGGAGAGACCCAGGTTGTGTGCGTGTTGTGCCGGTTGTTTCGTTTCTGTGTGTATGTGTTTGCTGCTACTAAAACCGACCCACGAACAGCTGCTCCATTTTTGTGAAGACATAAAAATATTGTGATACGTGGCACGGAAAACACTTTTACTTATAAAAAAGGAAAAGGCTTCTACAGTATCTACGAAATCATAAAGAAACCGTTAAGGCTCATTTCTATAAGCAAGCAAAGGCTGACTCTACGGAATCCGATTTCAACACAAGGCCTTCATTAGACAACCTGCTTTGTTACAGAACAAATACGTACACACTCGTGCACACGTGTGCACATAAGACTGGAACGAAACGTGCCAAAATCGTAAAGGCCCCGCTCGCCCCACAATCGTGGTGACCTCCTTCAACCCAGGCTCTCCAGTATCAGCGTGGGCTGTGCTCCTGACTCCGCTGGTAACTGGGGAGGGCAACGCGGCCAAAGGGAATCTGTTCGGATGTCTACCACACGGCTGGCAGGGGAAAGTCTATCTTCCTTTTGGACAGTGAGCCGCGCTGCTGAGCCCCTGGGGCTCACCAAACACCCTCTGGGGCTGCCACAGAGCAGAAGGCTGCTTGAGAACGAGGCCATCACAGACGGACGCAGAATGGAATGGAAGACAGACTGTCAGACACCATCGCCGGGATTCCTGGACTCAGGCATACCTGCAATCAGCCCGTCCTGGATTCCCCATTGATAGAATCTATTAATCTGTCCTCTCTTTTCATTTCTCTTTCACTGCTCAAGCTTGGGTTGAGCTCTTGTTACTTAAAATGTTTAAAGTCTTGACGAATTATCCTCAGAGAGAAACGTCCTCAGTTCAAAAAAGATAACATGCTGCAAACTTTTAAATGTTTGAAAATTTGATCCCTTAATAATCTGTTCTACCTAACATGCTTTTAAATGTATATACTAGGGCACCTGTGTGGCTCAGTCTGCCTTCCACTCTGGTCATGATCCCAGGGTCTTGGGATCGAGCCCCATATCGGGCTCTCTGCTCAGCCGGGAGTCTGTTTCTCCTTCTCACTCTCCCTCTATTCTCATTCTTCCCTCTCTCTCTCTCTCAAATTAATCAAATCCTTAAAAAAATGTATATACTGGGGCACCTGGGTGGCTCAGTGGGTTGAGCCACTGCCTTCGGCTCGGGTCATGATCTTGGGGTCCTGGGATCGAGTCCCGCATCGGGCTCTCTGCTCAGCAGGGAGCCTGCTTCCCTCTCTCTCTCTCTCTCTGCCTGCCTCTCTGCCTACTTGTGATCTCTCTCTGTTAAATAAAAAAAAAAAAAGTATATACTAACAAAATATTTAAAATTAAACCCAGTAATGTTTTCTAATTCCTAAATAAGGTGATTTTAAAATCTTTATGTATTAATCATCACATTTTAAGATAATACTAGAGGATTTAGTGTTCAATTTTGGGTTTTTTGGGGTATGAACATTTCTCTAAGGGTAGAAAATATCATGTGACTATGGTCTTGCTCATGAGCCTTCCGCCATGCTACTCTCCACCTTCACAGAATGCTGGGCGGGTAGGGGCTTCCTCTGTGCAAGCTCCTGCACACTCCCGGGGTCCGTGAAAAGAGAAGGAAGTGCTAAACCGAGGCAATCTTGCACTCTCCAAGTTCACAGAGCACATCCTGGCCATCATCTAGAAGTGCCTTCTTTTCCTCTTCTCTTAAGAATCCTTCCTTCTCTCTGCTCTTCCCACATACTCCCTACCTCCCCTCTGGACTGAGGTTCGCCTTTCCTCCTTTCCAAAAGTAACCCCTTCTCCCAAGTTCTCATCTCTTCCCACCCTCCGCAGGACCTCCTACCCCACTCCCCTCCTGCCACTGTGCACCTACAAGCTATTCTTTTTGAAAATAAACTTCCCTTGACCAAGCAGTCTCATTTTATTCCTCCTCTACTTTCAGGGCCAAATTTTACAAACAAATGGCTTCAATCTGGTATTTCGACATCAATGGACTCTCCTTACTCCCCAGAAATCTGGCTTCCACACCACCCTCCCCCCAAAATCACTGAACCTGAATTCAGAGCATCCTTTCACTGGCGAATCCAATGGCCTTTTTCAGTTTTCATTCTGTCTGTATATTCTGTTGTATGTGACATTAACTGGCCTCTTGTAAAATCTCTTGTCCGGCGGGTCTGGCCTTACTATTTCAGTGCTCTTCCTAATAAATAGCTCCTTCTGTGCTTGCCTGAAGAGGCTCTTTTTCCTCCCACTCCGCACGTGTTATCAGAGTACATGTTTCTTGAGTTCCTTCTTCACTCCACTGCTCATCTTTCCATGTACCTTTTCCGAAGTACTTACCATTAAAATCTCAACTGTGGTGTTCTCCCATCCGGGAAAAAAAAATTTATAGATGCACACATGGGAACACACTCCTGTCACACCCATTCCGATCAGGACCACTCCTGAATGGACGACAAATGGCATCACTAGCCTCTCGGAAAAGCACAGCTCTCACAGTCACACCTTTGGGTACGTGGGCTCACCTTCCATTGCCGAGGATAGAGGATAGTCTTCCGTTCTCAATCTAAACACACCCATCAGACTCAGTTACCACTTCCCCCGGGAAGCCTTTCTGGGCACACACCCACACCCACCTCCAAAGCAACATCAAGTCCTAGTTCTCTCGTCCACACAGCCAGGGCCCTCGGGAGATGACTGCACTGGAGCGTCCTTATGACCACGGGTAGTGTACATTCCTGTGCTTTTCCTCTCACTCAGTAATTGTTTCAGGGGCAAGGGACATGTTTTATTCTTTTTTCTGGAACGTGGCAGGCACGTGATATTTATTGGAAAGCATGCTTAAAAGGCCCAAGCTCAGAATGTCAGTGACATCTTAAAACTCATAGACCGACACTGCGTTGCACAGGTCAAAGTTCAAAGTGATCACTCTCTGAACACGGAAAAGCATTTATTGACTACACCAGTAACTTGGCATTTATGATTTTCTGCGGTGACTATTATTCTATTTTTATATGTTCGTGTGTCTTATCTTCTCAGCTGGATAAGTACTTGAGAGCTATGATTTTTGGCATTAAGCATATTAAACTATCTAGTGTGATTCCCTGCACCTCACCAGGCATTCAAGAAGTATTATTACATGACTGTTCGATGAGCCTCACTGCCAGCAATTCTAGGAACCATCTGAATGATCTGTTATTAGCTTATTGTTTTGAATGAAACCAAGACTTCTCCAAATCCATCATTAAGGAAAATAAACATACATGGAACTCAGACAATAAATATTTTTAAATCCCAGCCCAAAAAATATATTTATTCTTAAAAGAAAAACAACGGTGGGTTCTTTCCTTGCAAATACCAATCTCTTATACATGAACATTAAAAAGCAATTCCTCTACAGTTCACAATGTAAAAATTGTTCTAGGCAAGTATCATCAATGGAAATTTAAACCAAAGTAAAGGGTTGTGGGGAACTATGACCCCACAGATTTATAAATGGAGAAAACACGTCTTTATAGTAAAGAGATCCATAAACCACCTTCTTGATCAAAAACACGTAATGCCTGCAGTTTTCTCACCAAAAAATGTTCAACGTGACTCTAATAGTGAGGATAAATTAGACAAATCCAGAATGTGGGACATTCTACAAGGCAACCTGAGGCATAAAAATCAGCTCAAAAATTAGAATCCACTTCTCAGAAAGAATTATGTCATGATTTATTATTCCAGAATACAATGGGCCAGAGAAACAACCAAATAAACAGTAGGGACTGGATTTTTAAAAAAATTTTAAGGTCTTCTGGACTACCATATTAGATGGGATTACTGAATGTATTAATCTCCTTAGCTGTGTTGATGGTATTGTGGTTTTAACTACCTCATTCCTGGGGACTCGGGTTAAAAGGACTTACAGAGAACAAAACCTACAACTCCCCTCCAATGGTTCACCCTTCCCCAAGAAAGAAATAAAAAGGTTGAAGGAAAACTGTAACCGTGTGAGGAGTCAGGTATGTTAACCAGCTTGATATGGTAATGGTTTCACAGCATATATAAGCCTATCAAAATGTCACACTGCACACCTTAAACATATAGTTTTTGCCCAGTGTACCTCAGTAAGGCTGGGGAAAAAAATGTGGCAAAACACTGAGGCCATTTACGTGCTCATTAACACTATATACTTTTAGCTTTTCCGTATATTTAAAATTTCCAAAAGAAAAAGTTAGGAGTGAAGGTAATCCCCTCTTCTTTCCAATAACTTTATAGATAAATGGAGGTAAGAGCTGAGTATAGAGCCCTACGGTATCTAACATATATTCATTTTAAATACTTTGATGAAATGGGCACCTGGATGACTCAGTCAGTTGATGAACCAACTCCTGAACTCGGCTCAGGTCATGCTCGCTGGATCGTGAGATCCAGCCCTGTGTGGGGCTCCGAGTTCAGTGGGGAGTCTGCTTGAAATTCTCTCTCCCTCTGACCCTCCCCGTGCTTGCATGCACTCTCTCTTTCCCCAATAAATAAAATCTTTAAAATAAATAAATAACTGTGTATGAAATATGTACGTTAACCTCGGAGAAGATATGCTATGTAGACATAACTTTACTAACAAAAAGACTAAATGATTACATGTAAAATAAGCAGAAAACTGTTTTCCTCATTTCGCAATAAAACTCTGTAGTTCTGGGGTGCCTGGGTGGCTCAGTGGATTAAAGCCTCTGCCTTCGGCTCAGGTCATGATCCCAGGGTCCTGGGATCGAGCCCCACATCGGGTTCTCTGCTCCACAGGGAGCCTGCTTCCCTCCCCCCTGCCTGCCTCTCTGCCTATGTGTGATCTCTGTCAAATAAATAAAATCTTAAAAAAAAAAAATGCTTACCTTTCAAAACTCTGTAGTTCTTAGTAATAATCATGATCAGATAATTCCTTTCTCCAATGTTTAATCAAAAATTACATTTGAGAACATTCCTGTGTTTGCACGCTTTTCCACTGAACCCACCAGCTCCTGGCCCCACATGGGAGGCCCTCCTCACCCCTGCGTTACCAGCCTCCACCCCACCGCCTGCCACCCTTGCACAGCTGCCTTCCCAGACTTGCAACTTCAGCCTAAGCATCACCGCATTTGTCTTCTATCGCCGCACGGCAGATCGCCACAAGACTTAGTACCTGAACAATCTTTATAATCTCGCAGCTTCTGGGAGTCAGGAACTCAGGACCAATTGTGCAGGAGGCAAAGAGAAACCACCGTAGCACTGCTGCTCAGAAAGGGGTAAGGAAGATAAAGTAATATTGGCCCAGTTGGTTATGCGGCTGCCTTCGGCTCAGGTCATAATCCCAGGGTCTTGGGATCCAGCCCCAAGATGGGCTCCCTGCTCAGCCGGGAGTCTGCTTCTCCCTCTGCCTGCTGCTCCCCCTTCTTGTGTGCTCTCTCTCTCTCAAATAAGTAAATAAAATCTTTTAAAAGGCGTTGGGGATAAGGAAGACAGATGGCCATCAGTGGCTCACAGCAATTCTGAAATGCAGGCAGTTCCTGATGAGGGTCTGCCCTTCAGGAGTTCAGTTCTGCTTTTGGAGTCATCCTTTCCCGCCCAAGAGGGGAGCCCAGGAGTGAAGCCCTGCGGTCCCGTCAGTGTGCTTCCCGCCTGCTGAGGCTCAGGGGTCCAAACGCTGCCTCTCACGCGCAGTCTCTGGCCCTTGCGGTCCAAGCCCACAGTGCTCCTGCCAACTCAACTGTCTTTAAAAGAGAGAGGGAGACAGAAGAGGAAACGTTCTGTGGGTCATGGTTTACTCCATTAGGAGACAAAAGGCCACACTCACAACTCTGCTGGAGAGAAGCCCCTCTACCAGGACCGAGGCGGCCAGCTCTCTCCATGCTTCCAGAACCCCTACTGTTGGACTGACTACACAGTTCTCTGAGGGAACACCTGGGATCTTTCTGAGGTCCCAAAGGATTTTCAAGTCACATCCTCAGCTTCACTGGTAGATGTTTTCCTAAAAGTGTCCCATATTTGATCTTCCCCAGAATCTACTTTTTTTTTTAGATTTTATTTATTTATTAACACAGAGAGAGCCAGGGAGAGAGACAGAGAGCAAGCACCAGCAGGGGGAATGGCAGGCAGGGGAGAAGCAGGCTTCCCACGGAGCACGGAGCCCGATGTGGGGCTCGATCCCGGGAACCTGGGATCATGACCTGAGTTGAAGGCAGCTGCTTAACCGAATGAGCCACCCAGGTGCCCCCTACCCCTGAATCTCCTTCTTAATTTCAGCAACACTGGTCGTACAAAGAGGCCAGGAATTTTCAAACTCAACAGTTCTTGCTCCTTTTGTTAACAGTACTTCCCTTAGGTTATTTCTCTCCTCCTACATTTTAGCAACTGAACAGCTAAGCTTTCTGCCACTACAGAACAAGGATTTCCTTCCTCAAATTTCCACTGACATTTTTCTCGCTGCTCTTTAAGCTCTTACCCACAGCCTTCCCATAGGCCGTCAAACTTACACCAAGAGTCTATTCAAAGCTCTTCAGGCTTTCGCTAAATGCCTCCTAATCTTTCCAGCTTGCATCCACCACTGAGTTCCAAAAACAGTCCTCCATCTTAAATTTTTGTTTTGGCAAAACAAAACCACTGGTACAAAATCTGTATTATCAATCACTACATAACAAACTACCCCCAAAGTCCGCATCTTTAAATACAATGAACTTCTACTGCATAGTTTCAATGGAGGCAAGAGTGGCTTAGCCTGAAACAGGTTCTCTCATGAGACCACAGGCAATATGGTGACCACGACTGTGGTCACCAAAAGGCTCTACTTGAAGAAAAAGGATTTTCTTCTAAGATGGCCTACTCAAGCGGCTGACAAGTTCATAATACCTTGTGGCTTATAATTCCACACTCTTTTTTTAAAAGAGATTTAATTTTTATTTACATATTTTTTACTTACGAGAGAGAGAGTGGGGGTGCGAGGGGAAGGAACAGAGGGAGAGGAACAAGCAGACTCCCCGCTGAGTGCACAGCCCAAGGGGCTCAATCTCACGACCCTGAGATCACGACCTGAGGTGAAACCGAGAGCTGGAGCTTAACCAAACGCGCCATCCAGGTGCCCCTCCCATATTCTTGGAACTCAGCTGCCACTCCATGTTTACGTGGCTCTGGAAATGCTTTTCCAAGGTAAACACCAGGTTGAACTGCTTTCTAAACTAGTCTAACAACAGCTTACATGTTTTAAATCACAAAATTTGAGCAATTCCTAATTTCACAGCAGTTTTATGGGTAACCTGCTGAAATCATTCTTACAACCACACTTAAGTAAAAGCTCAGCAGTGACTAGCAAAATATCAAGACTGTCTCAGTGCAAAGGGGCAGTCTGGTCATGTTCCACTAGATCCCTAAACCAAAGACTCAGGCTCCTCCTATCAGTAACACAGCACGGTAGACACCACCCAGGGTTTCTGATCCTACCTCCAGCCCTGCTACCAGTCCTAGCCATGATGTCTGTTATGTCTAAAAACTTCTAAAGGCTGTATTAAATTTGAGTTAAAAGAGGCAAAGCAAGGGAGATAGCTAAGATACAGAATACATTAACATAGAACTAGAAAAACATATAGCCCCACCAAACCAGCAGGGCAGAACTAGGATCCACACTATTGAAAAGTAAGTTTGCATCAAAAGAACAGAAACTTGGGACGCCTGGGTGGCTCAGTTGGTTAAGCGACTGCCTTAGGCTCAGGTCATGATCCCAGCATCCTCGGATCAAGTCCCACATCCGGCTCCTTGCTCAGCAGGGAGCCTGCTTCTCCCTCTGCCTCTGCCTGCCACTCTGCCTGCCTGTGCTTGTTTGCTCTCTCTCCCTCTCTCTCTGTCAAATAAATAAAAATAAAACCTTAAAAAAAAAAAAAGGACAGAAACTTGAATCCTCGAAACAGTTTGAAGGCAAACTATGAAATTTCACTAGGAATGAAAGGAAAGAGGAAAAGAGGTAAAACATAAGGGAAGAAATTATAAATATGAAGGATAAATAGCCAATCCAAAATAGTAAGGCACCATGCTTCTCTCGCAGATTTAAAGGGCCACAAACTCTTTGCCACTCTTCCCATCAAGAAATGAACTCTCTTTCTCCTCACCTTGACTCTACGCTGGCCTTGCGACTTGTCTGACCAACAAAATAGGATTAACACAAATGCTGTGCCGACTCTGCAACTGGCCTTGGGAAGGGCCGGTGGCTTCCACCCGCAGAGAGAGGCAGTCACGCGCTCTCAAACAGCACAGGCTGTTCTGCGGGGGAAGGGTGGCGTGGTGGAGAATGAAGGCCCCCCCCAGCCAACACTGAACCCGGGCCCCAAATCTGGATCCCCCGGTTCAGCCTTCCAGTGCAGCCACAGGAGTGACCCCAAGTGAGACGACCTGAACTTCCAAGTCAAAGCATAAGGTCATGAAAACTAATAAACCACTGTTGGTTTAAGCCATAAGTGCTGGGTGGTCTGTTCTGCAACATACATAACTGATGTCACTCAACAGATCTAAACCACACAATACTGCCAAAATCTACAGATAGAGCTGTGGGCTGCCGTATACTTGTATCCCAGGTCCTTGCTGGAAAATACTGTATCTTAAACAGTTTGAAAACCCAGCTTGGTTCAAATATCACGTTGAAAGAAATAGCTCTTCTATTTCTTAAATTACTTTCTATTACTTACTTACTTGAAAAAATATTCTAAATTCTACCCTAGGATTAAGTCAGGAATGTAAGATCAATAAATTTTGATATTACATCTTCAAATTTTACAAATTTTACATCTACTTTAAGATGCTTTAAGAGGGACGCCTGGGTGGCTCAGTTGGTTAAGCGGCTGCCTTCGGCTCAGGTCATGTTCCCAGCGTCCTGGGATCGAGTCTCACATGGGGGGGGGGGTCCTTGCTCAGCAGGGAGCCTGCTTCTCCCTCTGCCTCTGTCTACTACTCTGTCTGCCTGTGCTCACACTTTCTCTCTCTCTCTCAAAAATAAATAAATAAAATATTTAAAAAAAAAAAGATGCTTTAAGAAAATTTCACTTGTGGGGACGCCTAGGCGGCTCAGGTCATGATCCCAGGGTCCTCGGCAGGGAGCCTGCTTCTCTCTCAGCCTCTGCCTACCATTCTGCCGGCTTATGTGCATGTGCTCTGCTGGCTCTCTCTCTCTCTCTCTCTCTGACAAATAAATAAATAAATAAATAAATAAAATCTTTCAAAAAAAGAAAATTTCACCTGTGTAGTGTATTCCCATTCTCTGATAAATTCATTCATCAACAGTTTTTGAGGGCTTAGTAGGCAGTAGACATTAGAGTGGCAAAGATGAACATGCAATTAGGGGCAGGTAAACATTTAACACTCCCCTAGCTTTTCCAGGAAGTCAATCCCTGCCTCACGGGTGTTCACAAAGCATTCTGTGCAAATTCCTGTTTTGTGATCATAGTAGTAATAGCAGCTAATGCTTATGGGACACTTGATATGTGCCTGGCCTAATTTTAAGCCTTTCACAGGATTTCACTCACTCAGTCCTCAAGTCAACCCCCTCAAGGTAGGTAAGAACTTTCATTATCCCCACTTTACAGTTGGGGAAATTGACTCAGACAGAGTCTCTTCCCCCACTTAAGGCTCTTAACTTCATGACAGCAGGTGACTTGTTTCTTCATCTTCATATCTTCCCCAGTCTCCTGCACGTATTTCTCTATAATTCAAGAAAGAAATTAAATTTCCAACTACTAGAAATGAATATGATCATTTCCTTTCTTTTTTTTTTTTTTTAAATCATTTCCTTTCCAAGGACAATTTTTCACTCCTCAAAAGCAAAGTCCTTAGTTAGTCCTTTTTGGACTAAGGAAAAATGGACTAGAATTAAATAAATATCTCTGGTTTACAGGTAAGACAAATTTAAAGTTTGTCAATTCATTGATAAACACAACTATTAAGTACTAGACTTTTATAAACAAGTCTGATTTGAGAGTAGCATATTTTACTCAGCGCCATTTTAATCCAGAAACCCATAAATATCACAAAAGCAACCGTACACATCTGTATTTTTTAAAGTTTTTTTTAAAGAAGTCCAAGACAAAGGAATAAGAAAACAAGTGGTAATACCCATTAAAATACGTGCATGAAAAAAATCAAAGTAAATATAAGACCGAATACTTTGAACAATGTAATCTGGGTATTTCTGGCTGACCCAGTACTATTTAGGTTGGTGAAGTTGGAATCATCCTGTGATAAAACCTGTGACCAACATTTTCATTGCATACTCTTGACTTAAAAATGAAAATATTTACATAATTTATCTGGTAACTTAAAAACTCACGCTTTCAAATACCGCTAGAAACTGAAATTTGGATTCTATAAGAAAAATAAAGTCAAAATAGGGAGCATTTTACAGGCATACCCCCTCACTATTACCTCAAAATACAAAAGGGAGCACTAACTAGCCTAGTACTGCCACAACCAGACAAAAGGGTGACATTCCGGAATCATCTCCACGGGGGTGAATTTTAGAGAGTGCCTGGTGCCAAGTTCTCAGTCTAACCTCTGGAAAGGCTGTTGTCTCTCCTGGAATCTGATGTGCATACGAAACGTTCTGTGGAGGACACTGTTGGTTGGCCACCGCAGTATGGAGTCCCAGTCCCCTCTACCCTGCCACCTCCCGCTACAGAGGCCGAAAGAGCTACTCGCTTTCTCACAGCTGTGGGGACGCATAACCCGGTTGCGAGCGACACAGAAGGAAGTCTGATAGTGAGCTCTGAGAAAGCCGCTCGTTTCCTAGTAAAAAGGACAGGCCGGTGACACGAGCCACTGTCCCACCCGGCTGCCTTGGGCAGAACGTGCTGCGCATTAGCACAGCCATCTTGAAACCTAAAAGCAACGAGTGGAGACCCAAAAGCCGACAAGCTAAAGGTGAAGCGGCGGAGTGAGCTGGAATCTCTTATGATTTTATCTTCGTTTGCTGAACAGCCAGCAGTTGCTCACCTTTACCCTTCTGCAGTAAAAAAAATAAACCAGTCTTTGTCTTGTTACTGTTGGCTGGGCGTTCTGTTATTTTTAGCAGAATGCCTGCCTTACTAATACATTTACAAACATTTAGAGAATATGGTGTACAATTCTTTTAATCAAAAAAAAGGTTATAGTACTTGTATAAATAAAAAACAGTCCGATTGATGCCAAGTAAGCATGACAAATTAAATCCAGGAGGTCCTAGATATTTTTCCTTTAGTAACATTTCTTCTAACTATAAAAGTAATACAACCACTTTAGAAAGGATACAAAATACAGAAAAATACAATGACGGAAAAAAACTCACTACCTGGAGATAAACACTTTTCATATTTGGTATATTTCCTTCCAAACAATTTTTAAACATACGTCAATGTACAAAACTGTACTTTCTTATTTTCATAAATAACCTGGCATCATGCAGGACAGGGTTCATTATTAACTGATATATGCACCAATAGCAATAATTCAATAGCAAATGAAAGAACAGAAAACTTAAGAACACGAGTGTCTCTTCCATCACGCCTGCGCACGTGCGCACACATACAACCATGTAGCCTCCCTCTTTTTTCCACTTCTCAGAAACAGCCACTTTTAATGTTTTTGGTATTATGCCTGTCTCCGGATTTATCACCTGTAAACACATCAACTGACTTCCTACTCTGAAGGCAAAAACCTGGGTTCCCCTTCACCCTTCTTCCCAATTCTTACTACTTTTATTTTCATTTTTAGTTTCTCGACTGCTTAGTATTATAAAGTCAAAAAACCAAGTACGCTAAAGCTCTACTTCTTGGCCAAGGAATTTGGGCTAGAGTGTATTTGCTGCCAACTGTGCCAGATAAGGAAATTAGTGTTCTTGTAGGGCAAACAGTTTTAGTAAAATTTAACCACAGGACTAAAATGTGACTATCATTTGACCTTACCCAACCCTGAGTAAGGAAGAGAAAAGTACATATATACTTGTTGCTTGAAGCACTAGTTCATTTAATGTAGGGGAAAGAAAATGCTGGGAAAGATAGAAGTGTAACAAAGAACAGACACAAAGAACCACTAAAAGAATTTTAAGTCCTCAATGAACGGGAGAAAAATAGTTACGGACCAACATGAATTTCAAAATTATAAAAGATGAAGCCAGAGGAAGACAGCACAGCATTCAGGCCCAGACAACAGGAAAGGAATACTGATTGACTCCTCTTGTACACTTATCTCCTCAAAAGAGAACGATCATAATGCAAACATTGATACCTAGAGGTGCTGAGTTCCAGTTAGCATCAATAATCTCTGAGAAATGCAGAGCATCAGAAGGGATTTAAAAAAAAAAAACACCTGAAAAGGGCAAGTCCTTATTGTTTTTACAGAGGAAAACAATGGATGAGCCTAATTATTAAATATTAATAAAGCTGACTGGTAATTTAGCAATATCTTATAACAGATTATTAAATAATAGCTATTGTTTGTTAATGATTTGGTATGTCCCATGCACTATGAGAAGAGCTGATCAAGAGTTTTACAACCACTTGTTATCACCATTTTACAGATGAGAAATTTAAGGCATATTAAGTATTTTGCCCACAGTCACTAATTAATGGCAAAGTCAAGATCTGAAGTTAGATCCCATCCTTTTAACCAGGGACTAAACTGATATCACCCGAGTACTTAAAAGTGCGAAAAGTAGATGGATGAGAAGAGATTCTCTGCGAGCAAGTTCTATCAAGTTAGACACTTCTTTCAGAATGTCTGAGTGACCATGTTGCAATGCCACAGACAAATCTCTAAGGTACACTGTTAAGCGATTATGACATTAAACATTTATGCAAAATGAGATAAAACAAAAGATCCAAACATATACAAAATAAAGTGCAAAAATCTCATTTCTTTCATTATCCCTCTTCCTGTCCCCCACCTAATGTCTTGGATTCCAATCTCTTGACAAGAGACAAATATTACCTATTGTTTGGTATGCATCCTTCTGGCTCTTATCAATTTCAAGAAAAATGTTGGCTTTACAGTAGCACATCCCACTCAACAGTGGCTATTTTTGAGAAGGAAATCAGGAGTAAAGGACTCCTATCACACTCTGCTTCTTTATATACTGCTTGGATCTTTTACAAAAGGAATTAATATATCACGTAGATATACAAACTGTTTCAATCGTAATGATGCTCAAAGAAAACAGGGCAAAAGTTCCTATGTGTAACCTCAATGGCCTCCTTGGAAGGGAAAAGTCTGATATATTAAACTGCAGAACAATTATAAAACTTTTACATGACAAAAATATAAAGTTGAAAGATATATATCCAAGCCTGGAATATACTTTCTAACAACAAAACGATTAATAAAATGATGCTATCCTGAATATACAAAAAGCGCTTACAAATAAATAAGAAGACATAAAATATATAAAAGACATGGGCCGTATATATAAAAATTGACTACGGATAGAAACAAGCAATTCCTTTGAAGAAAAAATGGCTAAAAGCACCACCAACAAAGTTAAGCCTCAGCAACAAATAAATGTAAACTAAAACAGCAATATGATGGCAAGAACTAAAAAGAATAACACCTAGTGATTAACTATGGAAAGATAAAGCAGAAACTTACACACCAGTGATAGGAATGTAAATTACTAACATGTGGACAACAAATTGGCATATGTAAATGATCTGCATGAAGAACACATCATAAAAGTTGCTTTCAAAGTTAAAACTGAGAAAAGGACTGCAGCCTTGGATGGCAGCGACGGTGCCCCTGTGATATATACCGTGGGAGCGATCAGGCCTGCTGCGCTCTTCTCCACACTGAGCACACCTGCAGGATTACGCTCACTTCTGGGCACCAGGAACATGGACAAACTGAGCTATTTCCACAGTAGGACACCCAAATTACGTGCGACGGTGAGAAACCATGTCATACAATAAACAAATGAAAGAAAAGAGAACACTTTGCTTAAAAAGATTTTAGGGAAGATATCACAACAATCCTGAAATATCTGAAGGCCTACCACATGGAAAACAGAACTTGTTTTATATTGCTCAGGAGGCCAAAGGAAAGCGCACTAGTACCCCGAGCTATTAAATAATGAAACACTTACACCTTACACAGTGAGATTTTAGTTACCCACAAGCCCCGAGACAAATGATCCATCAGAAACTCGGCAGAAAAGATTCTACTAGGTGGGAAAAGTTAGGCGTCTTGACCTCAGAAGTACTTTGCACTTCCAAGAGTAAAATGTGGACAGATATTCCAGAACTACGACCACTACTCTATTCTCACTCTGCTGTCCAGAGTGCACCTACCTGACTTAGACACCTTCTATACTAATCCATTCTGGGACGGGCAGAATCCCCTGCAGCCACCTCGGCCAGGAAGAACCATTCGGTCATTTCCACCATTTCCTACCGTTAGTTCCGTTTTCCCTCACACAAAAGCTTGACAGATAGACCACGTGATCTAGAATCCCAGCACTGCCCTGACCAAAAGCCTATCCTAGATACAGGCTGCTTTCATAATTGTGATCTATTTTGTGTTCCCTGCCTCGCCTCAGCTGTCCCAATTCTAGTTTTCCTTGCCCTGAAATCTGTGACATACTGCTATTTGACCTTCTAAAACTGTCTTCTTCCTCCCTCACTCCGAGCCTAAGCACCTACCATGGTCAAAGTGCTGGCAGGCCCTAGATGCAAAATACCCTCGTATTAGACACAGTTCCTGCGCTCGGGGTGTTGACAACAGACAAAGAGAAACGATGGAGCTATCCAGGAGCCCATATAGAGCCACAAGGACGCGAAGCGACAGAACACTGCAGACAAGAGAAATCACTCTGCCTCTGTAAGACTGATCCGGGGAAAAAAATAGAGATTATATTAGAACTTATAATTGAAGGACAAAGAAGACTTCCACTGACAAAGACACAGGAAAAAAAAATACGCCAAGTAAAAAACCAGCATTAACAATGACATACGTAAAAGAAAACATGGTGATAGGAACACAGTCAAGGACATCAGTAGGATACTGTGGTTGATTACAGAATGTGAACAGATAATTAAAGAAAAGTTTCTCTGTGTCAAAGGAAATAGAAATAGTTTCTCCAAGGGAGGTGACACAATAAGCTCCAGAGGAACAGCTTCCCTGCGTTCCCCGATGGACACAGGGCAGTAAGTGATACACTCAAACTGCGTAAGGATTCCTTCCAAACGGAAAACGCTCTCTTTTTCCATTCTCACAGGGTTTTAAAGCCCCTCCTGTCCAACAGTTCTGCGCCTCCGGCCCCCAGGTGCGAATAAGAAACTTTGGGGATGGGGCACCTGGGTGGCTCAGTTAGTTAAGCGACTGCCTTCAGCTCAGGTCATGATCCTGGAGTCCTCGGATCGAGTCCCACATCGGGCTCCCTGCTCAGCAGGGAGTCTGCTTCTCCCTCTGACCCTCTCCCCTCTCACGTTCTCTGTCTCTCAAGTAAATAAATAAAATCTTTAAAAAAAAAAAAGAAAGAAACTTTGGGGGTGGGGGATGGGGCGGCTGAGTGACGGACACTGGGGAGGGCATGTGCGACGGTGAGCGCTGCGAACGGTGTAAGACTGGGGACCCGTACCCCTGGGGCTAATAATACATTATAGGTTAATAAAAAAGAAAGAAACTTTTAAAAAAAGAATTAAAAAAAAACCCAAAACAGAACAGAACAACTCCAATACTGGCCAGAGTATGAGAAAGAAACAAAATATGAAGCATCATAAGATTGGCCATAAAGAAATCTCAGCTACTGGTCCAGGCAAAGTCCCTAACTCGAAAAATGACCTATTTTCTAATGAGGAAGATAAATGGGTATAAGTCAAGATGACTTCTTCTTCTTCTTCTTCTTCTTCTTCTTCTTCTTCTTTTTAAAGATTTATTTATTTATTTGACAGAGAGATAACCAGCAGGCAGACAGAGAGATAACCCCGCCGAGCAGAGAGCCTGATGCGGGGCTTGATCCCAGGACCCTAAGCTGAAGGCAGAGGCTTAACCCACTGACCCAGGCGCCCCAAGTCAAGATGACTTCTAGTATCTCTTCTAGCTTATGATTTTATACATTCACTTGACAAAAAAGGTTCAGCTACGTTTCCAGGTGATAGGAACTCAGCTGCTTGAAAGCATCAGGTTCCTCAAATATAAGTGCAGATGAAGTGTCTACTTCACCTAACTTGTTATGAGCAATTCCATGACAAAATTAAGTGAACTATAAAACTTCAACAGGTTTTTATATCCATACATTAAAGCATATACTTACCAGAGTATTAGTCGGGTGACTTATATTAGACTAATCTTCCCACACATAAAATTATAAACTCTGTATAAAATATGCCAAACAACTAGTTGAAGGCAGTGGAAGTACCAAAAGCAAGCAGAAACCGGAGGCAAGGTGGCACCGGAAACAAGGAACTGCACTGGGTGAGATCCGCATCGATGCGGCTTTCTGCTTGACCGGCTCCCCCATTCCGTGCGATTAAGGTGGGTACAATTTAGACAGAAAACTATAGTCTTGCTCACTTTAGGAGTCAGATGCTAGAGTCAGAGATGCCAAAATGGCTGGAAAGTAAGAGACAGCCCACAAACAAGGTAGACACATGGGGCAGCCCCAAAACCTACAGGTAAATTCAACCCAAATTATGGCTAAACCTTGAGTTGTGCATGCACAGAAAAGACTCCAGCAAGCCTGAAAGCAGAAATCAAAAAGTGGAGAAAACGCTGAGATTTCAGCTTGCTCTTTGCAATAGGTGAAATAAAGTATTGAGTCTGAACAGAAGGACTGTGTGTGTGTATTATATATACACAGGCAATATATGTAATTACACAACTGTATATACAATATATACAATATACATAAACACACAGAGAAACTGTTTTAAGTAGGACAAATAGGAAATAAATAACAAAACAGCAGACCTAAATTCAATCAAATCAACATCAACCATAGATTTGTTTTATATTTTAATAAGAGGTATAACTAACAAGCCATAGCATAAATAAAATGAGAAAGTAAAAAAATTCTAAACCCCAAAATTGCAAGAATATGGAAGGAAACTCAACCATATTAATAATTACCTTAATAAATATGAATGGTCTAAATATAAATGGTCTACATTAAGCATAAAGACTGTCAAATGAGATCAAGAAAAAAAAACAAACAGAGCCAGACCCAAAAATATGCTGTATACGAGAGGCAGTTTAAATATAAAACACAGATAAGCTAAATATAAAATAATAAAAATAATAAGTAAATAAATAAATGTAAAATAATATTTAAAGAAGATATAAGATGTAAACTTTAAGCAGAAAAAGTCTGGAGTGGCTATATTAATAACAGACATACTGAATTTCAAATCAAAGAGTATTATACCAAAGAAAAAGATGGACATTTCATAAGCATAAAAGATGTAATACATCATTACATATAATCATTATGTATAATGATTATAATATAATCATTATAAATGTGAATGCATCTGATAACAGAGCTTCAAAATATATAAAACGAAATAGACGGAAAAAAGAAACAGATAAATTCACAGTCATAGTTGGAGATTTTGCCTCTCTCTCAGTAGCTGACAGAACTGAAGAAAAAAAAAAAATCAGTAAAGTTAGAGAAGATATAACTCACTATCTCCCATGCTGACCGGACATTTATAAAAAAAAACAACACCCAGAACAGCAGAAAAATCAAGAGAGACCATATGGTGGACCATAAAAAAAAAATTTTTAAATAACAAAAAAATTCCAGATGACTGAAATTTTACATAGTATCTTCTGTAATTACAATTAAATAGAAAGCTGAAATCAAAACACTAAGCTATCTAAAAACCCCTGTATCTTTTCAAATTAAGCAACATTATTCTAAATCACCCCTGGTTCAAAGAAGAAATCGCAAAGGAAGTTAGGAAACATTTTACACTAAATAATAATGAAAACATATTTCATCAAAATTTGCAAGACATACTTAGGTAGTGAAGTAAGATAAATCCAGAGATTTAAGTGCTTGTATTTACAAAAAAGGTTTAATATCAGTGATGTACTATTTTACCTTAAGCCAGAAAAAAGACACACAAATTAAAACGGTAATGAGCAAATGCAGTAAAACAGAAAAAAAGGACAAAGAAAACAGAGCAAAAAGTTGGCTCCTTGAAAAGCTTAGTGAAATATATAAACTCCTAGTAAAGCTGACCAAAGGTAAGAAAAAGGAGAGCACAGTTTACCGATATCAGAATTTAATAAAGGGATTATCATTAGAGATCCTGCAAACACTTAGGGAATAACGAAATATTAAGAGCAACTTTATGCCAAATATATCAACAGCTTAGATGAAATGGACAAATTCCTAAAAAAAAAAAAATCACAATTTGCCCAAACTGACACAAGAAGAAACAAAAAATCTGAATAGTCCTGTATCTAGCTATCGATGAAATTGGATTTATCAGAAATCTCACCAAAAATGCTCCAACTCAAATGGCTTCACTGATGCATTTTACCAAACATGCTACATTAGAAATAAACCCATCTTATGCAAATTCCTTCAAAAATTAAGGAGAAGGGAATATTTCCTAACATACATATTTTAGGAGTCCCATACCACCATTACACCAAAACCTGAAATGAAAATGACAGACCAATGTAAATGCAAAAAAAAGATCCTTTACAAAATATTAGTATATCAAAATTGGTAAATTAAATATAATACATCATTACTAGATGGGATTTATTCCAGCCATGAAAGTAATACACCATATTAACAGAAAAATGGGAAAAATCAAATAGCCATTTCAGTAGACATGGGAAAACTTTTTGGACACCCACTCATGATAAAAACACTCAACAAACTAGAACAGAAGGGAACTTTCTCAACCTGATTAAAGGCAGCACACTAATACACAACTCACCCACAACTAATACAACAGTGATTATTACATAATATTATGATGAGAGTGGTAGAATAAATGCTTTCCCAGTAACATGAGAAAGGTAGCTGAACGTCTACTCTTACCACTTTTACTCAAAATTGCACCAGAATTCCTAACCAGCGAAACAAGACCAGTTATAAACAAGTTAATTAAATAAATGTAAATAAATAAATAAATAAATAAACGAGTTAATTAAAGGCATTAGGATTGCAAAGGAAGAAGCAGAACTGTGGCTCTTTGAGATGACTTGACCATCTATGTAGAAAACTAGCAAAAAATTCATGTTAGTAAAAGTAACACAAATAAGTGAATTTAACGAGGTTGCAGGGTACAAGGTCAATACACAAAACTCATGCTTATTGGGAAGCAGAGTGTGTGTGAGTATGTGTGTGCGCGCACAACAGCAGCTCTACAGTTCTTTTTTTTTAACATATTTATTTTGAGAGAGAGAATGTGCGCAAGCATGCAAGCAGGAAGAGTCAGAGGGAAAGGGTAAGAGAGAATCTCAAGCAGACTCCCTGGTGTACACAGAGCCCAGCTGCCAGCTCAATCTCATGATCCTGAGATCATGACCTGAAGAGAAACCACGAGTCCAAGATGTGATCAACTGCGCCACCCTACCCGACGCCCCTAGCGGCTCCCAATTCTGTAACTCCAGAATGCATATAAAAGCTTAGCATTTGATGGTTCTCTCCATTTGGTTTAACTTGGGTTAAAATTTCCAAAATAAATGTATTCGAATTACGAGAAAAATAAATTTCACATTTTTTTAAGGGCTGGGGGGAGAGGGAGAGAGAGAATCTTAAGCAGGCTCCATGCCCAGCAAGGAGCCCACCTGGAACTGGATCTCACAACCCTGAGATCACGACCTGAGCCGAAATCAAGAGTCAGACGCTTAATCAACTCAGTCACCCAAGCACCCCAAATTTCACATTATTGTAAATACATTAAATCTCAGCACCCCAATGCCTTTAGAAAATAATTTAATTTTTTTCAGGTTTATATTCCATTTGTAACATCAACAGTCAAAATGAGCTTCTCTAATCTATCATGTGATTTATTCAGTCACTATCACAGCTCTTTACTTTCTATGGAAAATGCTTGCTGCTGAGTAGTAAACAGAAAATCATACTATCATTTTCTATTTCCATAATCACTTGATAATTTATTTCAAAACTCACTTTCTGAATAAAACATGAACAAAAGGTACACAAGTATGTAACAAGTAAAGGAGAAGGTCCTTGGACTTGGATGAGCACCCAACAAACTGTGCATTTTGCTTTCCATAACAGCTTAAACTTAACTAGATCACAACAATCACACATTAAAATATAGCCCAGCTTACAATCTTCACATTACTAAAATATTCTGCATAGTGGCATTAAGCTATTTTGAGAGAAAACTCATAGACTCAAGAAGTTTTAGCTTGGAATTACCAAACACTAACATTCCAATTCCTCTAAACAAATCATTTCAAAGAATATAAAACAAATATCATTCCAAGGTCACAATTTATTGATGTCCTTGAGCTGGAAACTATTAACTACAAAGCAAACGAAGGGAACAAGTTCTTTGAAAGCACAAACTGGTTACATACACGAACACAACATGAATACTCGATTTGTTAGATATTGAGGCAAAAAAAAAA
>RCUC01143026.1:0-43301 GCA_003697995.1 Taxidea taxus jeffersonii | reverse complement strand
GTTCCTCTTTAATTTACAAGGCAATAAAGATTAAAGTAGTAACTGGAAAACCTACCTTGCTTTTCAATAAAGAGTTTATTTTAATAACGTCAGGGGCACTGTGCCCAAAACATTTGAGCTATGGAAATAAATCTGATTCACATTTTTAAAGGATTGATTTTATTGAGGTGATAGGTTCTCAAAGGAAATGGAGACAAGTGATCAGGACAGTACACACTTAACATACAAACCACTGTCCTATGCTTGCAAATATCTGTTCTTTGGTTCTAAAGATCATTGGAAATAAATTTTTGTAGGTTTACGATAATGAAGAGTAATCATCTCTGTCCTGCAGAAAGGTTCTGCTGAGATTTTTCTATTGTAGTCAGTAGTGGCAATATTCCAGAAGTCATATTTAAAGAATACACTTAGTACACTCAGCAGTTTTTCAAACAGGTACTTTTAGCCCCCAAAATTCATGATTGCAATTTATCAAATTGACCTGATGGTAAAAACAACTGTACTCTCTGGGCTTCATGGTGACAGAAACTGGAAGCAAAAGTAGAAACTGAATGTCTAAGTATCTGTAATCCCAAAACTCAGCATGAGTTACTCGGCATTAGGAGTTGTAACAATTCTACCGTAAAATGAGTTAGCAAGCACTAACACTTTGGTCAAATAAATCATAAAGTGCCATTGTCTCCTAATGCTGCAAATTAAAACAAATAATGATCGCCATAATTGCTGGCTGGTGGTATCTTCTTCACAGAGATTCCCTCTCAGATTACTAACCCCATTTTAGATATGAGAAAATTTTGGCTCAGGAAGGTTATATATATTATAGAAAAATCACAAAATAGGCGGCAGAGCTGGAACTTTAATCCAGCTTTGACCGGGGTCATATCAGACTTGTATTTCTGAATTTCTAATAGGTCACTCACCTTTGGCCCTGTGACCTACACATGCAAGGGATCACTTACAAATAAGCCCCTGCTCTCCCTCACTACCCACTTTCACTGTCGGGACTCCTGGTGGTGCACTGCCACGGGAAATACTATAATTCTGGAGCTTTTAGATCTGAGGGTTTAAGAAAGAAAAATACCAAAAAGCAGGCCTAGCTTAGGTGAGGACATTCCCAGACAGAGCTGGCATTTTTATGTCACCTCCCAGGGCCAAAAATGCATGCCCCCAAATTGTCTATTTGCTTTCATTTCACAATATTGCCTGAAATCCTGCCAAATTAGAACTTTATTTGGATCTCATCTAAATTTTTAATGCACATAAACTAATCACCTGGAGATCTTGTTAAAATGTGAATCAGATTCAGTAGGTCTGGGGATGGGCCTGTGGGGTGGCCTTTCTACCACACTCCCAGGTGAGGCCTGGTGAGGCCTGGTCTTTGCTTAGAGTAGCAAAGGTGTAGAAGGCATCTGATTTCTATCCTCTAGCTGCCTAGCATGGCCTCCCATTTGGGGGAAATCTTCTCTTTTTGCATCATCCTAGGAGGGATGGGTTGAAAATTAGCGAATTAGAACGAGTACCTGACTCTCCCATATTCTGACAACGAGGTTTGGGGATGTGGTCTAGGTCTGGCCGACCAGAAACCTCCTTTCCAGGGCCACACTCCTTAAGGCTACATTGCAGAGATGCAAGGACAATTTAGAAATCATTCCCAGCTCCAGTGGCATTCAGAGTTCAATGTCAATGGTTCCGGAGGCAGTGATCTGTTCAGATCATTTCTTGGCTTGCCTGCCTAGCAATATTTGACCAGTTTTTGAACACTGCGGAATGTCTGCCCAGCTTACAAGTGCCTGTACACCCTTCTTTCAGCCCGCAGGAGGGAAGCTTAGCAGCCCTGTGATACAATGAATGACCTGAAGTCAAACTATGAAGTGAGGAACAAACTCAAGTTCTTAATATTCTGATGTTCAAAAATCAGCATTTTGATAGACACAGCACTACAGCAGATATTAACAGAATGCAAGATTCCTTCTGTAAAAGGTCAGAGAGTCAATGTTTTGGGCTTTCTGGGCCACATATGGTCTCTACTGCAACTACTCAACTTTGCCACTAAGGGCAAAGGTAGACATAGACAATACAGAAATGAATGAGCTATGTTCCAATAGAACTTTATCTGTGGACCCTGGAATTTCTGAATTTCAGATTTTCCATGTGTCATGAAATCTTCTGATCTTTGACCAACTGTTTAAAAAGGTAACAACCATTTTTAGCCTGCAAGCTGTAAAAAATTAGGCAGTGAGCTGGGTTTGGCCCACAGGCCATCTACTTTGCCAACACTTGTTCTGAAGTAATATCTTGATCTGATTTATACCAACCAAGACATTTTCTCCTTGAAATCATGCATTTTTTTTCTTCTTACCAAGTCAACAGGAAGTTATTGTGAAAAATGAAGAGTCTGTACTTACTCAATCCAGCGTTTAGATCATGTCATTTACTTTCTCAATATTTTGATCTTTATAGAAATCAATCATAGCAACTTAAAAGGTGAGCAGAAATGGAATATACTAAATTATTGGCTGGTTAAACATGTCCTAAAACTGGCACTGCAGTAGGAACCACAGATGCAAAAAGGAACAAGGTACTAATTAACTTTGAGGATGCCTTGGTCAAGAGATCTGACAAATGAGTCTTGATTTTAAACATTTGTGCAAGGCTCACTCTTTTTATGGGCAGTTTTCTATCCATACTGGTAGGAAATTTTATAAGAGAGTTCCAACTCTCTGTAGTCTGGGTTTTCTTGAACTACTGCTCCAAACCATTTTAGGTAGAGGTACAAGGACTCTAAGTATTCAAATTCTAAGTCTCAGGCAAAGGGTCCTCCTATGGGCACTGTCCTTTTTCCAGCCACAAGTCACACTACTGTGGTAAAAAAAATTTGGTGATTTCCCATCTTTCCTTATCCAGCACTGGGAGCCAATTTCAGTGCTCCATTCAGAGCAAAACCCAAAATGTCAAAAATGCTCATCTCCACTCACTCTGTTGTTAACCAAATTTCCAATTATGCATGCCTGAGGCAAGGTAAATTCCTGCTGAAAAGGGGAGATTGTGGTCAAGTGACTAAGGGGCTAACAAGTACAGATAGCTATTGATACCTTCTTCAGCTGTTTCTTAGAACATTCCATCATGGCTTTCAAGCCCAAACCACATGCAAGTGTTTCTAGCTCCACTGCTTCTTTTCCCAAATATGGTTAATAGACTCCAGAAACTACAGCACTGATATACTTGAAAAAGAAAACTGGACAAATCCCTTCATCTTCAACAATCCCACAGTTGAAGATGAAGACCTGCCCGTTGGGCAGACATTTAATTATACCTAGAAAACTGACCTTTAGGGCTTCCATGACAATGCTGACAATGAAGCTCCAGTATGCCCACTGGGTAGAATCTTCAGGAAGTACAGTTTTCCTTTACCAGTTCATTCTCTTTCTCACCCGAGATTCTGGTTCTTTTCCTTACACAGTGGTCTCCCATACAGTGGTTGAATGGTGGTCCTCCCAAAAAATATGTCCGTCCTAACACTGGAACTTGTAACTTTATTTGGAAAAACGGTCTTTGCAGATATAATTAAATTGAGGATCTTGAATGACGTCATCTTGGATTTAGAGTGGGCCCTAAATTCAAAGGGAGAACTGAGATGGCCCCCAAGGGGAAGGCCGTGTGAAAAGAGAAACAGATTGGAGGAATGAAGCTACCAGCCAAGGGATGGTGGCAACATTATAGGCTGTTGTCTAGGAGCTAGGAGAGATGCATGAGACGGTCTCTCCCTCAGAGCCTCTGGAAGGATCCGACCCTGCTGATACCTCGATCGTGGACTTCTGGACTCTAGAACTCTGAAGAATACATTTGTGTTGTTGTAGACCACCAAATTAGTGGGTAATTTGTTATGGCAGCATTAGAAAACGAATTCACTGTATAAAAAAGTAAAAATGGTTCATCCTAGGACCTAGCAGGCCCTAGGTTAATCAAGGGGTTAATCAAGGGCTCCAGTTTTGTATCAGCAAAATAGGTATGAGCTTATAACTACAGGGTTGCTGGGATAAGTTCTTTTAAAACAAAGCCTTTTCCACCAATTGTGTGGGATTCCTAATTTCATATTTGGAGATTATGTCATTGTACTCTGTTCAAAAGGTGCATTTTTTTGGAGGCAACATATTGTAAGTTAAATGTATGAGTCTTCCTATAAACAAGTCTAGTTCCGTTTTCATGTTTAGTTATTTAGGCTGCATTTCTATAACTCGGCAGTGTACCGAGCACTTGAAATGCACTACCTTGTTTAACCTCTCCAGGATTCTGTGACATTTTACCTATGCAATGTCATTAAATGCCTCATTTGTTTGAAAGGATATACTTACTATGCGGCAGAACCAGGCCATAAGCTACTCTGACCTGATTCCCAAAGCCTCCATTCTTTTTTATCTTTTTAAAAATATTATTTATTTATTTTGAGAGACAAAAAGAGGGCATGAGGCAGACAGAGAGAGAGAGAGAGAATGAGAAGGGGTAGGGGTAGAGGGAGAAGCAGACTCCCCACTGAGCAGGGAGCCTGATAAGGACTAATCCCAGGACCCCAGGATCACAACTTGAGCTGAAGGCCTAACTGACTGAGCCACCCAGGTACCCTATAAAACTTCCATTCTTAATGAACATAATGCCTTTTCTATATTGCCTTCAGAGAGTGGGCTTTGAGGGAGGAAGAACATAAGCATGAGTCATGAGATGGGGGCTAGGGGAGGAAGAGAAAATTAAAAAATGAAAAAGGCTTGAAGACAACAAAAACCAAATGTATATACAACTTGAATCAGTTCTTGTGCTAATGAGGCTAAGGGCCATGCATTTCATCTCTGTATGTTGTTCATCCTTGCTTAAGTCTGGAGAAAACTAAGTTGGGTCTAGGCAGAGCCCAGGCATCCACAAGAAGTTTATAAATGCATGGGCTTAATTAGAAGGAAGACTGGGTAACTATGATTGCAAATTCAGTACATTCTCTGATCCTGATGATGGGTGTTTGTGTGTTCCACCACTGCCCCAACCCAATTCATAGGTTGAAGCCCTGTTCTCCAATGTGATGATTTTTGGAGGTGGGACCTTTGGGAGCTAATTATATCATGAGGGTGGAGCCCTCATGAATGGGATTAGTGCCCTTCTAAGGAAAGACATGAGACAGATGACACAGATACAGAGATCTGAGGATACAGAACGAGAAGACAACAGCCTGTAAGCCAGGAAGACGGCCTTCACCAGAACCTGATCATGCTGCCACTCATCTCAAACTTCCAGCCTTCAGAACTGTGAGAAATAAATGTGTGTTATTTAAGCCACCCAATCTATGGTAATTTGTTACAGCAGACTGGGCTGACTAAGACAATGGGTCAACAGCATTTTCTTTGTATACGAAGGACAGGACATTGGTCTTGATGACTCATAAGCAGAGAGTGGGAGTGAAAAAGAAGTCTGAGGCATTGCACAGAAGCAACTCTTCTGCTTAAACAAGTACACTAATAAAGAAAGCATCAAATGATTCAAATTCTCATTCTTCAAAAAACTCACTCGCACATTTCTAGATGTCAGTGAAAACTTCTACATGTTGCAAAATTGCCTTAGTGCCTTTTTGGGTTCTCATTTTACTCATCAGGTCAAGGTATAACTTTTTCACTCTAAACTTCTGTATTTTATTTTATGATCACTTAGCTTTCAGAAAGTAATTTCAGTAAGTGCCTAACTCAATCAGTTTGTGTGCACACACTGATGCATGGGACTCTACTTACATATCCTTCATGTGACTGGGCTCCCATAAATCTCGATCTTTCCATATGGTATACTTCTGAATTTGTGTGTAGCCTTCTTGTTCAAGCACTGTATTAAATGCTCTGCTTCCTACACTTTTAGGGACAATAGGAATAAAAGCAGTTTTGGTTACCTCTTTATATCAAAAGAAGTTCATCTTCTGATTAGTAAAAGCTTTTATTAAATTATGTCCATCTTTTCCTGCTACTGTGCTAGGTACTCTACCAAGATGCATCAAATAGTGAAGGTCCATGCTCTGTAGAGATGATTATATACTCCATATTTTCTGGGAGAGTCTGATTTCATGTATTTCTCTCTTCCTAAATAAAGGCAATTTTCATTTTCATATCCTCATATGATTTTTAATATAAATTAATTCTCAAAATTTAGTATCATAGGCATTTTACAAATGGTTGTGTTCAAAAGTCATTCTCATGGCACGAAGTGTGTATGCATTATAAATTATATTTTCATAAATTCAGCCTTAAAAGAGTAAGAATAGTAGGATGGTGGTAGAAAAATCATAGTGACCAGAAATGCACAACCATAAGGAAATTTTTGACATAGACATTTTATTCTGTATTGTTTTATTTTTGATTGGCAGGCAAAAAATGATGTAGGAAGTCTGACAACTTATAGAAGTAGTAGAAGTGTAGAAAAGTATCCTTCTAGGATTAGCAAAAAATGAGTATGTTCTGTTTTGGACAATTAAGCTCAAGAATAAAACTCCACTTACAATAGATGGCATAGTATTTTGTGGTTTTAAAGCCACAGACAGGGTAATGAAAAGCATTTAAATCTATTCAAGCCTAGAGAAAACTAGAATTGTCTAAACAGAAAGGAAACAGTTTAAGATTAGTAAGAAAAATTAATACATTCAAGTATATTTTGCAAGTATAAATATTTTATATTGTTTTAAATATGATAATGATACTAGCTAATATTTATATTCAAACACTTCTTGTGAGTTATATGTATATTTTTAAATAATTTAATGGAAAACTGCTTATACTTGCTCTCAGTAAATTTAACGTGCCATCATCCAGCTACAGGGACTATAAGACTACACCTGTGTCTGTATTGATATGAACTGAATAGCAGGTGTCACTTGGGAGGAAATAAAGTAGCTTCAGGCAAAGTTTCGCAAGCTTATGACTTGGGAGTAAGCATGACTTCAAAGAGCTGACTCTGAGTTAAAACTTAAAAAGACGAAAGTGATGTCACCGTGTATGGAACAATTCTTGGACTACTCATGAGTACTGGGGGTAAGTGGTGCAGATAAATACTCCAACGAGAAGGTAACTTTGTCTTCTCTCTCTCTCTTTTTAAAATATTTTATTTATTTATTTAACACAGAGAGAGAGCATGCATGAGAGCATAAGCAGGGGGAGTGGTTGAGGGAGAAGTGCTGAGCAGGGAGCCCCACATGGGGCTCAATCCCAGGACCCCGGGATCATGACCTAAGCCCAAGGCAGACACTTAGCTGACTGAGCCACCCAGGTGCCCAGTAACTTTCTTTTCTCATATGCATTAGCAACAGGCTGCAAGGATACACCAAAGATAAGTGTTCATCTTGGCCTTTAGACACTGCTCAGTTACATTTTATAAAGGCATATGAATTTATTTAATTTTGAAGGCCACTCTAAATGCAAACTCTCCATTTTATTGACAGACACTGGGCTGTGTAAAATTTTTTTAAATTAAGTAAAACATATTCACTTTTACACTGGCAAAAGCAAAATTAGAATTCAAGACTTCACAATCATGGTGAGATGATTTTAACGCATCTCCGTTCATTAACTGAAATTTCCTCTAACTCACATCTGCCTTTGATTTCTTTAAAACATTTTTCTAGTATTTCACCAGAACAAAGTATCGGCTAGGTAAAATCTCATATTGATGAAATCTGGTAATTCTTCGTAACTCTGGCATAAGGTTTAAGGAGAAAGTGAGTGAAATTCTCATATACTTTGCTTTCTCTAACTCCTAAGACTACTCTAGAGAACAAGTGTTTATAGCTTTATTACTTAAAAGTTTGGAGTAAAAGAGACCATGATTATATTTCATGGATTTTAACAGAACTTAAATGGTTTCATTAGAAAAGCACGGAGACCTCCCACTCCGTTGGTTTAATCTCACAATTACCTAGATATCTATCAACAGAACTCTTAAGTAGTTTGTTAACTCTGGATGCCAAGGGCTGACAGTTTCACTTTCAGCTTTCAGAATATCTATTGTTTCAGTGGTGTAAGAACATCATCAGAGCCTCTACAAAATAATTTATTATAATTGTAACTTGTATTAGATTTAGTGCCAGAGAAATGTGGAAGGCACAATTCATTAATTATGGGAATTTCACTAACAATTCTGGGGGGGAGGGTGTCTGAATTTTAAATGGAGGCATCTTTACCAGTCAGACTCAACTCCTCATTACTCTGTGATGCAGGCTCCTCCAAATGGCAGCAGAAATGTACTACTCTCTAGAAATTCTACAGTAGTGCTACAATTTTATGGTTTCAGAGATAGGCACAAATTTAAAAATATATATATTCTTAGAAGAATAGCATTATTTAAAATAAAAACACTTCTGTGACTGTAAACCAGGATAGCTTTTCTATAATAGTAAGCTCTTTACAATTTTCTGTACATCTTTTTAGATAAAACTGTATTTTTTTCAATGTGGAAAAAAGAGTGAATTGTTTGAAAATATGACTTTTTGTGTATGATTTAATAAAATTTAAAATGTGTAATTATACATGATACCCTCACATATTTTTGCTAAGCTTCTGATTATACACAAAGTATGTCTATTGTAAAAAAACATCAATTAGTCAAAACTTCATGTAACCATAGTGACCAAATTAATACTGGAGGGGAAAAACACAGAGTCCAATGATTTTAGCACTTCCCCAAAGGAAGACTCCAGGCCAGGGGTGTATCAGTAATCACGTTCAAGACGATCAGACAAGTAGATCTAGGACAGACAGGTGGAAGGGAAAAACAATGAAGATACCAAACGACACAGTGGATCCGAGACGCCCAAGATCAAAAGTCACCTCCCCTGTGAAATCTTGCCAAATACTCCTACCTCCAACTGGAATTAACTTCTCTTCTGAGCTCACACAGGACTTTCTTTGTATTTTGATGATCACATAACTGTATTTTGTTTGTAGATATTTCTTATTATTGTAATATTGCTATTTTATAGTTGTTTTCATATTTCTCCTGTAGCACCAATCATCTTTATCATATTTGCCTACGAGTGTTTTTTTTTCCCTCTTTCATCTACTCTTCCCCAATCCCACTGCTTGAAGGCCTGTCATACTCATTTTTGTATTCCTAGTGCCAACACAGTCAGCATCCACACATAGATGATGTCCAATAAATGGTTGCTAAATAAATCTTCTTATGATAAGAGCAGTATGTTAATATATAACCCCCAGCCAAAATTTCTTACTGTTTTACTTAATAAATAGAACATATTCATTTAATAAACACTTACCAAAAACCTACTAATTTCCACACACTGCTCTAGGATGGGAATATTAAGATAATTATGGTAACTTCCTCTTTCTACTCAAAAGTCTCAATGGTGCAGCATTATGGGTCAAACTTTCCATGAAATGCCTTCAGATTTCATATTTGGAATAACCACATATTACCAGTCAGGCGAAGAATCTGCTATGCTCCGAAGCTATGCTTTATCTATTTCATAATTTTGTCAAGGGCCCTCCCTGATGCAGAAACTTATACTATTCTACACATGAAAATTCTTTTTATGATGCTAACTACGTGCTATCTAGTTCTTCCATATAAATAGCTTATGCATACCGAGTTTGCTTTATTTTCCATATAATGTATTCTTTGTAATATGAATGTACCACATGAAAATCCTCTTTATGGCCTAATACCAAAGTTGTGTCTGTTAGTGAATCAATTATTACTCTACATAATTCTACCTCCGTCAAAATATTAAAATCTACCAAAAATATAAGTACAGAGCAAGAGTATCTTTATGGTATACATATACTTATTATTTTAAATGTTTCCTTATACATATGAAACTACAGTTATAAAATGGAAAAATAGTGCTATTAACTCAAATTCATATTAATAAGTCAAATTCATGTTTGCTTACTTGGTAACAAACAAGAAAGCAATTCATACACAAGGCAAGTTGGTCGCTAAACCTGCTTTCATTTTTGTTTTTAAAAATTTTTTAAATTTGGGAGTGATAAATATAAACCAGAGTGAGCTCACATATTTCCCATCATCAGTACCAAAGAGTACATCCTAGCACTCTTGACTACACTGATACCATTAAAATATTTGTGAATCTAAAGGTTCACATGACATTGTTCCTATGCAACAGGTTCTACTGGTCTTACAGAGGGATGCTATTCAATTCATTAATACAACCTGAAGTGCTTAACCCAGTGCTTAGAGTAGATACTCAAAAATACTTCACTAACTGAATTATAAGATAAACTATTAGCGGACATAAGTCTTCACTGAGGGGGGTTTATATGGCTGAAGGCAACTCTGAAATCCTGTAGAGGAGAGAACCACTCTTTTCCATAACGAAGTCTGTCAGTTTCAAGGCCCTATGAAGATACTGACTTAAAATTAATTTTCTAATAAGATAGTATCGCTCTATATCTAATATGGGGTTAGTAATAGGAAAAAACATAAGGAATCACATTTGAAAACATGTGCCCCCCAAAACCAAACACAACACAACAACAAAAGAACATGGGTGCCCAGAGCACTTGAGGCGCCCCTGGCAATGTGCCATTTTTCACTCACAATGTAGCAGGGACATTCTGTCTCCAAGCCCTCTTCTACCACAAGTCAATTCTCTTATCACTATCCAAGGCCAACACCATCAATCACTCCTCTTAAAAGAAGTTTCCTACATTTTATATACTACTTCTTCCCCTCCCCAAATGCATATATAATAGCAATGCTGTGATGCTTCTTTCTCCACTTTATTCAGTGGCATTTTTTTTTTAACAACTTAGACCTAATTTTCAAACCCCACAGTGATGAATTCCACTTCATATATTGTGAAAAGCACTGGACTGACGTCAGAGGCTTGGGAAAGAAATTCTACTTCTGCCTGTGCCATGAAAGAGACAAATCACTATGCTTTGCCAGGCTTCAGCTTCCTTGTTTGTAGAGTGAGAGGATTATAAAATCATATCTCTGGTCCTATTAGGCAATGAAATGCTGTGATTCTACAACTATTTCCTTTTCTCACCTAAGAATACAAATCTGACACACAAAAGGCTACAGAACCTGAGTGTTAGAGTCTCTATTGTTTGAAATTCTCTCTTGCTTTGGATTCAGCCATAAAGGGTTCGTATTTCTTAAGTCTCTCTTTGCTGTTCTCTTGTGTACCTGGCACTATTTTTCCCTCCTTGGCAACACCCCCTCCTTTTCACCCTACATATTTTCTCTACATGATGTGACCACCTGTGGCCTCCCCTGCCATCCGTATGCCAGTGCCTCCCCTCACCTCAGCACTGCCAGCTAGCTCCTGGACACTTCCAGGCCTTCCTGATTTCCTATAACCACAACTGAACTATCTTCCCCAACCGCCCCTACCTGCTCTGATTTGCTCCTTTTTCTGTGTCTACCCCCCTTTTTTCTTTTTTAAAGATTTATTTATTTGAGAGACAGAGACAGAGAGACAACAGGCTCGATCTCACAACCCTGAGATCACCACCTGAAGCCAAAATTAAGAACCAGCGGGCTTAACCTACTAAGCCACCAAGGCGCCCCTTTCTGTGTCCTTTGTGAGAAATCTGAGTCATCCTAAACTCTTCCTTCTCTCTCACTTTCCACATCAAACCAATCACCAGCTTGTGTTGATCTTATCTTCTAAATGGTTTCTGGAATGTGGCTGTTATGGACTGGATGTTTGTGTCCCCCCGCCCCTCATTCCTGTTGAAGCCCTTACTCCCCCGTGTAACTGTATTTGGAGATGCAAACCCTCTAAGGAAGCAATTAAGGTGAAATGAGGTCCTAAGGGTGGGGTCCTGATTTGACAGTCAGTAAGGAGAGACACTGGAGAGCCTGTCACAAGCATGCACAGAGGAAAGGCTATGTGAGGGTACAGCAAAAAGGCGATCTATCTACAAGCCAGAAAAAGCCCTTCCAGAACCCAATCCTGACAGCACCTTCATCTTGAACTTCTAGCCCCCAGAGCTGTGAGGAAATAAACCTCTGTTGTGAGGCCACACCTTAGATGGAAATTTGTGATGGCAGCTCAGGCCGATTTCTCTCCTTCGGCTACCGCCTCTCCAGGGCAGCCCTCATCTCTCCCCCATAGTCTGGTCACACTGTCTTCTCACTTCCCTAATGACTGTGTACCTCTGTGGGTTAGTCGGATCACTGGTGACCAAGTCCCTGCTCCGCCACTGACTCTGTACTCTGGGCCAGTTACTAAATCTGGGTGCCAGTGACCTCCCTGGAAAATGAGGCTGTGGACAGGAGCGCCGTTTCAACAAGGTGGCTTGGTAAAATGCTGAGAATACTGCTTGGCCCATTACCAGAATCCAGGGAAAGTCAGCTGTCATCACCATCTATGTTACCAGAACAAGCCATCTGAACCACAGAGCTGCCCATGCCATTCTCAGGTTTTAAAATTCTTCACTGGGCTCCCCACCACCAACAGCATGAAGTCCAGGCTGGTTAGCGTGACTCCAGGCTCTACAGGAACCTGCAATTCCACAGCAGGAACTCATGTTCCCCTTCCACTCCTCCTCTGGCCTCATTTGTACCACTCTTCACCCATACTCTGCTCCAGCAATACTAAACTCCACGGAGGACCCAGCTATTACATAATGCTCACATTGCTTCCCTGTGCCCTCTGCCTGGTATGCTCTTTGTCCTTTGTTCCACCTGGCCAATTCCTACTCATCCTTCTAGATTCCACTTGGATGTTTCCTTCTGAGGAAACCTCCATGACCCTCTCTCAGTCTCGGTTATGAACCCCTCACCTTTGCTCTTTTCATACTTTATGCAAGCCTTTATAATAACACTTAACCATTATAATAATGAAGTGATTTTCCTGCCTTCATTTCTCTCTAGACAGAAAACTTCTCTAGATCAGAGACCATTTCTTTTTTTTTTTTTTTAATATCTCAGCATTTAACAACCTGACATACAGTCAGGACTCAGTAAGTATTTGACAAACTGGAATTGAGCTCTGGGATCTGGACAGTCCTTTCCATGCCCACGGCTGCTGTTTGAGTTCAAGTCTTTACTTCTCATGGGAAGCCACACAAAGGATCTCCTGCCTCTAACCTTTCTCTTCTCCATACTATCCTTTAAGCAGCTGTCAGAACTGTTTTTCTAAAGGCACAAATACCTTATCTTACATAGCCTGGATTGAAAACCTCTCTGGGTTTCTCCCTGCATAAGAAGAATCTAAACTCTTTAATAAGGCACACAGGTCCTTCAACACACCCCTCTGTCTCACTCCTCTTCGTGCTTCTTGCTACACTAAATTTCTTATTGTTGCTGGAACGTGTCCAGCTTTTCAAACCTCCCCACCCGTGTATACACAGGTCCTTTTGACACGAATGCCCTGCTCTCTTACACCTGGAAAATCCTCATTCATTCTACATGACCTATTTTCATTAAGTCACCTCCCTCATCAAGCCTTTCTTAAATTTTGGCTGGGAAAGTTAGCTGCTTGCTCCTCTGTTTCCATAGCACATAGTTCATATTGATATTATAATACAGGGGACCTTTGAACAACACAGGTTTGAACTGTGCGGGTCCCCTTGTACATGGATTTTTTAAATAAATACTGTACAGTGCTCTAAATGTATTTTCTCTTTCTTATGATTTTCTTAGTATTTTCTTTTCTCTAGCTTACTTGATTGTAAGAATATAGTATATAATACATGTAACATACAAAATTGGTGTTAATCCCCTGTTTATTTTATTGGTAAGGCATCCAGTCAACAGTAGAGTACTAGTAATTGAGTTATATGTCAGAAGTTATATGAAAAGTCAGAGGTTATACAAAGATTTTCTTTCTTTCTTTTTTAAAAAAAGATTTTATTTATTGGGGCACCTGGGTGGCTCAGTTGGTTAAGCGGCTGCCTTTGGCTTAGATCATGATCCCAGGAAGCTGGGATCGAGTCCCACATCAGGCTCCTTGCTCGGCAGGGGGCCTGCTTCTCCCTCTGCCTCTGCCTGCCACTCTGTCTGCCTGTGCTCGCTCCCGCTCTCTCTCTCTGACAAATAAATAAAAAAAATATTTTTAAAATTATTTATTTATTTATTTGAGAGAGAAAGAGAAAGAGAGAGAGAACCAGCAGGGAAAACAGGGAGAAGCAGGCTCCCCGCTGAACAGGGAGCCCAAAGCAGGGCTTGATCCCAGGATTCCAGGATCATGACCTGAGCTGAAGGCACTCTTAACTGAATGAGCCATCCAGGTGCCCTTTTGTGAAGATTTTCAATTGCACAGGGGGTTACTGCCACTAGCCTCTGCCCTGTTCAAGAGCCATCTGGAATTACTAAAAGTTATTGTAATTGTTGTGTGTCTTATCCATTTGAGTTCAAAGGCAAGGACTGAATCATACTCACCTTTGTAGATCCTGGGACCTAGAACTGCATCTGACATGTAGTGAGTGTTCAAATATGTATAAACATATTTTGAGATAAATTTATGAACAGAATAGCTAAAAAAGGAAGAGAGGAACCTTAGGCTTATTATCCTACTGTCATACTAGGAATATATCCTTAGTAGATGCACATTAAATCACTACTTTTCAAACCGTAGGTCCTAATCCATTATAAAAAATAATTGGAATAATAGAAAAACTCAGAGGGCATCACATTCAGCAAAGTCAGGCACTAGTTTGCACAATTTTTGTTTCAGCTCCATGTGTGTGTTTATGCACTGGGTTGAAATGTAAAATTCTTTTCCCACAACGGGGTGTACTTTTTTAAAAAAGCTTGGGAAACATGGCCTATGGTCATTTCTTAGTTTATTAGTTTTTCTAATGACCTGAACTATAATATAATGTCCACCATGTAGAGTTTTGGAAACATTCAATGAGATGTGAAAACTGGTGGGAAAGACTGAGTCCACTGCATAGCTCATTGGGACAGCTTCCAAAACTTACTTCCTTCTTTCACCTTACCCATAGTTTTTAGTTTTCAGTTTCCTCATCAAAATCACCCAGAGAGTGCTGCCTGGGTGGCTCAGTTGGTTGAGCGTTTGCCTTGGGCTCAAGTAATGATCCCATGGTCCTGAGGTCAAACCCTGCATCAGGTTCCCTGCTCAGTGGACAGCCTGCTTCTCCCTCTGCCTGCTGCTCCCCCTCCTTGTGCACGCGCTCTCTCTCTCTCTCACTCTCATTCTATCTCAAATAAATAAATAAATAAAATCTTAAAAAAAAAATCACCCAAGGACAGTAATAGAGATAATGGAGTGGAGATAATGGGATACTGTATGCAAATGTATGTAAAGACCCCAAGCACCAAGCACCACACTTTTTATTCAGTAAATCTTAGCAATGGTATGATGGTGACGATGATGATGGCATAGTGGCAAATAAGACATTAAAAAAAATGTTAGCTCCTTCCATTGATCAAATAAACTTAAATTGACTGCGGGTACTAAATTAGGCAGGAGGTCATTGCTGGCACTTAGGAAAGGTAGATTAAAATAAAAAATGACTACTGTAGGGGTGCCTGGTGGTTCAGTTGCTTAAGTGTCTGACTCTTGATTTTGGTTCAGATCATGATCTCAGGGTCCTGAGACTGAGCCCCTCATTAGGCTCCGAGCTGGGCATGGAGCTTGCTTGAGATTCTCTCTCTCCCTCTCCCCCTACATCTCCTTCCCCTGCCCTTAAAAAAAAAATGACTACTGTATAAAAGTGGTGAATGCTTATTAACAAAGCTGGTTAACCTGGAATGATAGTGGAGTGACTCAATTAGAAGGAAAAGGAAAATAATGCAAGTGAATATGTAACCTTACATATGACAAAAGAAATAAAACATCAGACTATCAGTCTCCTAGACCAAGCCTTTACCTCCAACACAAAGAGACAGCAAGAAAAGAGGGCTTTTCTGAAACAAATGACTTTATCTCTCTTGGACTCAGTTTTTCATTAGTAAGAACAGTGAACTACAATTTCACAGGATTTTTCATTAAAAACAAACAAAAAAGTCCTAATACAACACCAGAAGCCAGACTTAGTAGGTGTTCAAAAAGAACTATTAGCTCTGCCTTATTAGTCAGCAGATATCCACCTGGTTCTAACTCCCAAATTAGCTTATTTCTTTTTCTAAACAAGTCCACTGTATCACTTCCCTTTACGTATTTCAGTGCAGTATAAGAGATATTTCAGTAATCTTGTTAAAATAGACATCTCAGGCTATTTGGAATCACCCTGGGTTCATGGTTGGACATTAGCTGTGGCTTGTTTTACTTATCAATTCATCCACTGATTCATGTTAATTGAATCCATTAAAGAATAATTTACAAATAATATCAATCTATTGATTTATAATAGGAGATATTAATTAAGCCACAAATATTTTTTGAGTATCTCCTACATACCAAGGAACAAGCTCTATATGCTGGAAAGCAGATACTAATAGGTATTTCTTCTTAATAAAAAATATTCTCAGGAGACATTGCTGAACACTATGCCTTGCACACAGACATTTAACAACTATTAGTTGAATAAAATTAGAGACTAGAATGACACCCAACAGTCAAGAAAGAGTCAAGCTGGCTTGTTGAGAATTTCTACCATGTTTTGCTCTTGACATTGTCTTCCTAAAGACAACCAAAGTTTGCCTTTATCTATTCTCCATAGTTTTCCATGTAGCTAATCACCACTGGTTATTGTAATTAAGACATCCTCTCTCTAGGAACTACTGGCTAAATAAGGACATTCGTCCTCTTCAGCATTTCTGTCATAGATGATGACCTACAGCTGTATGTCTACCTGCCTAACAAAAAAAGGAAAAAAAATTAATGAACAAAAGAAACAATCAAATCCGAGAATTAAATCTTAGAATTTGGACGACTTAAAGGAGTGGAACTATGATGGCACCTTCTAATCTTATTCCATAAATAACACAGCCCAGGTTTTGATGACAGCTAAAGAGTGTACCAGTTTGTCTAACAAAGGCCTACAGAGAAGGGTTCAGCAAACAGTGGTTTGTGGGCCAAATCCTGCCTGCTGCTGGTTTTTGTAAATAAAGTTTTAGGAAAACACAACTATACCCACTCATTTCTGTATTGTCAGTGGCTGTTTCCAAGCTTTAACAGCGGAACAGGGTACTTGTACCAGAGGCCATATTTATCACGTAAGCCTGTATTAGACAGCTTGGGCTGCTGTAACAAAATACCACAAATTGGGTGGCTTATAAACAACAGAAATTTATTTCTCATAGTTCTAGAGGCTGTAAGTCTAAGACTGAGATGCCAGCAGGAGTCAGGTTCTGGTGAGAGCCCTCTTCCAGGTAGCAGACTGCCAACTCCTTTCTGTTTCCTCATGTATAGAGTAGAGAGAGGAAGCAAGCTTTTGACTAAGTAATTAGGATTAAGGGAGGTGATAAAGACACCAATCCCATTCATGAGGGCTCAACCCTCATAACCTCATCTAATTCTCATTATTTTCCAAAGGCTCTGCCTCCTAATACCATCACATTTCAAGGCAGGGCTTCAACATACGAATTTGGGGACACACAAACATTCAGTCCATAACAGACCCTTTACAGAAAGTCTGCTGACTCTTTGAGAGGACAAGAATTCTATGTTGCTGATTAAGAACCAAACTATATGTATCAGAGGCCAGACAAGCAGATGATAAAGCTAATACTCTATAACGGAAACTAAGGTTCCTAATCAGGGCCTCTTGCTTTGATAGAAGGTTATCTTAATGAGGAGGGAGACACATACAGGCAAAGTCAGAATTTCTGCCGGAAGAAGTCCTGAGTCCATTTTAACATGTGAACAAGTGCTCAGCTGTATTTAATCTGTTGACTATGCTTCTATGGATGGTTCACCTTAGCAGAGATTGCTTTCTTCAGTAGGCTCCAAGACTTCCTGGGATGTGGGGCACCTGGGTGGCTCAGTGGTTAAGCATCTGCCTTCGGCTCAGGTCATGGTCCCAGGGTCCTGGGATTGTGCTTCACATTGGGCTTCCTGCTGAGCGGGAAGCCTGTTTTTCCCTCTCCCACTCCCCCTGCTTGTGTTCCCTCTCTCGATGTGTCTCTCTGTCAAATAAATAAAATCTTAAAAAAAAAAAAAACCCTCCTGGGATGTGGGGAAGATGGGTTAAAAAGCATTTCAGGACTTACTAAAGGGAGTGTTTTATGATTTTCAACAAAATCACCATCTCATGCCAGAATAAATGGGCATCAAAGCTGCAGCCAACAGCAAGGAGGAAAAGCAAAACAAGACAGGAGGAGTAAGAGAGATGGGGTGGTTTAGAACTATCTGTGGGAGCTTTTATGTGGTGGTGTGTTTCAGTGTGGTAGGAACTGGACACGTGAACAAGAAGACATACATAGGAATGTTGATAAAACAATGGCCTCTATTGGAATTGGTACAATTTCTCTTTGTTTCTTTGTTTTTGCAATCAAAACCCTTAAAAATTGTTTGAAATAACATTTTTTTCAAGTAGCAAGAAAACTAATATTATGCAGTCATTTAGGTGGTTTAAAAAATAAACCACCATCAAAACACCAAAATGGGAAGAAGCATGAGGAATTACTATCCAAGAAGGAAGGGATATAGCTGCTCAAATCAATGTGTATATTCGTTATCTAACATGATACCATATCAGGACAGGTACTTAAGTCTCTGTTGAAAATGACAATTCTCTTTCCCTTGTGATACCCATCCAGTCCACCTGTGCATCCTGAATTTAACCATTCTCTGCCATCTCCAGGCTTACAGCTCAGGAGGAACTATCATGACCTCACTGGACTAGCATAGATGCCTCATAGTGAGTCTGTTCCACAGGGCACTCAGACTGATCTATCCAAATGTAAATCTAAACTTGTCCCTTCCCTGATTAAAACCTTTTCAGGTCATTGGTTCAGTGTCCCACTCTTCATTTCAGCTCAGGTCATGATCTTAAGGTTGTGAGACTAGGCCTGTACTAAGCTCAGTCATGAAGCTTGTGAAACCTGCCTACGACTTTTTCTCTCCTTCTCCCTCTGCTCTCCGCCCCCCGCCACTGGAAGAGTCACAGCTACACTATTTATAATGGCAAAAAAACCCAACTCAATGATAGGTAAATAAATATACTGATATATTTACAAAATGGACATCTTTAGCAATGAAAAATAATGAACCACCAATACGAGCAGCTTCATAGATAAATCTTTACAAAAAGAAAATAGAGGGGCGCCTGGGTGGCTCAGTGGTTTAAAGCATCTACCTTTGGCTCAGGTCATGATCCCAGGGTCCTGGGACTGAGCTCTGCATTGGGCCCTCTGCTTAGCAGGGAGCCTGCTTCCTCCTCCTCTCTCTCTCTCTCTCTCTCTCTCTGCCTGCTTCTCTGCCTACTTGTGATTTGTCAAATAAATAAATAAAATCTTTAAAAAAAAAGCAATGCAATGTGGAAACTATATGTACACAGTTGATTCTGCAAGGACCTTTTTTGTTTTAAATTTTAAATTCTTATTTATTTTTAAGTAATCTCTACACTCGGCATGGGGCTCGAACTCACAACCCCAAGATCAAGAGCTGCAATCCCCACTGAATAAGCCAGTCAGGTGCCCCACCCTGCGGGGACTTTTAAAGTGTAAATACTTCTTTTAACCCCAACCACAAAGCCCCAGTATCTATAGATTTAAAACTGACTGCTAGCTTATTCCCATCAAAATACTATCCTGTGACTTCTTACCTCTGTATACTCATTTCTTTTTCACAGCAAATTTAGTATAATTGTTTCCTCCTAATCCACTCACTTTCCTTTAGCGCACTTCAATATGGCATCAGTTCTTAGTACTCTTCCACTAAAGCTGCTTTTATGAAGGCCACCATCAATGAGGTCTATGTTGCCAAATCCAGTGGACATTTCCTGTCCTCATTTTACCCAATCTCACTGAAGCATTTGACACAGCTGATAATTCCCTCCTTAGAACACTCTCTTCCTGACTTCTAAAAATATACAACTCTACTTTTTCTCCCACCACTCCCTACTCTTCTATTGACTTCTCTTTCTCTGACATTTAAATATTAAGAACAATTTAAGGAGTGGACCTATTTCCTTTCCCCTCTGTGTGTTTCTCCTAGGTGATCTCATTCATTCCATGCCTTAAATACTACCTATAGGCTGAAAAAACACTGTTATATCCTAATTTTTTGCCCCTAGGCTCTCTTAAAATAATTAATCTATCTGACATACCCACTTGGATTTTTTTTTTTTAAAGATTTATTTATTTTAGGGGTGCCTGGGCGGCTCAGTGGGTTAAAGCCTCTGCTTTTGGCTCGGGTCGTGATCTCAGGGTTCTGGGGTCAGGTCGTGATCCCAGGGTTCTGAGGTCAAGCCCTGCATCGGGCTCTCTGCTCGGCAGGGAGCCTGCTTCCTCTTCTCTCTCTGCCTGCTTCTCTGCCGACCTGTAATCTCTGTCAAATAAATAAATGAAATCTTAAAAAAAAAAAAAAAGGTTTATTTTAGAGGTGGGGGTGTAGGCAGAGGGAGAGAGAATATAAAGCAGACTCCATGCTGAGCCCAGAGCCCGATGCGGGGCTTGATCTCATGACCCTGAGATCACGACCCAAGCCAAAACAGAGTCGGACATGTCACTCAACAATGCCCTGCAGATGTCCCCCTCTTGCACATTTAATAGGCCACTGAAACTTAATGTGTTCAACAAACAAACTTGACTTTCTCTCCTAAACCTATCCCTACCTCCTTTAATAAATAACATTACCATTCTGTATTCATATACTGAATTCATATGCTTGTTCTCTAAGTCTAGGTTGTTGTAAATTTACTAAAAATTCTTTTCTCCGAGCGTGCCTGGGTGGTTCAGTCAGCTAAGCATCCGCTTTCGGCTCAGGTCATGATCCCAGGGTCCTGGGATCAAGCCCTACATCAGGCTCCCTGCTCAGCAGGAAGCCTACTTCTTCTCCCTCTCCCACTCCCCCTGCTTGTGCTCTTTCTGTCAAATAAATAAAATCTTTTAAAAAAAGATAAAAAAATTCTTTTCTCTGTGATTATTGTGATTAATAAATATATTATTTTATATAAATAAATATTCATTATTATTATTTTATCTAAAAACTTCACACAAAGGATGATGATGATGATGATGATGATGATGATGATTTTAGTAGGCTCCACACCCAGTGTGGAACCCAATTCAGGACTTGAACTCATAACTCTGAGATCAAGACCTGAGCTGAGATCATGAGTCAGACAGACACTTAATCAATGGACTGAGTCACATGGGCACCCCCTAGGATTATTTTTTATTTTTTTAAAGATTTTATTTATTTATTTGACAGAGAGTGGGCACAAGTAGGGGAGCAACAGGAAGAAGGAGAAGGAGAAGCAGGCTCTCCCCTGAACGGAGAGCCCGACATGGGGCTTGATCCTGAGCTGGAGGCAGACATTTAATGACTGAGCCATGAAGGCGTCCCTAGGGTTATTGTTTTTTTTTTTCTCAAGATTTTTTATCCATTTACTTGACAGAAAGAGATCACAAGTAGGCAGAGAAGCAGGCAGAGAGAGGGGGAAGCAGGCTCCTTGCTGAACAGAGAGTCCGACGTGGGGCTCGATCCCAGGACCCTGAGATCATGACCCGAGCTGAAGGCAGAGGCCCCAACCCACTGAGCCACCCAGGCACTCTGGGTTATTTTTTAAACAGAGATCAACATTAAGTAATATAACTTCTCTACTTTGTTGCAACTCGGGGTTCCACTTAGTATTTCTTTGTAAAAACAATGAACCAAACCAACAGTGGTGTCAAAAAACTCACAGTATTACAATAAGCATAGTGTGTAGCAAGTGATTTTGCCATCTTATATTACAATAAAATTTTTTCTTAAACACTGGCGATCAAAATATGGGCTGCTGACGATAAGACTGCATTTTCCAGATTCCCTTGCAGCTAAGGGTACTGTTGTGTGAACAAGTTCTAGCAAATGACATGTAAATAAAAATGTCATGTGATATCTTCAGGATGCCTACCCAAAGGAGAGAGAGCACATGCATGATTTTTCCTTTATTTTCATAACTTTATCCTGATACCTAGAATGCAAATGCCAACATCTTCAACTATGAGTTTGAGGCCAAATACAGTGTGGCAACAAGCCAGAAGTTTAGTTCCTTGATATCTTAGGATGTTATACCAATCTTAGATCCCCTATGCAATCTTACATGGTCAAAGAAATAAACTTCCAACTTGCTAAGCCACCGAAATTTAGGGTTTTCTGCCATCCAGAACTGAAATTATTTCTAAATAATTAGCCACAATATCTACATTCATGTTCCACCATGATAAGTGTTTTCCATAGATGCACCATGTAAGTCTAACAACCACCTTAGAACAGTTATCCTTTTCCCCATTTTACAAATAAAGGAAACTAATGCTCACACTGAGGAACTTGCCTGAAGTCAGCCAGCTCTTCATGAGAGAAGAGTTACTAGAAATTAGTCTTAGACCAAAGCCCAAGCCCTTTATCCATACAGCACCAGACACAACTCTTATTACTTCCTACTTCAAAATGATCATATAGGTAATGCTAAATGAATATAGTTAATGCCAAATTTCCATATTTCTATGATATATACCATACTGTTTTAAAAACTAGGAGATAGGACTGGGCATGGCATATTAATGGGACAGTAAAAAAGATCTCTGTAGTAAAAAAAGAATAATAGGAAGTTAGATGGTTGAAAGATTTGACAGTTAAGGCAGAGTGAGAATACTAAAGGTCTTGATGTTGAGGCAAAAAGGTACAATGATAACACAGGAAATAGAAGGTTAAAAAAATAAGACGAGGTGGGGCACTGGTGGGGGCGCTCAGTCAGTTAAGTGTCCAGCTCTTAGTTTTAGCTCAGGTCGTGGTCTCAGCGTCCTGAGATTGAGCCCCACTCTGCTCAGAGCAGAGTCTGCTTGTCCCTCTCCCTCTACTCCTCTCCCTCCCACCGCTCCTCCCCCTCCTTTCTCTCAAATAAAATCTTTTTTAAAAAATAGAGAGAAAAGGGAGTAACAAAAATTTGTAAATGTGGCATAAAGGCTGGATTAAAACAGGGAAGGCCTGGAGTTGGGGAAGTTAGCTAGAAGGTTACATAGTTAGGAGGGCTTGGATGAAGAAGGTAGCAGTAGACATTCAAGAGGAAATGTTGGATACATGGTTGGTGATATCAACTATGAAGTACATGTTTGGTAGAAGTACATTCTGAAATCTTCACAATGCAAAAGGGTACCTGTCTAGGCCCAAAAGTTCTTCATTAGAGAGTCTCTCTTTCTATAAAACTCAAAGAACTGAGGAGGCTGGATATCTAATTGTTTAGAAACAATTAATTTAATAAAAATTCATTATTTAAAAATAAATGAGAAAGCAGGAAAAAAATAGGCCATACTACTTAAAATTATGTGCTTTCCCCTCCTATGCTGCATTTTTCTTTAAAAAAAAAAAAACAGCACTTACTGTTCTTTTCTAATTATATATATTTATGACCTCTGTCTTAGTTCATGGTGCTATGACAGAATACCACAGACTGGCTGGGGGGGCCTTATAAACAAGAGAAATTCATTTCTCAGGGTTCTAGAGGCTGGAAATTCAGCATCAAGGTGCATGGTTGGGTTCTGGTGAGAGCCCTCTTTCAGTTAGACTGCTGTTTTCTTGTATCCTCCCATGGTGGAAAGAGCTCTCTGAGGTCTCTTTAATTAGGAAGCTAATTCCATTCCTGAGGGCTACACCCTCCTGACCTAATTACTTTCCAAAGGCCCTACCTTCTAATAAGGCCACAGTGGGTGTTAGGATTTCAACAAGAGAATTTTGGAATTTTGGAGGGACACAAACAGTCCATAACAACCTTCAATCATAAAGTTGAAGCTTACCATTTCTATTTTATACATGGGTAAACTAAGGCTGGACAGGATTAAAGCTAAGATCACAAAGGTAGTTAAGCGGAGGGCCCAGGATTTAAAATGAGATCTGTTTGATTCCTAAGACTATGCTGTTTCCACTCTATTTAGTGTGAAATAGATGGACTCAAGAAATATGTTTAAAAGGTGGAATTTGAAAAGTGTCCAGTCTAGAAGGGAAGACATACATGATATAAACTTAAATTTTAAACAGTAAAGTGCCTTAATAATGAAGGCAAAATGTTAAAATAAATGAGAAATATAACCCAGACATTGGGAATGAACAGGACTGGCTAGAAATGTTTCTTGCATTAATGTTACACGATATAAATCTTGGAATGAAAAGTAGGTTTTAAATGGACAAGGGGGAAAAAATAAATGGACAAGGAAGAAGAGAAAGCTAGAGTGGGCAGAGTGTGGAACAAAAGGCTCTAAGGACACTGGCCAGTAGGACTTTCTGTGGTGATGGAAATATCTGATATCTGTACTGTCCAGTAAGGTTGCTAGTCACATGTGGCTTTGAGTTTCTCATACATGGCTCATGCAACAGGAACTGGGGTTTTAACTTAATTTTGGTGCATTTAAACTTAAATTTAAATAGCTACATGCAGGTACTGGCTATCAGAGTGGACAGTGCAACTCTAAACTGGAAGTTAGATGTGAGCATGGAAATGGCAAGCTGTTTCATGTTGCTAGGAGATGAAGTTCAAGGTGGGCTGAGTCGCAGAAGAGGAGGCTAGAGAGGGCGGCAGAAGCCATGTTATAAAGAAACCCATTTTAAGGTTGAATCACATAAAATTTCCAATATTCAACCAGCTTTCATTTTAAAAAGGATCACCTGGCAATCTTATAGCACACTATCTGTGCTTAGCAATTTAAAACACTTTGCATTCTGTTCTCTAAGCTCTGTGCAAAGCAGCAGGGATTTTAAAATTTAAGGTAACCTAGTCAGTTCTTAATCAATATTTACAATATAAATAAGAAATAACTTCTATGTAATCTACATTCCATATAATCAGATTCAGAGCTTACGTTATGCTTCACAATAGAGTTCTACTGTGGGAAGCCCAACAATTAAGGTAGTTTGAAAGATCAATTATATTTGTAAACTATAGTTGACTGCATTTAAACTACATAGGTTAAAAATATCTGTGCCCCTTTCCTCTCAATGTTAATAAAAGGAAGACTGCCAAAATTAGCTTATTTGAGAGTCTTACCAGAGAATTATTCTGACTAAAATATATATTTATCAATAAAATATTTCTCTTTGTCAGTATTTACCAACATAGGATATATACAGCCACTTAAAAAAAAAACTTTTCCAATCTTATATTAGATTTACAGATTTCTGAATTCTTGAATTCCTTTCTGTTCTCTGGGTGCCTTTTAAAGTCATATTTCTGACAGTATAAAACCGTAGATTCTCTGCTTCAGCCTGGTATTTAGTTACTGTATTAACAAAATATAACATAGAATCTTAAACAGATCACATTTTCTTTATTCTTATATTGAGAATTCCCTGAAAACATCAATCATTCCAGGTAATTGCCTAAGACACCGTCACACGAAGAGTTAAAAACAAAGCAGTAACTAGGATCACAGCATCAGAAGATAAAAAGCTGTTTTATCTTCAGACTTAAGAAAAAAAAACATTTTCACCTTAAAATAATGTTGAACCATTCACCTGTGATACTGTTGGAAATGATGCATAAATAAATAGAAATACAATTAAAAATTTAGTGCTATTATTATTACAAGTGAATTCCTGGATATTCATATATACAAAACAACTGGCAATTCAAGAATTCAAGCATTAAAAGAAATAATCTATCTTATCCTGCCGTCTTTTAAAGGGACTGCCTGCACTAAACTAATCAATGAGACTTAGTCATTTTCAGTGCACTGGAATAGGTTAAAAATGCCATGTAGCAGCAAGCTTAGGTTTTTCTTGCAGTGGATGTGACTGTTGTTTTAAGGGCAACAGGGATTCCTCCTGGGCAGAAAGGAGCACCCAGCACAGTTACAGACTATCCCCAGGAGCAGGCTCCTGTCCTCTCTGGCATACTAGCCTCTCTGGTGGGCTTTTTTTTTTTTTTTTTTAAGATTTTATTTATTTATTTGACAGAGAGATCACAAATAGGGAGAGAGGCAGGCAGAGAGAGAGAGAGAGAAGGAGAAGCAGGCTCCCCACTGAGCAGAGAGACCGATGTGGGACTTGATCCCAGGACCCTGGGATCATGACCTGAGCCGAAGGCAGAGGCTTTAACCCACTGAGCCACCCAGGCGCCCCTCTGGTGGGCTTTTAACATAGTGTGGCATAGGAAATGTGTCACATTCTTCTTTGTATCCCCATAATCCATTCCAGTGACTGAGAGATGGTAAGAATTTCGCAGGTCCATTGAAAATACAGCTAGAGTTAGAAGAAAATCCTTTGTTTCCATAGAAAGATATCATGGGCTTTTTGGGGTAGCTAAGTTCATCATGAAGCTAAGTAAAACTACTTAAGGTCATCCCAATGCCAAGACATTTCTTGAGTTTTAAAAATCCAGTTTTGGGGCAATAAATACTACTTATAGTAACATGAAAGACTGAAAATGCTCTTATTCTAAACATCTCCTAAGAAGTTGATTCTACAACAGGTTTTAGGTTTCCATTTCAATTTCCAATAATTCTTTCAAACTAAGTGTGACCTAAATTTTTCTTTAAATTGATCCTTGGAACAGAACACTGTTTTCTCATTTTAGAATATTTAAGAGGATACTGAATCCTTCCAAATAAGCCCCAAACGAGGAACATTCAACCAAAAAAGTGTGTGTGGTGGGAACATGTGTTCTTCCAAAAATGCCAGTGCCATAAAAGATGAAGTCTATGGAAAGATTACAGTTTAAGGGAGACCAAAGATACACTAAATGCACAACCCCATACTTGGTCCTGTACTGGGAAGGGGGAAAATGGCAAAAAGGACATTAATGGATCAACTGATAATTGGATTACAAACAGTAAAGTATCACTGTTCAATTTAATCCAAGTTCTTAGGAACTAAACACTTAAGAATTTAGGGACATTGGGCTATGATATACGTGAGCTACTCTGAAATGATTTAGAAAAAATATTGTGTATGTAGATATATATACATACATATATGTACACACATACCTATACATGTACATACACATACACATCTATAAACACATCACTGAGAGCAAGAGGACACATGAACATAAATGATAAAGCTAATGAGGCAAGATCTTAACAGGTGAACTTAGGTAGAAGGTATATAGGTGTTCTTCATGTTTTTTTCAACTTATCCATATTTGAACTGAAAAAAGGACCTTCTTTTTCTCAGGAAATGTTTTAAGCAGGACTAACTTTAACAGCTCTTCCTGGTTCTGAGTTTTTTCCCTCTGTTTGTTTAGATAATTGTTAAAATATTAAGTCCCATATAAATAACTATTTTTGTTTCACTTGCATCTTTTAAACGCTCCAACTTCTTTTTAAGGACACCTATCTAAAATACCACATTTACTTCCAAATAAAATAGTAAAGATAATTTACATCTTTCTAGCAAAAGCTATAGGTACAACCCAGGTGTTCTAGCCTTTAAGTCAATCATATTGAATTAAATACTTTCAGAGCCCTCTAATAACCTCAGTTAGGGCATACAAAAGTGAGTTAAGACATGAACTCTGCCCTTCAGTAGATATATAAACAGTGATCTGAAAATAGTAGAAAAATTAACTAAGGTGGTATTGTTACCTATTTTTGCATAATATATTTGCCCCAAACTTAATAGCTTACAACAACAAACATTTATTATTAATGTTTCTGCAGCCAAGAATCCAGGAGGGCTTAGCTCTAAATATGGCTCAGTAGCAAACAAGATGTTGGCTGGGCTGCAGTCCTTTGAGTGTTTGACAAGGGCTGCACGAGCCACTTCCCAGGTGGCTCCTTCATATGCCAGGCAAAGATAGTGCTGCTTGTCTGAAGGAGGGCTTAGTTCCTCATCTCTTGGACTTCTTCACAGGGCTGCTTGTGTCCTTATGACATGTCAGCTGAATTCCACAGAGTGAGTGATTCAAGAGAGCAAACTGGAAGCTAAAATGTCTTTTATGACCAAGCCTCAGAAATCACACACTGTTATTTCCACAGTATCCCACTAGTATAGGTAAGTCCTATTTGGTACGGGATGGGACCTCTCAAGGACAGGAATAACCAGGGGCCATCTTGAAGGGTGACTCCCACAAAAGGTTGTAGGAGAGGTAAGTAATACCAAGAGTGCAAAGGAGGTGCAAGTAAGCTCTGTTCCTTGGGATGCCAATGTTAAGACATACTAGGTTATCTCTGGGCTATAACCTTTTATTTTTTTTAAGGATTCATATATTTATTTTAGAGAAAGAGTGGCGGGGGGCATGCATGCGCACACACACACAGGGGGTAGGGGCAGAGGGAAGAACCTTCATACAGACTCCCCGCTGAGCACGGAGCACCATGAGGGGCTTGATCTCACAACACATGAGATCATGACCTGAGCTGAAACTAAGAGTCAGATACTTAATGGACTGAGACACCCAGGCACCCCTGGGGTATAGCCTTTAAAGTTAGTTCTTCACTCAGGAATCTGGCCCATAACTGTAACGGAAAATACGACAGTCCAGCAATATTCCTCCCACTTGCAATCTAGCATACACTAAAATGTATCCAAAGAGAACTTCACGAACTTTTTAATAATCAAATACTGGAGCCCGACAATTAATGCTCATACATATTACTCCAGATTATTGGCTAGATAAGTCTTAATCTATATAGAGATTTACCATGTACTTTTCAGTACAAAATTAACTGTATTGTCCCTAACCAACTGATACCCCAAATGCAAGAGAGTCTCATCACATTCACAGAATTAGAACCTTGGAATCCTAGACATACAAGGTACTTTTGAAGACCTTATCCCTTCTTTTAAAGACACGGGAATTAAGGCTTAACGTGATTTGTCACAGGCAAAAAATGAGTCTTGAATCTTAGAACCTACAGCAGAGTTGTGACTAGAACCTCTGAATGAGCCACCTGCCCATAAATGCTATTGAGACAGGCAAAGCACAGCTCTAAACCAATGCATGTTCTCTACAAGTTTTCAACAACTACTACTATACTGTATGTATATGCTTATTCTCTAGTAACAAAAGACCTTCAGTAAGTTCTTTCTGAACTAAATATACAAATTAAAAAAAATTTAATTCCAGCATAGCTAACATACAGTGTTACTTCAGTTTCAGGTGTACAATGTATAACTTCAATAATTCCATACATTACTCAGTGCTCATCATAGTAAGTGTATTCTTAATCCCCTCTACTTATCTCGGCCATCCCCACATCTACCCTCCCCTCTGGTAACCATCTGTTTGCTCTCTACAGTTAAGAGTCTGTTTTCTGGTTTGTCTCTTTTTTTCCTTGTTCATTTGTTTTGTTTCTTAAATTCCACATGAATGCAATCATATGGCATTTGTCTTTCTTTGACTGACTTATTTCACTAAGCATTATACAAAGTTGGTTTTAACCTAAAATTAGTACATGATGTTTATTTCTGTAATGGAAATGATGGATCAATTCTAATCCATCTATAATTTGTTATTTTTCTGTGATTATTGGAAGGCACATCAAAGATGACTGGAATAATGCAACTAGTACAAGCAAGTACTACACTCGATTTGAACCTCATTATTCTAATATCAATTGTGTATTATGGTTTAAAGCATGTAGGTAAACAAGTAGTGGACCAGTCAGAGGATCTACATTTCTTTTTTTTAAAGATTTTATTTTTATTTATCAGAGAGAGAGAGTGAGAGCAAGCACAGGCAGACAGAGAGGCAGGCAGAGGCAGGTGGAGGCAGAGGGAGAAGCAGGCTCCCTGCCAGGCAAGGAGCCCAATGCGGGACTTGATCCCAGGACGCTGGGATCATGATCTGAGCCGAAGGCAGCCGCTTAACCAACTGAGCCACCCAGGCGTCCCGAGGATCTACATTTTAATATTAGTTCTGCTTCTAGATAGCTATAGGACCTGAATGACTTCTTTGCGCTTTCTCGGTTTTGGTGTTTTTATTTGCACAACAAAGGCTTACAAAATGTTGTGGGTTGATTTGTGTTCTCCAAAAAAGATGCTGAAGTCCTAAGCCCCAGTGCCTGTGAATGCAACCCTATATGGAAATGGGGTTTCAGCAGATCATAAAGTTAAGATGAGATCACTAAGGTTGGCCTTACATATGATTGTATCCATGCAAAAGGGGGGAAATTTGGACATAGAGACAGAAATAGAAGGAGAATACCATGTGAACATGAAGAGATCAGGCTGATATGTCTACAAGCCAAGGAACACCAAAGTCTGCTAGCAAGCCACCAGAAGCTAGGAAGAGACGTGGAACCTCATGGCCCTCACAATGAACCATCCATACTGACACGCTGATTTTGGACATCAGCCTCCAGAACTGTGGGACAATGTATTTCTTTCTTTTAATTTTTGTTTAAGATATTTATTTCACAGAGAGAGCCACAGCGAGAGAGGGAACACAAGCACGGGGAAGGGGAGAGGGAGAAGAAGCAGGCTTCCTACTGAACAAGGAGCCAATGTCGGGCTCAATACCAGGACCCTGGGATCATGACCTGAGCTGAACGCAAACGCTTAATAACTGGCCACCAAGGCGCTCTATATTTATGTTTTTTAAGCCACTCAGTTTGTGGCACTTTGTTAGAGCAGTCTTGTAAACTAATACATGAAAGATGATTTCTCAACTTTCTGTAGGGTCAAAAATTGAATAATTCTATGAAATACTGCAAGTACTCAGAAAAATTCTCATATTCAACTCTTTACAATATACCACCAGTCTTTCAACAGAAAACACAAAACAGATCCTCTATAATGATATGCAAGGGATGACAAACTTCTGCAGAGACAGATAGCAAATATTTTTGGCTTTGTGGGCCATATAAAGTCTTCATCATATTATTTTTAAACAACTCTTTAAAAATGTAAAATTTATTGTTAGGTCAAGGGATATAAAAAAAACAGGCCTCAGTCCAAACTGAACCCAAAGGTCATAGTTTGCTGAACCCTGATGTGTATAGGGCTAAGCTTCTTTACCCTTAGGCTCCATTTCTTCAGAATCCCAAGCCCAAGGAAATCATTTCAAATTTTTTTAACAACTAGGTAGAAGACATTTTACACAAAACCAAGGATGCTTCCAATGTCCTTAGAGCTAACTGCCCCTTCTTGACTATTATAACTATTGTAACTATCATAGCATTTTTCCTCCTGTTACTCTCCATTAAGAAAGGGGAATGCACATGAAAATTACTTATGACTGTCAGCAATACTCTCAGAAGCACTAGTACCCCCTTGCTATTTCCAGGGCCATTCCCCAAAGGTACCACAAGAATATGCAGCTTTCATATCTCACAAAAGGATTTACATTTAGAGATTTCAATAGTTAAGGTACTTTTCAGAACCATCAGTTATTGTGGATCTGATAATGGCAGAGCTAAGTATATAGAAACTAGGGCAATGGCCAGAGACTCAAAGTTCCAAAGTGATGTCACAAGTCTATTACTGTTGCTTTTCCTTCTCCTTTTCTAAACTGGGCCATTGCTGTTCTCTCTCCAAAGTGGATGGTTTATGTAAAGTGAATAACACCGTACCTAGCATAAAGCAGGTATCCATAAATGATAAGTCTCTCTCCTTCTTCAACTGGGCTACTCCAGTGGTTATTCTAGATAGTAAAGGCAGAAAAGCAACATGAATAATTTTCTTGTTATTTATAAAATAACTAAAGCTTGTTAAGAGAATATATCTGGAAATATAAGGACTGAAGGCACAAGAGCCAGCTACCTAGTATCCAAGTGTGTTGGATAGGGTGGTGTAGGGTAGGGTGAAAGAGTAAAGAAATAGAAGGAAAAAATTATAGCCATGGTGGTAAGATAAAGGGTAAGAAGACCCTTCTAATCTGTTCTATTTCAAATGCTAGATCATAATTTGGCTACTTTGTAAGAAATGGTTCCTATAATCCATTCCTGCTTTCTGTTCCAATAACAAGAAGTTTTGGTTTTGAAAGAATTCCAATTATTAAATACCATGTGTAAGGGTGGGAAATAGCCTGGCCCCTGTATTAGTTTGCATGGGCTGCTGTTACAAAATACCACAGATTGAGTGGCTTATATAACTGAAATTTATGATTATTATTTTTAAAGATTTTAAGTAATCTCTATACCCAACATGGGGCTCAAACTCATGACCCCAAGATGGGCTGCATTCCCCACTAAGTCAGCCAGTCAACCCCAGAAATTTATTTCTGAAGGGTAAAGTCCAAGATCAAGGTGTCAATAGGTTTGGTTTCTTCTGAGGTCTTTCTCCTTGGTTTGTAGATGGTCACTTTCATACAGTATTCTCATGTGGTCTTCCCTCTGCATATGTGCAGGTCTGTATCCTAATTCGTTTCCTCATAAAAACACCAGTCATAATGGATTAGAGCTCAACCTAAAGATTTAATTTTAACTTAATCACCCTTTTAAAGACCTTATCTCTAAATATAGTCACAGTCTGAGGTATGGGGAATTAAAGCTTCAATGTATGCAATTTGGGAGGGGACACAACTCAGCCCACAACAGGTCCAAACCTTAATCTGTCAGCACTGTGGTTGGCATTTATAGTGCAGTGATTGCATCTGTGTTTACCTAAATGTCATACAGGCAAGTGAAATAATATCACATGGCAATCTGAATTCATTAAAAGGAATCTCTCCCCTTTCTCTATACACACCCAAATCTATGAATTGTATACGTGACTGACTCGATCAATTGCCAGAGCTGGCCCATGGAGGTAGGCAGACCACAAAGAGCACCACTGAGAGATCTTTCTTTCCTACTCTTAAGTCTCCTCACTGGCTTGTCAGAAAACCGAAAATTGTTTTATTCTATTCATTCATTGGGATTGTAGTACCTCTGAAAATGTAAATAATTTCTGGAAGAGTGATATATTAAGTGATCATCAGCCATTAACACCTTAGGGTAGAACAGCTAAGACTGCAGTCTTTTTTTTTTTTTTTTAATTTTTATTTATTTATTTGACAGAGAAAGAAATCACTAGTAGGCAGAGAGAGAGGGGCAAGCAGACTCCCCACAGAGCAGGGTCGATCCCAGGACCCTGAGATCATGACCCGAGTTGAATGCAGAGGCCTAACCCACTGAGCCACCCAGGCGCCCCTAAGACTGCAGTCTTTTTTTTTTTTTTTAATATTTTATTTATTAATTTGAGAGAGAGACAGTGAGAAAGAGCATGAGTGAGGAGTTCAGAGGGAGAAGCAGACTCCCCGAGTAGCCGGGAGCCCGATGTGGGACTCGATCCCAGGACTCCAGGATCATGACCTGAGCTGAAGGCAGTCGCTTAGCCAACTGAGCCACCCAGGCACCTTAAGACTGCAGTCTTTTTTTTTTTTTTTTAAAGATTTTATTTATTTATTTGTTAGAGAGAGAGAGAGAGTGAGCACAGGCAGACAGAGAGGCAGGCTGAGGCAGAGGGAGAAGCACGCTCCCCGCCGAGCAAGGAGCCTGATGTGGGACTTGATCCCAGGACGCTGGGATCATGACCTGAGCCGAAGGCAGCTGCTTAACCAACTGAGCCACGCAGGCGTCCCAAGACTGCAGTCTTATAACTAATTCCATCAGAGGGAATTTGTTATTGCCCTACTATTAGAATGTTAATGATGGTCTCCTTTAATAATAATAATTCTTGTATGGGTCATTGAAATTTTTTTTAAAGATAACAAATAAGATATATAAAAACATTTCCTAAAAAGGAAATCTGAGAAGAGTATGAGAAAGGCGGTGAAATTAACATTTTTGAGTACCTGCTCTGAATCATGCACTCAGTTTAAGTGCTTATTTTCATTATTTTTTAAATTTAGGTATAATTGGCAATACAACACTTATTAGTTTCAGGTGTACAACATAATGATTTGGTATTTGCACATACTGGGAAATGATCACCACAATAAGTTTAGTTACCATCTGTTACCATACAACATAAGAAATTTTTTTCTTGTGAAACTTTTGAGATTTCTTTTAGCAACTTTCAAATATGCAATACAATATTATTGATAATAGTCACCACGCTGTACATTACCTCCCATGACCTACCCTACTTGCAACTGAAGTTTGCACTTCTTATAACTGGAAGTGACCCCCTTCACACCCATTTTGCCCAGTTCCTAAAACCCATCCTCTCTGGCAACCTACAATCTGTTCTCTGTATCAATGATTTTTATTTTGTTATGTTTTAGATCCCACATTTGAAGGAATAAAGCATGTATTTGTCTTCCTCTGATTTTGCTTAATTTCCTCAAGGTCCATCCATATTGTCACAAATGGCAAGATTTCCTTCTTTTTATGACCAAGCAGTATTCCACTGTGTGTGTGTGTGTGTCTGACATTTGTTTCCGTATCTTGGCTACTGTAAAAAATGCTGCGATAAGCACAGGGATGCATCTAGCTTTTCAAATTACTGTTTTCACTTTCTTCAGATAAATACCCAGAAGTGTAATTTCTGGATCATATGGTAGTTCTATTTTTAATTTTTTGAGAAACTTCCATACTGTTTTCCATAGTGGCTGCACCAATTTACATGCCCACCAACAGCGCACATGGGTTCCCATTTCCCCACATCCTCAACAACACTCGTTATTACATCTTTTTGAAAACAGTCACTAGTCACAGGTGTGACATGATATCGCACTGTGGTTTTGTATTGCACTTCTGTAATGATCGTGATGTTGAGCACCTTTTCAGGTGCCTGTTGGTCACCTGTATGTCTTCTTTGGAATAATATCTCTTCAGATTCTCTGCCCACTTTTTAATTGGATTGCTTGTTTTCTGCTATTGAGTCGGAGTTCTTTATGTATTTTGGATATTAACCCCTTACTGGTTATGTGATTTGCAAATATCTTTTTCCCATTCAGTAGGTTGCCTTTTCATTTTGTTGATGGTTTCTTTTGCTGTGCAGAAGCTTTTTAGTTTGATGTCCCATTGTTTATTTTTGCTTTTGCTGCCTTTGAGAATCAAATAAAAAAAAATCATTGTCAAGACTTATGTCAAGGAGCTTACCACCTAATGTTTTCTTCTAGGAGTTTTATAGTCTTAACACTTAAGTCTTACATTTCATGTCTTACATTTAAGTCTGTCATCCATTTTGAGTTCATCATTATTTATGGTGTAAGACAGCACACTACTTTCATTCTTTTGCACATGACTGTTCAGTTTTGCCAGCATCATTTATTGAAGTGACTCTCTCTTCCCCACTGTATATCCTTGGCTCCTTTGTCATAAACTAATTGATCATATGGTCTTTATTACTTTGAGGTATGACCCCTCTATACCCAGTTTGTTGGGAGTTTTTATCCTAAATGGGTGTTAAATTTTGTCAAGTGCTTTTTCTGCATCTATTGAGGTGATGAGATTATTTTTACTCTTCATTTTGTTAATGTGGTGTAGCATGTTGACTGATTTGCAGATGTTCAACTATCCTTGCATCACTGGAATAAATTCCACTTGATTATGCTATATGATCCTTTTAGTGCATGTTGAATTTGGTTTGCCAATCCCTCGTTGAGGATTTTTGCATTTATGTTCATCAGGGTTACTGGCCTTTAATTTTCTTTTTTTGTGGTGTCGCTTCTGGTTTTGGTATTAAGGTAATGCTAACCCTGTAAAATGACTTTCTAAGTGTCCCTTCTTCAATTTTTTAAAAGCATTTGAGGGGGATAGATATTAAATCTTCTTTGAATGTTTGGTTGAATTTACAAGTGAAGCTGTCTGTCGTGGACTTTCGCTTGTTGGGAGGTTTTTGATTACTGTTTCAATCTTCTTGCTAGTAACTGGTCTATTCAGATTTTCTGTTTCTTCATTATTCAGTCTTGGAAGATTTTATGCCTCTAGGAATTTGTCCATTTCTTCTAGGTCATCCAATGTGTTGGCATATAATCATAGTAGTCCCCTATGGTCCTTTTCCCTTCTAATTTTATTTGAACCCTCTCTCTTTTTTTTTAGTCTGAAAGTCTGTCAGTTTAATTTTTTGAAAAGATATCAAAGGATAGCTTTTCTTTGTCTAAAAGAAATATAACTAGCCCAGCTTTCTTCTGATTTCCATTTGCATCAAACATCTTTTCCATCCTTTTCTTTTCAGTCTGTGTGTGCAAACTTACACCTGAAGTCTCTTGTAGGCAGCATGTAGGTGGGTCTTTGTTTTTCTTATCCATTTGGCTACTCTGTGTCTTTTGACTGGAGAATTTAGTCCATTTACATATAATTATTAATAGGTATGTATTTATTGCCATTTTGTTAATTCTTTTCTGGCTGTTTTGTAGCTCCTCTCTGTTGCTTTATTCTTCCCTGTCTTCCCTTACAGTTTGATGAGTTTGTAGCATTATATGTAGATTCTTTTCTCATTATCTTTTGTGTAACTTACATGTTTCCGTTCTATGGTTACCATGAGGTTTACCTTTAGCATATACATATTATATCTAACAGTCTGAGTGGATAGCAAGTTAAGTCTGAACATATCCTAAAACTCTACATTTTTATTCCCCTGCCCATGTTTTATTTGATACATTTTGTATCTTCTAATTTTGTGTACTCTTAAACTATTATAGTTTTAGTTACTTTTACTACTTTTGTCTTTTAATCTTCATACTAGGTTTTAAGTAATTAATCCACTACTTTTACTATACATTTTTACCCTTACCAGGGAGATTTTTGCTTTTATAGATTCTCTTAGTGTCCTTTCTTTTCAGCTTAAAGAAGGTCCTTTAACATTTCTTGTAAGGCCAGTTTAGTGGTGATGAATTCCTTCAGTTTCTCCTAGTCTGAAGACAATTTACCTCCCCCTTAATTTTGAGTGATAACCTTGCTAGATAGAATATTCTTGGTTGGAAGTTTTTTCCTTTCAGCACTTTGACTATATCATGCCACTCCTTTCTGGCCTGCAAAAGTTTCAGTTAAAAAATCTGCTGATAGTTGCATGGGGGTTCCCTTGTATGTATCATGTAATTTCTCTCTTGCTGCTTTTAAGATTCTCTCTTTAACTTTTGACATTTCAATTATAATTTGTTTTGGAGTGGCTCTCTTTGGGGTCATTTTATTTGGAATTCTCTGAGCTTCTTGGACCTGAATGTCTGTTCCAGAGCCTGGCACAAAGGGGTGTCCCCTATGTGGACTATGTACCTGCCAGCTTTAGCAAGGCAGCAGGAGAGCACAGGGCTAGGGAAAGCCTGCCAACTTCAGCAATGTAGTGGGGGGAGTACATGGGCTGGGTGTGCTTGGCAGCTTTAGTGGGGCAGCAGGAGAGTGCTGTGACTGTTAGGTGCCTGCTGGTGCTAACAAGATAGGAGAGCACAAAAATGGCACCTGCCAGCACCTCTGTCCCCAGAGAAAGTCGCAACAAGCCCCTACCCCTCTGGCAGATGCTTTAAGATTAGTAAATCAATCTCCTTCATATAAGGTCTAGGTGCTTTACAAACTGACGCTTTTGTGCTGGGCCCTGAGATGAGTGAGTCCCCATGCAAGCCCTTTAAGAGTGGAATCCCTTATAGTCTCTGGGTTCTCCTGGATGTGTAAGCTGCGCTGGCTTTCAAAGCCAGGTGTTTGTCTCTTTGATGTGGGTCACAAGAGTTGGAGTGACCAATGTGAGAAAGGAACTCCTTGCTCCTCAGAGAAAAATGCTAATCTGTGAGATCTCTGTTGCAGAAGAACCGTTCAGTTAATTTTCAGGTCTTTTCCAAAGGCAACTGTTCCATATGTAGCTGTAGATTTGATGTGTCTGTGGGAGGAAAAGACTTTTGGATTTTCCTATGCTACCATTGTGAATGGCTTCTGCTAGGAACTTCAGAAAGCAAATCATTCAATCCTGAAAATAATTCTGTATAGTAGTATTACTCCCATTTTACAGATGAGGAGTAAGGCTCAGATAAATCAACATCACAAAGTTTGGTGACTGGTAAGGAGAGACTGAAACCCATGTTTGGCTCTATGGCTTGCCCATTTTGTGCCTGTGTCAAACTACTAGTGCTGAGCTTTAGTTTCCTCACTTTAAAAATGAGGATAGTAACAGTACCTACTTTTTGTAGCAATGTTGTGAGGTTTAAATGAGAATCTGCTTACATAACCATGGTAGGATGCAACAGAGCTGATCTTACACAACTTCTGAGACTAGGTATTAAGAAGCTTTGTAGGCTTCTGGTTTTTCCCTCTTGGAGTATTTCTGGTGCTGTCTTACAAAACCCAAGGGAAATTATGAATGAGGATACCCTGCTTGAAGACAGAGAGAGATAGATGCCCAGCTGATAGGGAGCACTTTGGCCTCAAACATGTCAGTGCAGCCATCCCTAGACCATTGAGTCCCAGGCTAACCTGCCAACTGACTGCATCTACATGAGTGGACCCAGGTGAGACCAGCAGAAGAACTTTATAGTGACCTACAGAATTATGAGAAATAATCATTTTTTAAAGCAACCAGATTTTGGAGTAGTTTGCTGTATAACAGATGACTATAATTTAGACTAAAACATGCTCGTTTTCTATCCCAGGTTAAAAGTAAAAGAATGAGACGAAAAGAAGACTTCACCATCCACACTTTAAAGTTTTTCCACCCCCAAATTTCCAAGTTTGAAAAACTGATTTTTCTAAGGTATAAAAATTAAGAGTCTTGATACCTATGACTAGTCATAACCAGCAGGCTCTATTTGTCTGATGTAATCAACACTTTGATAAACCCTGAGGAAGAACAACTATTCTGTTTAAACCAGATTGAAGTAAAGGAAAAAGTTCTAAAGTATGATCAACTGACCCTATCTCATTTGTTTCCCTTGTCTTAGAGAAGTATCAGCAATCCCTTACCTTTTCTCCCCTACATTTCCCCCTGTGGCATATGATTAAGGAATTTCTGTAGGCTACGAGACTACATTTCAGCCTATCCTTCCAATTATGACATGTAAACATTCTCTCATTTCTGCCCATTTAATGATTATTCCCAAATCTGTATCTCCAGCCCAGAGGTATCTCTTGAGATCAAGATTCATATCTCTTAACTACCTGATGGAATAATCCCATGGAGGGACCCTGGAGTCAGTTCAAAACTGAACTAATCATTTGCTCCCCTCTTTCTCTTCTCCCTCTACTATTAAATACATTTCTCTCCTTCTATATTACCAGACTACATCCTATTTAGGCATCATTTCTTCTGAAAGATCTTTTAAGTATCTCTGAGCTAGGTTAGGTGCTAAGACTTTCTTGAAATTTCAGCACATATCTTAGCACATCATTACAATCGTACCTATTATTAAAACTCTAGACTTTGTATATATTACACTTAGACTTCTAATTTTACTAATCATTCAATAAATATAAGACATAAACTGACAAATATTGCAATAAAGAAAAATAAAGTAGGGTAAGTGGCTCTATCTACCTAGTAAAAGGGGTATCCTTTCCAATTTGCATAAAGAGAAAAAGCTTTGAACAATAGAATAACCTGCTTTTCAATACGGTATGTGTGTGTGTGTGTGTGTGTGTGTGTGTGTGTTTAGGGAAGGAATCTCATTGTGCTAATGAGATGGGAAGCCACTGGAATGTTTTGAGCAAAAGAATGACATGATCTTACTGATACGTTTACATGATACACTGGTTGCTAGATGGAGAATAAATTGTGGGGAGGCAAGGAAGTAGAGAGAACAGGAAGCTATTGCTATCATCCAGTGGTCCTCAACTGGAGGCAATTTGGCCCCCCAGGGAACATTTTAGTGATGTCTGTTAACATTTTTGGTTACCACAACTATGGGAAAAGCAGTTGCTATTTGCATCTAGTGGGTAATTGCTAGGGACACTGCTAAGCATCCCACAATGCACAGGCCCATCCCCTCAAAGAACTCCTGGCCCCAAATGCCAAAAGTGCTGGAGTTGAGAAACTCTGCTATAATGTGTTGTAGAATGGTGGCTTGGATTAAGATGGTAGTGGTGAGTTGAAGAATTACTTAGTTCTAGATATTTTTTTTTTTTAAGATTTTATTTATTTATCAGAGAGAGCGGGAGCGAGCACAGGCAGACAGAATGGCAGGCAGAGGCAGAGGGAGAAGCAGGCCCCCTGCTGAGCAAGGAGCCCGATGTGGGACTCGATCCCAGGATGCTGGGATGATGACCTGAGCCGAAGGCAGCTGCTTAACCAACTGAGCCACCCAGGTGTCCCCTAGATATTTTTTAAAAGTAGAGCTGAGCGTATGTGCTACAGGATTAAATATATAGTGTGAGGGAAAAAAAGAAGTCAGAGATGACACTAAGCTTTCTCAACTGACTTAGAAGAATGAAGTGCCTAGTACTGAGATGAGGAAGAATGTGGGAGTGGTAGGTAGGGAACAGGTGCTCTGTTTTGTTCTGGGGTGAGCAGAAGTGACTGATGAGACTCAGCCATTAGGTTCTAGACATATTAAATTTGAATTTATCCATTTAGTTGGCATCAAGTGGTTATATTTGGTAGGCAGACTGATATGTGAGCCTGAAGTTCTGGGGAGAAGTTGGGGCTGGAGATATAAACTTGGAAGTCTTGGCATCTATATAGTACTAACAGCTACAGGACAAGATAAGATTAGTTAGGGAGTGAATGAAAACTGAGAAGAGATTTGAGTTCAGAGCCATTCCAACACTTAAAGAGGAGGGGAACCAGCACAAAATGCTAAAAAGGCAAAGGAGAAGATCTGAAGAGTACCAAGAGTAAGAGAGAATCAACAACTGTGTCAAATGCTGCTGAGAGGGAGAGATCTGGCAACCTGGATGTCAATGCTGATGTGGAAATGAACAGTGCTGGTGGGGAGGCAGGAATGAAAGCGTGACTGGCCTGGATGCCAAAAAGTAAACAGAAGAAGGTAGAGACAATAGTCTACAAAATGATACACTCCCTTGAGGCCTTTGTAAAGCTGAGTAAGAAAACAGAATTAGTATCTGGAGGAAGATTTTTTTCTCCCAGCTTCTTATGATACATGTTCAAACATCCAGAAAACCAAACTATGGCAACACCCTGCCCAGTGTATCTACCAGAGATTCAACATTTAACATTACACACATTAACACACGTTGTTTTTCCTATTTGTACATATGTATACACACACACACATACACACACGCCCTCTGAATACTTCTAAAACTCTTCAGATACAGCTCCTTAAAAAAAAAAAAGAAGAAGGGCAATTCTCCTACATAACCATAATAACCATTAACACAAGTAGGAAAGTAAAAAATACACTCACCAACATATTCTAGAGCTAGGCATATTAAAATTCCCCCCAAACATATTTTGCAGCAGTTTTTCTCAGACCAGCATTTAATAAAAGTCTATGCACTGCATTTGGTTATCATGGTTCTTTGGTGTCTCTTAATGAGTTTTTGAAAAGACCTGTCTTACAGAATGGATCTTGGTGAAGCCACTTAACTTGTTCTTCTGTCTTGGAAGAGAGTTTCTGAAAGTAGTAAATATATTCATTATTCCTGATACAATATCCTAAAATTAACACTTGCCAACTTTCCTGTATCTCTCTGCCCTTTCATTTTCAGAAAATTGTCAATTTATTCTAGGTTTTTTTTTTCTTCATTTAACGGCCACTTCTAAGCTCTGAGGACTTAACTGAACAACATTCAGAGTTTATATATTCCAGAGTCAGAGAAAATATACTACCACTTCTCATTTACTGTAAGAATCATGGGAGATCTCATGCTAAAGCTAATCAGTACCCAAACCAAACATTTTATTAAGCACCACAAACTACATTTGGAAAATAAAATGAATTCTCTGAAATTTCTTTCCTGCCAAGTAAAATAATAACTGAGGGTGAAAGCTGCTGTCAAATATGCCTACATGACTGGAAATTACAGGAGCCAAATGAGTGCGCTGGGTCTTGTGCTAGTATGCTCTATACATGCCTCTACGTAATAAACAGCTTAAATATAGATGAAAGATTTGATTATACTTGTACTTGGGCTTCTATAACTGGTTGTTCACACATAAATTCTTTAAACAACTTAATGGATGTTCTTTAAGGAACTTAAAATGCAAACTTAGCCAACAATATTTATGACTAGAATTCTAAAGAACATTTAGGCATTGTCAATTTATCTTAAACCATTTTCTGCCACAATCTTCAAATTATCTTTTCCATAATGTTGCAAAATCTTAAAAACAGAATGTTTTTTACATAAATGATTTTATACCAATGAACTTTATACTGCTTATTCAATAAATATTTCAAATTCCTCAACTTACATTGCTATTTATTATGTTATTTGTTATATGTTATGTTATATTATTTGTTGTTATTTATGTTTATGTTTACGTATTTATGTATCTTATAAAACCTACATTTAGCATATTATTTTACAAATTATGATAAAAGTTCAATTATGAGTTCATAATGAAATAAAACGGTTCACCTCACATGGTGAAATAAGTAACTAAAATAAAATGGTTGATCATTTTTTTCCCCAAAGATTTTATTTTTAAGTAATCTCAACACCCAACGTGGGGTTTGAACTCATAACCCCAAGATTAAGAATCACACACTTTACTGACTGAGCCAGCCAGGAGCCCCAAAATGGTGAATGATTTTAAACCATTTCATTTCACTAACTTGGACTTGTTTAGTGCTTTGGCATTAGAATTTTAATCAAACCAATGATGCTTACTTAAAGTGATGTTTTTTAACTCCTTAGGGCCTATCACACCACCTTCTTGCTAACTCCTCCCTAGAGCAGGAGGGAGTAACTGGTCTGGTAAGTTTGAAAGAAAAAATTCTGAGGCTCAGCCACTTTCTCTTCCTTTTCCATTTGGGATTTGTCTAACTGAAGACAGCCATTTGTTCTGGGCTGTTCTCTATCACACAGTAAATATAGTGGAACAAGCTCCATTCTTGTAGACAGAGAAACTTGAGGTTTAAATCAGCCTAATTCTGGAATGCAACGCTAGGAAGTTCACTGTTGCTGCAAACCTCAACCACATTTCCCAAACAACTTTTTTGTTAATTAAACTTGTATATGATTCTTTATCTATGTGATTTCTGCATCTTATTTTTTAACTGGATCTATACTTCAGCAAGGAAAAATCGTGGGGCATTACTATCAACATCTAAACTAAGTATGTAGCACTATTATGGGTATTTTGTGCCCATATGAGGTGTAGGGTATATTTGGTGTGTAAAATAGACAACCTAAAGGTTAAATAGTAATATAATAGTTACTTAGCAAATATAAACTGTAAGAAGCATATAATTATTAACAAACAAGTGAGAAATTATGATCACTGGTAAGCAACAGAAAATCTGAAGGAGAACAGCAAACAGAGATGCCCA
>RCUC01143025.1:0-20770 GCA_003697995.1 Taxidea taxus jeffersonii | reverse complement strand
CTAAACCCTCACACTCTTTCAAGAGATTAGCTATTTTTTATATCCAAGCTAAAGCCTAGAACTGTAATTCTCAAACTCTTAAGTACCACCTAAGGAATTAAACAAAAAGCAGATTCCTAGGCCCCATATCGTATCTGCATTATCAGAGTCTCTGGGCTGAGGGCCAAGGAATATGTAATTTAGCATGTACCTGGGTAAGTCATGGATACCTCATGAAAGACCAGCCTAACCTATAAGTAAAACAGTCTTCCAAATATAAAGACCCTGATATAAAATAAACAGATGTGAATGAATCTTTACAAACTTACCAAGCTCTATAGGTCCTCAAATGAAAGGCAATATAGAAAAGGTATCCCATTATTTGGACCCATATTTAGAAAAGACCTTAAGTCTTTCCTCAAGCTCTCCTTTCAAAAAACCTACTTTTTCCATTTTGGCCTAATACAGGCAAACTCTGGTTTATCACAGGGTTTATGAGAGACCCTATCTCGGGCATAAATCAGGATGTTTCAAGAAAATGGGGTGCTCAAAAGTTTCAGCTATAGAGTCCAATTTTAGAGTCAATAGTAATTTTGTTAAGAAATCTGCAAAGTGGAGTCATATCCAAACTATTCTTTTCCTCTATTTTTTTAGCCAAGTGATTTTTTAAAATTATTAATAGGCTTTATTTTTTAGAGCTGTTTAAGTTTACAGAAAAATTGAAATTACACAGATGCCATAAGGATGTATACATCCTTATTGTCAGGTCCCCCTCTTAACATCTTGCATTAGTGTTGTATATTTGCTACAATTAATGATCCAATCTTAATGCATTATTATTAACTAATTATTATTAACTAATGCATTATTATTAACTGAAATTAAAGTGTTTTAGATCATAGCTCATAGCAAAATCTCTCGACAAACAACATATCAACATAGAACAGCATGACTTTACATCTTTTGTCAGTGCACTGGTAAACTTGTGTGTGTGTATGTGTGTGTATATAGACAGTGACTTATTGATAGATAAACTATTATTTCAAGTATCCATTGTTCACACAGATTATTCCATCTCTAATAGTTTATTTTGATATTTCTTTATTTCTTTGTAGAAGATATAATCTTCCTGTAGCATTTATTTTCAGGGATTCTAAATAGTGTTACAAAGTATAATTATTATTTATAAACTTATAACAAGCAATGAAAGATTTTTATTTTAAATTTTTCTCTATTAATGTGATTCATATGCCACTTGAACATGATGTCAATAATCTACCACTGTTATTATTCAAAAGTAGAATTATTTTCTATTTCCTTTATTGATCTCAGACATACTAGGTAATCTGACTAAATGAAAGGTTCTGCAATTACTTAAGCATTCTAATTTTAGCCATTAATTGATCAACCTTGTTACTTCGTGAAATTCAAGGACACTGTTTTGTGAAGTTAACTGATACTGATACTGATACATAAGATAACACTGACCTCTTCCTCAAAATGCCTAAATATGTTCAAAATAATTTTTTAATAATACCTAGTGAATGAGTTAGTGTGATTAGTATTATTGCCTCACTTGAAAACTTTTTCTTGCATATAAGACATATAGGCTGAGAAAGAAGAGAATTATTAGGTGTCACACAAATCCAAGTTTGAGATAATCATCATGATAGTACTTAATTGAATACCTTTTTATTCATTTTGGACAACTACTTCCTAGTTTGAGTTAAAAAGATGTCAATTATAGACATATTAAAAAAAACCTTCTGTAACATTAAATATCAAAATGATTAGGGAACTAAAATTTCAGAATTTTTAAAAAATCTAGTTTGCCTAATTATTTTATGTACAAATGTAAACTCTTTGAAAACAGTAAAATTAACTATGTGGTGAAGTAAAATAGAATTGTTGAAATATTAACTTTTTAATTTAATAATTAGAATTCTAAACAGTTAACAATAATGGATTCTTAGTTAATGAAATATGTTGAATTTTGCTATGCTTAACTCTGCTATTAAAGGATGTCATATTTACTTCTCTCTTAGTGTAACATTCTTCAGCAAATCATTGTCTAATTAACTCTTAGTAATTTACATTCCTGTGCCATACCTACATCCCCAATTTAGAAATTATATGTTTATATGTTATACAATCTAACTGTTGTCTTTCCAATTAAATTACATACATTCCGAGGTCAGGGCACTTTTTTTGTAGTTTTCATAGTTTGGACCTAGAACTGAATTATGTTTCAATAAATGTGGCTATTTTTTACTTTCCAGATATAGTAAATTTGGAGGCAGAAAAAAAATTAAGACTTCTATTCCTGAATAATAAATGGTTCAAAGAAGAAATCAAAGTGAAATTAAAAAAAAAAAACTGGAAACAACTGAAAATAGAAACACAACATACCACCACTTACAGAATGCAGCAAAAGAAATTCTAACCAGGAATTTTATGGTGATAAATGCATACATTAAAAAATCTTGAAAAAGCTAACTTCTTACCTCTACGAGCTAGAGGAAAAACAATAAACTATACCCAACTTAGCAGAAGGAAGGAAATTTTAAAAAGATCAGTGCAGAAATAAATGAAATAAAGAAAACAACAACAAAACTAAGGGTTGGGTTTTGAAAGAATAAAACAAAATTGCCCACCTTAGCTAGACTTAACAACAATAACCACCAAAAAAACCTGAGAGGACCCAAATAAATAAAGTCAGTCATAAAAGAGAAGACATTGTAACAATATCAAATAAATACAAAGAATTGTGAGAATACTATGAACAATTACACACCAACAAATTGAACAACCTAGGAAAAATTCCTAGAAACATACAGTCTACTTATTCAGGAAGAAAAAGAACACTGAACAAACTAATTACTAGTAAGGAGATTGAATCAATAATTAAATACCTCTCACCAAAAAAAAGTTCAGCCACAGAGAGCTGAATTAGCAAATTCTATCAAATATTTAAAGAAGAATGAATGCCAGTCCTCAAACTTTTCCAAAATGTTGAACAGGAGAAAAGACTTCCAAACTTATTTTACAAGGCCATCATTACCCTGATATCAAAGCCAGATAAGGATACTAAAGAAAGGAAAAATACCAGCCAATATCCCTATTGAATATATGTGCAAAAGTTCTGAACGAAATTCTAGCAAATCAAATTCAACAGCATTTTTTAAAAAATCATACACCATGATCAAGTGGGATTTATCCCTGGGAGGCAAGAATGGTTCAACAGCAGAACTTAATCAGTGCAATGTACTTAATGGTACGAAAGACAAAATTCATATGATCATCTCAATAGATGCAGAAAAAGCATTTGATAAATCAAATTCTTACATAATGAAAAGTCTAAACAAAGAGGGTATAAAAGGATTACAATTCAACATAACAAAGGCCATATATGGTAAGTCAACAGCTAACATCATATTCAATGGTGAAAGGTTGAAAGCTTTTCTTCTAAGATCAGGAAAAAAGCATACCCACTCTTACCACCCCTATTCAACATAATACTAGAAATCTGAGTTAGAGTGATCAGCTAAGAAAAAAAAAAAACAAAAGGAATCCAAATCAGAAAGGAAGAAGTAAATTTTCTGTTTGCAGATAACATGATATTATTTATAGAATATTCTAAAGACTTCGTGAAAATTGTTAAACAAATTCAGTAAAGATGAGGGCACAAAATAAACATACAAAAGTCAGTTTCATTTTATATATACTAACAATGAGGTATCTGAAAAGGAAATAAAGGAACCAATCCTCTTATAATAGCATCAAAAAGAATAAAGTACTTAGGAATAAATATAACCAAGGAGGTAAAAGATATATAACTGAAATCTCTAAGACATTAATGAAAGAAATTAAAGACACAAACAAATGAAAAGATCCTGTGTTCAGAAACAGTTAATACTCTTACAATGTCCATTCTATCCTAAGCTATCTACAGATTCAATGCAATTCTTATTAAAATTCAAATGGTATTTTTCAAAGAAATGGGAAAAAATAATCCTAAAATTAATATGGGACAATAACAACAACCCAAGAAACTCAACTAGGCAAAAGAATGTTGAAAAAGAAAATGGGGGCGCCTGGGTGGCTCAGTGTGTTAAAGTCTCTGCCTTCGGCTCAGGTCATGATCCCAGGGTCCTGGGATCAAGCCCCGCATCGGGCTCTCTGCTCAGCAGGAAGCCTGCTTCCCCCTCTCTCTCTGCCTGCCTTTCTGCCTACTTGTGATCTCTCTCTCTCTGTGTCAAATAAATAAATAAAATCTTTAAAAAAAAAGAAAAAAGAAAAGAAAAAGAAAAAGAAAATGAAGCTGGAAGGCTCACACTTCCCGACTTTAAAACATATTACAAATCCAGAGTAATCAAAACACATCGGTACTGGCATAAAAACAGGCACACAGACCAATTTAAAAGAACAGAGAGCCCAAAAATAAACCTACCCGTATATGGTCAACTAATATTTGACAAGGGAACAAAGAATACTCAATGGGGAAAGGACAAAATCTTCAATAAATGGTGTTGAGAAAATTGGATATTCACTAGAAAAAGAATTAAATCTGACCACTTATACCACTTATAAAAATAATCTCAAAATTAAATCAAAAGACTTAAAGACGGGGAACCATAAAACTCCTAGAAGAAAACATAGAGAAAAAGTTCCTTGGCATTGGTCTTGGCAATAATTGTTGGATATGACACCAAAAGTAAAGGCAACAAAAGCAAAAATCAACAAGTAGGGCTATATCACACTGAAAAGCTTCTGCACAGAAAAGAAACAATAAACAGAATGAAAAGGCAAACTATGGAATGGGAGAAAATATTTACAATTAATCTAATTAGGGATAAATATCCAAATATAAAAGAAACTCATATAAATCAGTAGCAATCATCATCATCATCATCACCATCATCATCTAATTATAAAATAGGCAGAGGACTTGAACAGATTTTTTTTTCCAAAAAAAGACATATAAATGGCCAACAAATATATAAGAAGATGATCAACATCACTAATCATCAAAGCAAATGAAACCATAATGAGATACTACGTCATAACTGGTACAATTTTTATATTCAGAAAGACAAGAAATAGCACTGGGGAAGATGTGGAGAAGAGAGAACAAACCTTTGTGCACTGTTGGTAAGAATGTGAACTGATACAGTCACCATGGAAAATAGTATGGAGGTTCCTCAAAAAATTAAAAATGGGACTACCACATGATCTAGCAATTCCACTTCTGGGTTTGTATCCAAAGGAAATGAAATAATTATCTTGCAGAGATATCTGCACCTCCCATATTCATTACAGCATTATTTACAACACCCAAGGTATGGAAACAACCTAAGTGCCCCTTGACATTTAAGTTAAAAAAATGTAATAAATGTAATACTTAGAGACATATTTTACATAGTATACATACCTGCATAATGGAATATTATTCAGCCATGAGAAAAAGGAAATCCTACCATTTTCTACAATATAGATGGATTTTTAAGGTTTTATATTAAGTGAAATAAATCAGAGAAAGACAAATACTGTACAGAGTAAACTACTGGTTGTCAGAGGTGGCCAAAATGGAGTACAGGAAATGGGGAGATATAAGTTAAAGGTTACAGTCTTCCAGATATAAGATATACAAGTTCTAGTGATATAACATACAACATGGTAACTATAGTTAGCAATACTATATTGTATATTTTATACTTGAAAGTTGCTAAGAGAGTAGTACATCCTAAATAATCTCATAACAAAATAAACAGAGAGATAGTAATTATATGAGGTGACAAATGTGTTAACTAAGTTTATTGTGATTATCATTTTGCAATATACAGATGTATCAATTCATCATACTATACACATTAAACTTAAACGTTATGTTGATTACCTCTCAATAAATCTGGAAAAAAGACTTCTAAGTACAAATGACAAAGTATCTGTCATTTAGATTGAGATCTATTCTTAATTCCTTGAAATCTTTCCCTTTGAATTCTCTACCACCAATATCCAAATTCCTACAAAAACAATGTATATTTTCCATTTATTTATGCTGCATAACAAAGCACCCCAAAATCTATGGGCTTAAAACAACTATAATTTATTATCTCTCAGGATTCTGTAGATTGACTTGATTCAACTAGGCAGTTCTTTTCCAAGTGATATTAATTAGAGATTAAGTCTTGTAGGGCTCATCTGAATGGACACCTCCAAGATGTCTGACTTACATGCCTGATACATTGGCAAGAACACTGACAGTAGGTTCAGCTGGGATGCTAGGAAGTATGGGTCTCTCTCACCATACTGTCCCAGGTTCTCTCCACCTACACCAGCCTTCACTATGTCATTATCTCACATGTCTATTTGTGTGTCTCCATAGTAGTGTAGTAAGATTTTCTCCATGGTTGGGACACCTGGGTGGCTCAGTTGGTTGGGCAGCTGCCTTCGGCTCGGGTCATGATCCCGGCGTCCTGGGATCGAGTCCCACATCGGGCTCCTTGCTTGGCAGAGAGCTTGCTTCTCCCTCTGCCTCTGCCTGCCACTCTGTCTGCCTGTGCTCGCTCTCTCTCTCTCTAACAAATAAATAAAATCTTAAAAAAAAAAAAAAAAAAAAAAAAAAAGATTTTCTCCATGGTTGACCCGGGGCCAAAAATGTATAAGAGAACCTGTCAGGCCCTCTGAAGGGTAAGCCTAACTGGCACAGCTTTACCTCAATCACAATCTATTGGTTAAAAAGGAAGTTATTTTGATTTTTGAACTTATTTTTCAGCTTATAAAGTAGTTAGAAAAAAAGAAACAAATATAAGTTTATTCTGAGCTTGGTGACCTCAAGCAAGTTATATACCCTCGGTTTGTTGTGTATCCAACTTATATCCCTCAGTTTTCTCATCTACAAAATGAGGATTGCAACATTACTAAATGGATATAATTGTTATGAAGACTAAATGAGTTGGCATAAAGACTTTAGAATAGTGTCTGGCACATAGCAAGCACTATAAATAAGTGTTACTAAAATAAATCTAGTTCAATTAAAAACTCAAGATAGAATGTACTCTTCCAAAAATAAATTAAGTCACTTTTGGTTTCTGATCCAGAACATAAGAAGTTTAGAAGTTGTTACACCATGCTAACAAATAAAATAATGAATAAAATAAAAAATAAGCAACTCTTCTTAGATTTATCAGAAAAGTGAGGGTAGAAGGTATATATCAGAAAAGTGAGGCTATTTGATTTTTGAATCAAAAATCGGGGGGTACCTGGGTGGCTCAGTGGGTTAAAGCGTCTGCCTTCAGTGCAGGTCGTGATCTCGGGGTCCTGGGATCGAGCCCCACATCGGGCTCTCTGCTTGGCAGGGAGCCTGCTTTCCCCTCTCTCTCTGCCTGCCTCTCTGCCTACTTGTGATCTCTGTCTGTCAAATAAATAAATAAATAATTTTTAAAAAATCGGATAGGCAGGTGGATACAAAGATCCATAAGTTACTGAAGAAACCTCCTCATAAGTTACAGTAGAAACCTCTGCAGGAACCAGTGCCAGGGTAAGAAACCAGGACTGAGAAGTAACTAGAGGCTAAGTGTTGATAACACAGATTTAGAAACTCCAGGCCTCATGCTATTGTGAGATAAAAACTCAGGAGCTCTAGCAGGTCCTCAGAGTGAATATTAGAGAAAAATCTGCTCAGGCTCTGACAAAGAGAGAAGAAAGGAATAAATCTGAAATACACGAGACTACCTTGTTCTTCTTAATAAGGCCTGCCCTCAAGAGAATATATTTAACACACAATAAATAACTGAGGTTTTACCAGAGCCTAACTGACAGGGAAGTAGGGAAATGCCCAACTATATCCCCTCCAAGCTTTCCATTTGGGAGAAAGGAAGTACATAATTCCAGCCCACTCTGGCCACCTTGTCCCACCTAAGGTGTAGGAGGGCCAAAAAATACTTGTGAAATTCACAGCCTAGGAAATACAGCCTCACTACAAGAACTGAGACCTATCCACACCTATCATCATATCACACACTATTTTACTGGAGTTCTTTTTAGCATTACATATGCCTGGCTTTCAATAAAAAAGGTTACAAGGCATACTACAGGACAGCATGCAACAAGCATAAGAACCAGGTTCAGATACTACAGGGCTGTTGTAATTGTCAGCCTGAGAATTTAAAACAACCATGATTAATATACTAAGGACTCTAAAGGAAAAGATAAACAACAAACAAAAAAGACAGCATAAAAAGAAAGATAAATTAAAAAAATATGTTAGAGATCCAAACCACTGTAACAGAAATGATTAATACCTTTGATGGCCTCTTTAGTAGACTGGACATGCCTAAAGAAAGAATCTCTGAGTTTGGGAATATGTTAATAGAAACTTGCAAAACCAAAAATCAAAGGGAAAAAATAATCACTGAAAAAAGCTGAAAAGAATATTGCAGAACTATGAGACAACTACAAAAAGTATAAAATATACATAGTGGAAATACCATAATAAGACAAAAGTGATATAGAAAAAGAAATATTTAAAATAGTAATGATGGGAGAATTTCTGCAAATTAATGTCTGACACCTACTCACTGATACAAGAAGCTCAGAAAACACCAAACAGGATTAAGGCAAAAAACAAACAAACAAAAAAAGCAAAAAATAAAACAAAACACCAGTGGGGAGTTACCTTCCTTACCCATTGAGGGGCAAAAATCAGGATTATATCCAACTTCTCCTAAGAAACCATACAAGCAAGGAGAGGATTGAGTGAAATATTTACTGTCAAGAAAAAATAACTCACTAATATAAAAATCTATGCCCTGTGAAATTGTCTTTTAAAAGTGGATGAGGGGCGCCTGGGTGGCTCAGTGGATTAAGGCCTCTGCCTTCGGCTCAGGTCATGATCCTAGGGTCCTGGGATCAAGCCACACATCAGGCTCTCTCCTTAGCAGGGAGCCTGTTTCCTCCTTTCTTTCTCTCTGACTGCCTCTCAGCCTACTTGTGATCTCTAACTATCAAATAAATAAATAAAATCTTTAAAAAACAATAATAAAAGTGGATGAAAAATAAAGACTCTCAGACAAACAAAAATTGAAGGAACTTGTTGCCAAAAGGCTTGTGTTACAAGAAATAGTAAAAGCAGTTTGTTAGAAAGGAAATAATATTGTTTAGAAACTCAGATCTACATAAGGAAGAGCAGTGGGGAAGAAACAAGTGAAGAGTAAATAAAAAGTTATTCTTCCCATTCTTAGTTTATCTAACAGGTAACAGTTTGCTCAAATACTAATGGCAAAACTGTATTTGATTATCTATGTATATGTATGTACATTTATGTATGCATATAAATAAAATGAATGGCAATAATAATGCAAGAACAAGAGTGAAGAATGAGAAATATCTTGTTATTAAAAGATATTTATACCACATGTGAAATAGTATGTTATCTGAGAGTGGACTTGAGTTATTACAATCTCAAAGGCAACTAATAAAAAAATGAAAAAAGAAAACAAATATGCTGAGATGACAGAAAATGAAATAATAAACGATGCTCAATTAAAGCACAAAAGGCAGAAAAGAATATAAGGCTAAAATTGGAACAAAAACAAGAACAATGATAGAAAACGGTAACAAATATAGTAGATATTAATCCAGCTATTGAAATAATCACTTTAAGGGTGCCTGGGTGGCTCAGTCATTAAGCATCTGCCTTTAGCTCATGATCTCAGGGTCCCTGAATCGAGCCCCACATTAGGCTCCCTGCTCAGCAGGAAGCCTGCTTCTCCCTATCCCTCTTCACCCGCCTGTGTTCCCTCTCTCACTGTGTCTCTCTGTCAAATTAAAAAAAAAAAATCTTAAAAAAAAAAACAAAAAAGAAGTAATATGTTTTAAACATCAATGGTCAAAGCACCAACACAAAAACATCAGGGATCAAAGTAGAGTGGATCAAAAAATCATGTCTGGGAATCGTACTTTAAATGTACAGACATGCATAAATTTAAAGTGATAGAGATGAATATTCAAACAAATTACAAATATTCAAACAAATTACTACCAAATATTCAAACAATTAACACCAATCCTTCCTATACTCTTCTAAAAAAGGAGAGGAGAAAACATTTCCAAACTCATTTAATGTGGTCAGCATTATCCTATACCAAAATTAGAGGACATTACAAAAAAAGTCATAGACCAGTATCCCTCATCAACACAGATGCAAAAATCCTCTACAAGATATTAGCAAATGAGGTTCAACAATACATTAAAATGATCATACCATAATGAAGTGGGATTTATGCCTGGAATAAAGGATAGTTCAACATCCATAATTTGATACATGTGATGATATGCCACATTAACAAAATGAAGGATAAAAATCATATGAGTATCTTGACAGCTGCAGAAAAAGCACCTGACTAAATTCAACATCCATTAATGATAAACTGAGTATTTCTAGAAAGGGTATAGACAGAACATAACATAATGAGCGACATATATGACAAACCCACAGATAATATCATATACAACAATAAAAGCCAGAAGTTTTTCCTCTAAGATCAGGAACAATACAAGGATACCCACTCTCACCACTTTTATTCAACACAGTATTAGAAGTCCAGAGAGCAATTAGGCAAGAAAAAGAAAGAAAAAGCATCCAAATTGGAAAGAAGTAGACCCATCATTATTTTCAGATAGCATATTATATATAGAAAATCCTAGAGACTCCACCAAAAAAACTCTGTGAAGAAAGGAATTCAATATAGTTGCTGGAAAGAAAACCAACAAAAATCTGTTGTGTTCATATACACTAATAATCAACTATAATAAAACAATCCTATTTACAATTACATTAGAAAGAATAAAATACCTAGGAATAAATTTAGCATTGCAAGGAAAAGACCCATACACTGAAATTAATTAAATAAATTGAAGAAGAGACAAATAAATGGAAAGCTATTCCATGCTCATAAACTGGAAGAATATACATTGTTAAATTCCCATACTACCCAAAGTAATCTACATATGGAGTAAAATTCTTAGCTAATTTTCAATGGCATTTTTTACAGAAATATTACAAACAACCCCAAATTTGTATAAAACCACAAAAACCCTAAACAGCCAAAACAATCTTGAGAAACAACAAAGCTGGAGCATTATGCTCCTTAATATCAAACGGCATTACAAAGCCATGATAATCAAAACAGTATGGGATCAGCATAAGAAATAGCTGAATGCAACAAAAAAGAGAGACCAGAAATAAACTCACACATAGATGGTCAATTGATTTACAACATAAGAGCCAAGAATATACAACAGGGAAAAGAGAGTCTCCTCAATAAATGGTGTTGGGAAAACTGGACAGCAACATGCAAAAGAATAAAACTGGACCAACAGCTTTTACTATACACAAAAATTAACTTAAAATAGATAAAAGACGTACTTCACAATAGCCTTGGTGGTGATTTTCAGTTTTGACACAAAAAGCAAAGGACACAAAAGCAAAAATACATCAAGTAAAAATGCATCAAACTAAGAAGCTTCTGCACAGCAAAGGAAATCATCAAAGAAATGAGAAGGCAAGCTACTGAATGGAAGAAAATATTTGCAAGACATATATGTAATAAGGGGATAACATCCAAAATATATAAAGAACTCATAACTCAATACCAAAATAAAATCTAATTAAAAAAAGGGCAGTGAATCTGAATAGACATTTCCTAAAGAAGACATCCAGATGGCCAACATGGTACATGAAGAGATGCTCAATATCAATAATCATCAGGGAAATATAAATCAAAACCATAATGAGATCTCACTTCAGACCTGCTAGAATGGCCATTGTCTGAAGGACAGGAAATAACAAGGATGTGAAGAAAAGGGAAGGCTTATGCACTGCTAATGGGAATGTAAATTGGTATAATCACTGTAGAAAACAGTATGGAGTTTCCTCAAAAATAAATAAATAAATAAATAAAACTATCATTTTTTTTTAAAAGATTTAATTTATTTATTTGACACAGAGAGAGAGAGAGAGACAGCAAGAGAAGGAACACAAACTGGGGAAGCAGGAGAGGGAGAAGCAGCTTCCCGCTGAGCAGGGAGCCCAATGTGGGTCCCGAAATGGAGCTCGATTCCAGGACTTAGGGACCATGACCTGAGCTGAAGGCAGACCCTTAAAGACTGAGCCACCCAGGCACCCCAATAAAACTACCATATGATCGGGGCGCCTGGGTGGCTCAGTGGGTTAAGCCGCTGCCTTCGGCTCGGGTCGTGATCCCAGGGCCCTGGGATCGAGTCCCATATCGGGCTCTCTGCTCAGCAGGGAGCCTGCTTCTCCCCTCCCCTCTCTGCCTGCCTCTCTGCCTACTTGTGTGATCTCTGTCAAATAAATAAATAACATCTTTAAAAAAAAAAAACAAAAAAACTACCATATGATCCAGTAATTCTACTTCTCAATATTTATCTAAAGACAAAGAAAACACTGACTCAAAAAGATATATGTACCCCTCATATTCATTCCAACAGCATTTACAATAGCCAAGACATGTAAGCAGCCTGTCTACTGACAGATAAATGGATAAAGAAAATGTGGTATATAGATAAAATGGAATATTATTCAGCCATAAGAAAGAATGAAATCCTGCTATTTGCAATAACAAAGATGGACCCTGAGGGTATTATACCAAGTGAAATAAATCAAAGAAAGACAAATACTGGATGATCTCACTTATACGTGGAATTTGAAGAAAAAAACAAAAACACAAAAATCAGGCTCATAGATACAAATAGATTGGTGGTGCAGCGGCAGGGGTAGGGGTTGGCAAAATAGGACGAGGTGTCCAAAGGTACAAATATTCAGTTATAAAATGAATAGGTCATGAGGAGGTAATGCACAGATGGATGCTTTTGATTAATAATATTGTATTACATATTTGAAAGTTGCTAGAAAGCACATCTTAAAAGTTCTCATCACATGGAAAAAAATTATTGTAACAACATATGGTGAGGGATGATGTTAACTAGACTTACTGTGCTGATCATTCACAATATATACAAATACTAATCATTATATTGTATATCTGAAGCAAATATGATATTGTATCAATTATACCCCAAATAAAAAGTATAATAAAAATTATGGAGATGAAAAGAGATACTATATACAGATATTCATTTAATACCAAAAAATCCTTAATGTCTTAAACAGTATAATTAACTAAGCTATTTAATACAGCCAATGGAATACTACGAAAGCATTAAAACTCATATTGTAGAATAGTTAACAACATGAAAAGCTGTTGATAAAAAATCAAGTCATTGTTTTTGTTTAGAAATATTTTTCACTAAAAAAAAAATATTTTCACTGAATTGTACAGTTTAAAGGGGTGATTTTTATGGTATGTGAATTAATTTTCAATTAAAAATATTCATTCTTCTGGGGCACCTGGGTGGCTCAGTGGGTTAAGCCTCTGCCTTCAGCTCAGGTCATGATCTCAGGGTCCTGGGATCGAACCCCGCATTGGGCTCCCTGCTCAGCAGGGAGCCTGTTTCCTTCTCTCTCTCTGCCTGCTTCTCTGCCTACTTGTGATCTCTGTCTATCAAGTCAATAAAAAAAAAAATAAATAAAATTTTAAAAAAATATTCATTCTTCTGTGGCACACATTAAAAAAGGTAAAAAAAAAAAAATTTAAGTAATGGGGAAAGGTATACCATGCTAACACTAATCAAAAGAAAGCTAGAGGAGTCCCTGGGTGGCTCAGTGGGTTAAGCCTCTATCTTTGGCCTAGGTCAAGATCTCAGGGTCTTGGGATCGAGCCCCCCATCGGGCTCTCTGCTCAGCAGGGAGCTTGCTTCTCTCTATATATATCTCTCTGCCTGCTTCTCTGCCTACTTGTGATCTCTCTGTAAAATAAATAAAATCTTAAAAAAAAAAAAGAAAGCTAGAGAAGCTTTAATAGTTCAGACAAAAGATTTCAGAGCAAGGAAAATTATCAGTCATAAAGTAGGGTATTACATAATGATAAAAGGACAATTCTACAAGAAGACATAATAATCTTTCTTGTGCATATGCCTAAAAACAGCATTAACACCTGAGGCAAAACTGAGAGAAATGAAAAGGAGACATGATGAATCCACTATTAAATTTGGAAACTCCAACAACCCCCTATCACAAACAGAGATCCAGCAAGCAGAAAATCAGTAAGGACATAGTTGAAGTCCATTAGTCAACTGGATATTTGACATTATCTACCTTAACTAACAACAGAAGATTACACATTCTTCTCTAGTTTACATGGAATACTTGCCAAGATAGAATATAATCTCAGCCATAAAACATACCTTAACAAATTTAAAAGAACAGAAAGTATACAATATCTCTCTCAGAACACTGTGGAATTAAACTAGATATCTTTAAAATAGCTGGAAAATATCAAAATACATGGATATTAAATAGTGTATTTCTAAATAACATATGGCTCAAAGATAAATTTAAAAATATCTTTAGCTAAATGAAAACGCACCTTATAAAAATTTGTGGGTTGCAGTGAAAGCAACGCTTTGAGAGTAATCTATAGCATTGAATTCACCATTAGAAAATATAAAATCAATAATTTAAGTTTCCACCTTGGAGAAGTAAATCAAGAAGAGCAAATTAAATCCAAAGTAAGCAGAAGAATAAAAAATCAGTAATAAATATATTTTCAGTAAGTTCATTTATAAAAAATATTGTAATCCTTGATTATATTCTCAAATATTTGGGGATGATTTTGTCATTATCTCATCCCATAACTCTCTATAAGTATCTCACAATTCTATAAATGTTAATTTTAATGAGATCATATAAGGGAGCTTTTATAATGAAAAACAACCAACTTTAACTTATTTTTCAGGTCTTAAGTGAGAGGGGAAAAACGTGTCTCCACAAATTCTGTGGTTCTTACAAAGTATATTTCTTCCTTACCTGCTACGTCATTCAGGGTTAATGAAATGCTTGAATACTGAATCTCATCTTAGTTGCCTATAAACACATTTTTGGTTACTATTAACCGATCTTTGTTTTATACAGTTTGATTCTTAAGGCATTCTCAACTGATTTTTTTAGTTGGTGATACGAATTCTAAAATAATCTTAAAATCAGTCTTTTTCATATAGTAGGATCATTTATATTTGTGTTCTCTATTGCAACAATATTCATCTCCATCAATAGTATTTATTTGCCAACTTATAAACAACCTTAATATTAAAAAACACGAGATAGATACCCAGTAGTGATCCAAAGGGGCACGTGTACCCGAATGTTTATAGCAGCAATGTCCACAATAGCCAAGTTATGGAAAGAACCTAGATGCCCATCAACAGATGAATGGATAAAGAAGATGTGGTATATATATACGATGGAATACTATGCAGCCATCAAAAGAAATGAAATCTTACCATTTGCGATGACATGGATGGAACTAGAGCGTATTATGCTTAGCGAAATAAGTCAACTGGAGAAAGACAACTACCACATGATCTCCCTGATATGAGGAAGTGGAGATGCAACGGGGGTGGGAGTTAAGGTGGTAGGAAAAGTAAAAATGAAAGAAGATGGGATCGGGAGGGAGAAAAACCAAAAGAGACTCTTAATGTCATAAAACAAACTGAGGGGGGTGGGGGGAAGAGGGGTTGGGTGAGGGTGGTGGGGTTACATCATATGTTTAAATAAAGCTTAAATAAAGTAAAAAAAAAAAAAAAAAAAAAAACACGAGATAGAACACTATTAGTTGAGCTCAAGTTATTGCTATCCAAAGGAAAGATTAATATATAGTTAGTAAGTTATAAGATTAAATGTAGTATACTATATTTCCATTTTTTTTAAGAACTAGCATTCTACATTCAGAATATAAGGTATTTTTCAGTTATTCAAACTATTCAATTAAATAGTCTGTCACATAGCCCAGTCAGTATGAAGAAGAAAGGATTCTCATGCAACATTTAATTTTATTTCTTATTCTTTATTGTACATCTGTGTAACTAGAATAACATCAATTCTCAGGCCCCATTAGTCTACCTCATTAATCTTATCTCTGCAGCTACGGGGCCAGATGATTACACTGCCCACCAAGAGAAGCTGAAAACCACTGTAATTGGTTTTCAACATACCTACTTAAAAACCTTTGTACCAAGTACTGCCAAACTTAAATATGACAATTAAAGTGGAATCCAGGCCATTTTATTCCTTTTATAGTTTTGATAATTTTATAATTACTTTGTAAAATGCACATATAAATGTGTGTATCATTAAATTCAAATAATAATACAATATTCAAAAGGCAAATTTAAGTATATCAACACATTACATAAAGCATCAGGACTCCAATTACAATTTCAAAGAAGTCCTGTAGTTCAAAAGAAATTAGTATCATTGTCAGTAAACCTAGTTTGTATCAACTAAAGTACTAATTTTAAAATTATCATATTTTTTTTAAGATTTTATTTATTTATTTGTCAGAGAGAGAGGGAGAGAGAGCAAACAAGCACAGGCAGACAGAGTGGCAGGCAGAGGCAGAGGGAGAAGCAGGCTCCCTGCCCAGCAAGGAGCCCGATGTGGGACTCAATCCCAGGACGCTGGGATCATGACCTGAGCCGAAGGCAGCCGCTTAACCAACTGAGCCACCCAGGCGTCCCAAATTATCATACATTTTTAATCACACTGTAAAAAACATGTCTTTATAAACTACAGTGTACATTAACTATAAACCTCATCTTTATTCCCAGCTTTTTTCATTTAAAAAAAATTGGTAGCAAACATATGAAGGGTAACTATACAAGGTTATAATTAATGAATATCTAAATTAAATTTTGAAAAGTAATAACTTATTCTGTATGTTTATTTCCTTTTCAAGTGGATATTTAACAAATATTTTAAAGAAATTAAAAAAAAAAAAAGTTTTGCTCAGAGTGTCATTGACCTCTGAGCATTGCACTCAGTCACTGGAACTTTAAATGATAGGTATACAAACACATTATTATTTTAAGTAAGGAGTACATTAAAATAAAAATATTTGGTTTGGTGATCTATGTTATAAGAACTTATTTTGCAAGCATCAGTTAAGACATTATTATGTAAGTGAATTCTGTACAATAGACTCCAGAATTACCATAAACTTTGCTAAGATTATGTAAATGAAATAGAATCATGAAAAAAGGGAAACAATAATGGTTTATTTTTCAAAAATCTAACTGTAGGAAATATAACTAATAGTATTTTATATCTATCATGGTTGGAAACTATTTTTAGTTTAGAATGTCTGCAATATATTTAAGCCCATCATAAACACTGCATTTTTTTTAAGGAATACTTTTTATTTGGCCAAATATTCATTGAGTCAATACTGTTTTGATGAAGAACTTGCCATGATTTTACATCACACCCAAAATGTACTTTAAAAATTAAGGAGACGAGTTCTAGTAGAACAATTACAATATTATATATCTCCTGGCAAATGAAAATGGACTCTAATTGATTCGTAAGTTTATATAAAAAGCACTGATTCCATAAAACATTACATTTTGGTGGTATATTCCACATGTTTCAGATACCATAAAAAGTCATTTGGAACAATGAACCAAAGATGCACTTGTAATCCAGACATCTTAATTTCTGTCCTTGAAATGTATTTCCTTATAAAATTTAGAAGGTTGTATATTTCTGTTCAAAATTTTTAAAAAGATTTTGTGAAAACACCAGTTTTCAACCTTTATTTTTCTATCCCATTCTTGTAGACTGTAAAACTATAAGCTTGAAAAAACTGAAGGATTATGAGCCAAGATGGATATAAAACAATAAAAGCTAATTTAAAAAATCTAGAAAAACATTTGCATAGAAATCTACACCTCTTAAGAAATCATTACACAAGAAGAGAATAGAATAAAATATTTAAAGTATTGAGAGATGGAGCGCCTGGGTGGCTCAGTGGGTTAAAGCCTCTGCCTTCGGCTCAGGTCATGATCCCAGGGTCCTGGGATCGAGTCTCTCATTGGGCCCTCTGCTCAGCAGGGAGCCTGCTTCCCCGCTCCTCTCTCTCTGCCTGCCTCTCTGCCTACTTGTGATCTCTGTCTGTCAAATAAATAAATAAAATCTTTTTAAAAAAATAAAATAAAGAGAGAAAAAAGAAACCCACCAACCTAGAATTCTGTACCCTGTGGAATTACCTTTTAAAATGAAGGAGAAACACTTTCATAGACAAACATTGAGGAAATCTATTGCCAATAGAAATGTTAAAAGAAGTTCTATAGAGAACAGGAATATGGAATATGATGTAGTTCAGAAACTCAGATCGATAGAAAGCCAAGAAGAGCACTGGGAAAGAAACTGTACATAATATAAAAATCTTTTATTTTTTCTTATTCTTAATTGATATAACACATAAAAGTTTGTCAAAATACTAATAACAAATGATATAAGCAATTATCTAAGTTTATATATATTTCATACATACATGAATGTTTATATATAAGTGAAATTAAAGAAGCAAATATATGAGACAGAAGAAAAGAATCAGGTTTATTTTTAATCATAAGGTACTTACACCTAGGAAGGAATAGAGTGTTATTTGAAAATGAAACTGAATTAGTTATAAATGTGGATTGCAAACTTTAGAGCAACCACTGAAAATGATAAAATAAGAACTATAACCAAGATGCTATGAAAGGAAAGAAAATGGAATCATGTGCAATGCTCATTTAAAACCACAAAAGCCATAAAAAGAGTGAAAGAATATAAAACAAAGAATAATGGCAACAAATAGAAAACAACAATGGATATCTCAAATATTAATCCAAATATATCAATAATCATTATGAATGTCAAAGGTCCAAATGAACCAATTAACCAATTATTATCTGAGATTATCAGATAATATTTAAAAAAAAAAGACCCGGGGCGCCTGGGTGGCTCAGCGGGTTAAAGCCACTGCCTTCGGCTCGGGTCATAATCCCAGGATCATGGGATCGAGCCCCGCATCGGGCTCTCTGCTCTGCAGACAGCCTGCTTCCTCCTCTCTCTCTCTGCCTCTCTGCCTACTTGTGATCTCTATCAAATAAATAAAATCTTTGGAAAAAAAAAAAAAGAGCCAAGTATATGTTGTCCACAAGAAAACCACTTTTTTTTTTAATTTTTTTTTATTATTTATTTATTTGTCAGATAGAGAGAGAGCACAGGCAGACAGAGTGGCAGGCAGAGGCAGAGGGAGAAGCAGGCTCCCTGTCGAGCAAGGAGCCCGATGTGGGACTCAATCCCAGGACGCTGGGATCATGACCTGAGCCGAAGGCAGCCGCTTAATCAACTGAGCCACCCAGGCGTCCCCACAAGAAAACCACTTTAAAGGTTTTAAAGGTTAAAGACATATAAAATGATAAAGATATGCCATGCAGACACCAACTAAAAGAAAGCAGGAGTAGCTATATTAACTTTAAACAGAGCAGTCTTCAAAGCAAGAGAAGTTATCAGGATAAAGAATGGCATTATAGGGGCACCTGGGTGGTTCAGTCAGCTAAGCATCTGCCTTCAGCTCAGGTCATGATCCCAGGGTCCTGGGATGGAGCTCCACATCAGGCTCTCTGTTCATCTGGGAGCCTGCTTCTCCCTCTCCCACTCCCCCTGCTTGTGCTCACTCTCTCCCTCTCTCTGTCAAATAAATAAATAAAATCTTAAAAAAAGAAAAAAGAATGACAATACATAATAATAATAGGGTCATTTCTCCAAAAAAAGACACACCAACTGATAGAGTTTATGCACCTAACAAAAGTAAAGCAAAACTGATAGAATTTCAAGAAACAGATGAATCCATTATCACAGCTGAGACTTCAACCCCACTATCAGAAAATGAACAGATCTAGCAGACAGAAAATCAGTAAGAACACAGTTAAACACAACAACACCATCAATCAACAGGATATAATTGACATCCACAGACTACTTCATCCAACAACTGCCGAATGTATATTCATCAAAAGCCCACATAAACATTTACCAAGATAAGCCATATTTTGGGCCTAAAACACAACTTACAGATTTAAAAGCATAGAAATCATACAATGTATGCCCCAGATCACAATGGAATTAAACTACACATCAATAACAGAAAGATAGCTGGAATACCCCCAAATATGTGGAGATTAAACAACATACTTCTAAATAACACATTGGTCAAAGACCTCAAGAGAAATTTTAAAACATTTTAAACTAATGAAAATAAAAATACAACTTATCAAAATTTGTGGGATGCAGCAAAGGCAGTGATTAGAGGGAAATTTACAGCATTGAATGCATATATAAGAAGAAAAATCTAAAAGCAATAATCTAAACTTCACCTTAGGAAACTAGGGGGAAAAAGAGCAAGTAAAATCCAAAGTAAGCATAAGTAAAGAAATAATAAAAATTACAGAAGAAATCAATGAAATTGAAAACAGAAAATCAATAGAGAAAATCCATAAAACCAAAAGCTGGTTCTTTGGAAAGATTAGAGAAAAAAGTGAGAGAGAACACAAATTATTAATTATTATTAATCACTAATATTAATTATTTTTAATTATTAATACCAAAAATTAAAGAGTGGACAATACTACAGATCCCATGGACTTTAGAAGTATAATAAAGAAATATTATGAACAGTTCCATGCATAAAAGTTTAATATCCTAGATGAAATGTACAAATTCCTTGAAAGACACAATCTGCTATGATTCACACAAGAACAAATAGACAATCTGAATAGGCAGATATTTATGAAAGAAACTGAGCTAATAACTAATAACCTT
>RCUC01143024.1:0-32507 GCA_003697995.1 Taxidea taxus jeffersonii | reverse complement strand
TCCAAAGATATTGGTGAAGTTTAATGAGATTGCATGAGAGAGAATCAAAGGAAAGACTAAGTAATGATGGGAATGAGGAGAGAGGTGTGAGCTGAGGACGTTTCATCCCCCCTGGGCTGGTGACCCCATCGTAAGATGAGAGATAATCTGTGTTTTTCCTTTTGTGAGACAAGAAGGATGTGTTAGTTCAAGGAGGAGCTGATTTGGCCAATGCTGAGAAGAGGACCAGCTAAGGTAAGATGGGAATGTTATCATGTACGCTCCCTTAGCATCCGAGCAAACTCAAGTCCCCAGGGAAAGCTCCCCAAGCCTCCTTTCCTATCGGACATCTGTTTCCTCATGTGGTGGGTACAACTGCCACCGTCACCACTGGGAGCGATAGTTTTGGCTCACGTTTAAATTATGTGAACACTAAACAGAATCATGACCATTGTTTTTTGGTTTTTTTTTCCTATGGCTTCTCATTATACCCAAGATGACTACAGGGATTAAGTTCTAAAAGCTTTTAAAAAAAAAGAAAGAAGAAGAGTCTGTTTTCTGGCCAAGACCAACAGGAAATGATTTTGGCCTCAAAGCCATTTTCAGAATGAGTTATTATCGATCAAAAAGAAACTTATAATAGAAACTGTTTTTCCGCTATTACTATAATGTTAGCTACTGGGAATGCAATTGTACTTATATATGGAGATGCGGTTTTTATTTTAGAAAATGCTCATGATTCTCTTGCATGCAATCTGGTTGGAATCGGATTGCATGCTTCTGTTTGACCACAAGCAAGGCAAGACCCAAGGACAATAGGGTTAGACAGCAGTACAACAAGGACCCACAGCAGGAGTCCTCCACCGTATTCACGGTGGTCCTCTGACGCCACCAAAGACACCGTCTTGACTCCTGCCCTTGGAGCTGTAATTAAAAGGAAAAATACAAGACGCACATTCTAGTCTTCAAGCTGTCCCATCTGAGCTGCAGTTTAACCAGCGCGTCCCCGGAAACATCTCCTTAATTAAAGGCATAAATCCGTCCAGCCATCTGCATAAACACTGTGATCTGCAAGACTGAGGGTTTTCCTCCTCCAAGTGCCATATCCTGCATGGGATAGAGATGATGAATTGAGATGTTTGCCTCGCAACAGCAACAAAGAAGAGATAAAACAAGGAAAAAGCGTGGGTTTGGGTAGATGCTAGACAACCCATAAACAAGAGGTCTTCTCCCCCAGTGCATCCTTCCCCTTCCATCTTTCTGGAGTTTATCAGAGGGCGGGTCCCCAGAGGTGTCCGTGGTCTGGGGCACCACAATCCCTTCCTTGCACAGCAGGGAGGGGAGCCACTGTGCTCTGCTCTCTGATGGCTAAGCATCCCAGGGGGATGTTTAAAGCACCTACTGGGAGAGGCAAGCTTCCTGTCCCACCTGTGAGTCTAGAGAGCCGAGCCAGAGGATGCAGGAGAGTGTGGAGTGGCCTCAAAGTGACCGTTCCAGAGGAGGAACATGTGGACTGTGTTGGAGGCAGCTGCCGAGCTCGGCCAGCTCCCGGGGTGCTGGCCAGCTTCCTGTCTGAGAAGGGACACCCTCCCCGGTGACCCCTCTCCTTTCTCCACTGCACCATCCTCTCCTCTGTCCCTTTGTTGAAAGTAGTATTTCCCTGAATATTTCCGCCGGGAGCCTCTCTTCTGACCTCCAAACACGGCTCTGGAAACAGGCTAATCCATTATCTCAGAGGCCGGATGGACACCAGGGCCCAAGGGACTTTTCCGTTCCTTTGAGATGAATATGAATGGGCTGGACAAGGAGGGGACAGGGGTGGGGGCAGGAAGTCTGAGTGAGATGTCCACACAGGGGAGGGGCACACTCCTGGGGGCTCATTTCCTAGGAAGAACCGGGTCAGCTTTCCCTCCCCTGCTGGTGGAGGCTCCCTTCCTGCGGTGGGTCAGACTGATGCATCTCCCACGGGCGGAGCTGATGGGGAGAGTCTGGAGAAAGTCTTCATGGAGCAGCCCACACCCCTGCCTCCATCCACCCTTCTTCCCCACTCGCCCCACCCCCACACCCCTGCCTCCACCCTTCTCCCTCAACCCCACACCCCTGCCTCCACCCTTCGCCCTCAACCCCACACCCCTGCCTCCACCCTTCGCCCTCAACCCCACACCCCTGCCTCCACCCTTCGCCCTCAACCCCACACCTCTGCCTCCACCCTTCTTTATCCTGGGCAAGAACATTTCTTTGTGACATGCTACACAGCACCCTCTGGCAGGAGGGGTCACACCGCAGAGCATGTCTGAGAGAAGGAGGTGAGTGGTGGTCTGGACGCTCAGCAGAGTGCCTCAGCTCCAGCTTCTTCCTCCCCCTGGAATCATCACTCATTGTGCTCCCATCCCCCAGCCGTGACCACCCACGTGAGGCATGAGGGACCCTGTCCCTCAGAGTTTCCTGAGTCCATACCAGGAGTTCCTTGGAACCTGTTTCCTATGGCAGATGAAGTAGAACCTCCCTCTCGAGCTTTCCATTTCTGTGGGAAAGGATATTAATGACTGTAACACGTATGGTCTCCCTCTGCCTCCTCAGCAAGAATTATTGATGAATCTGGGAAAAGGAAGTGGCTCAGAGGGCTTAGTTCTGTCTTCACCTTGCTGCTTCTGTGTCCCTGCTCCTTGTGTCTGTGATGCCCCCGACATGGGTGGGTAAGCTTCATTTAGGGGTTGAGAATTAGGAGGCTCATTGTTGCCTCACCCCTAAAGCACATGCCCCAATACCTGCTTCGTCAGTTATAGGAGTTTGGTTTGCTCCTCGATCACTACGGACCTGGGGTGAGCTCTGGACCCAGCCGCGATTGCCCAGAGCACCCCTGCCTACACACCCAGGCAACAAGGTGAAGGCAGACACGGTGGGAAGATCCCCTCTGGGGCTTCAGCCTGGATTTGTATTCTAGGACATTCTTCACCTCATCCAGATGCAGGGCACCGGGGGTCCTCAGCTGCATGGCATCGACAGAAGGCACAAATGGGCTCCCAAGGAATCCAGTGGTGTGGAACATCTTCACACCTTGGCTGTGCCCAAGGGGGAGGGGTGTTCTGTAGAGGCCAGCTTTTAATTTGAGGAAAGGGGAAAAGGGAGGAGGACAGGCAGGAAGAGGAAAGGAGAGAGGGAGTTTCTGAGCAGCAGAACCCTGAAGTGTCAGGGTTCAAGTGTCGTACCCGGTCAAAGAAAACAGGAAACGTTTTTATATATCTCTCTTTGGGGATGTTAATAATATTACACTGATACGTTATACTCTGTCCATAAGACAACTAACCTGGTTTATCCATAAATGTCCACTGGACTTTTCTTATTTTGTTATTGATGTTAGGTTGAGAACAAAGGGGCACGTGGACCCTTGTCTGTAAATCACCAGCAATCTTACTGCTGAGAACTAATCACGCTGACACCCCCATCTTTTACACTGCATTTATTACCGACGGTTGTGCTCTGGGATGAGGAGCCGATGAAAGGGAACACTGGGAGCCTTTGTCTGTACCCCCACACTAGACCATCAATCTCCTCAATGAAACGAGGCAAGAGGTGTCATCCTTCCAGAAGGGATGAGATAAAAGATGTGCTGCTGAGCCAACTGATGATTACACATCTGCATCGGAGAACTTGTAATTTGTACCCATCAAACTTGCTTCCCCGTGCTTGCTTTGGCACATTGCCTTCAGGTGAATTTCCAGTAAGCCCCAAGCCGTGGAAGGAGCTTTAGGGTGGTCTGGGAGGAACTGGTGCTGGAGGTGGGCATATGCATTTCACTGGATTTTTTAAATTATAAAGTTAGTATGCCCCATTACAGAAAACAGAAAAATGCAGCGAGCATTGGTATTCCTCTTGCGAGTCTCAGATTCAAACTGGAGACACCTCCAAATGAGAAAAGAGTGAGATGAGCCAAGCAGACGGTTGTGCAAGAAAATCGCAGATCCAGGTTTCTCAAGGTGCAGCCGCTGGCCGGCAGCATCAAGGACCTTGTTAGATATGCAAATTCTGGGACCCCCACTTCAGGCTAACTGAACCAGGAGCCCTGACAGTGGGGCCAGCAATCTGTGTCTTAACAAGCCTTCTGGGGCTCTTTCTACAAGCTCTGGTGTGAAAACTGCTGCTCCAGCCCACACTCCCGAAAAGTAAGTGGTGACCTGAATCAGCACTCTGGGGGAAGCCTCTCATTGAGACAGGCCCAGGAATGGCCCCGTGACCATTTTCTCAATGAGAAAGCCATTTTACAATAACATGCACTGAAATTATACAATCCCCCCAATACTAGCACTTTGTGTATGTGTGGTAGTGGCGGTGAGAGGAATAGGGACGTGGCACATGGTGACTCACAACTTACTTCCTAAGAGGCTTGGAAAGTTGAGCTAGTCTCTGCTCAGTAGGCGACAAATATTTAATAAGCATCTACCATGTGCAGGGGACCATTGTATACGATGGGGAGCCATGGGTGGGTAAGTCTGGGACAATGCCTCTCCTTCTGCAGTTTACGTTCTAGTGGATCTCACAACCCCATAGAACCACTTTTAAACCATGATGATGTTTAGTAGCTGGTAAGAAAGACAGCATAAGCTGAGAGAAATGGAGCAAAGCTTCATTTGGAATCATCTGGAAAGTGATTCATTACCGTTTTTTGTCAATGACATCACATTCATGATTATGCTTCCCTTTACTGTTCAATCACAGGTGATGACAATGAGAAATGGAGGGATACCTCGGGGAGGCTTTCTGCCATGAGAGAATTCACTATTGCATAAAACATAATTTTTATTGCCTTGCTGGGCTTGTACAGAAAACCTGAAAAGACCTTATGAGGGAAAACAACACCAGCAACAAAAATAAAATCCCTGATCCATGGGCCACATGCACATAAAACATCCTTGCAGTGGGGACTCTGGTTAGCAGCAAGGGGAAAGGCTAACAATGAGACTCCAGGTTAAGTTGGGGAACATGGAAAGGTCTGGAACCAACCTGAGAGGTGGCTTTCCTAGGTTCAAAGCTGAAGTGAATTAAAAACCTCTTTTTTGGGGTGCCTGGGTGGCTCATTGGGTTAAGCCTCTGCCTTCGGCTCAGGTCATGGTCTCAGGGTCCTGGGATCGAGCCCTGCATTGGGCTCTCTGCGCAGCGGGGAGCCTGCTTCCTCCTCTCTCTCTGCCTGCCTCTCTGCCTACTTGTGATCTCTGTCTGTCCAATAAATAAATAAAATCTTTTAAAAAAAACTTTGTTTAAAAAAAAAAAATCTCCCCACTGATCAGAGAGCCCTATGCGGGGCTCCATCTAGGACCCTAGGATCATGACCTGAGCTGAAAGCAGAGGCTTTAACGCACTGAGCCACCCAGGCGCCCCTTAAAAACCTCTTTTGAGGAAAATAGTCTTAACCTACAATTAAAGTCCACCTGTGTGAGCTCATGGTCAGCAATGACCAGAACAAACAGGCATGAGTGAGAGTCAGCAGAAAAAACAGTTTCAGATTTACTCTCCTAAGAAATGAAATGCTAGAATTATTAAAATAAGAACAACAAATAGTAGAATGAGAAGCATTTAAGGAAAAATAAAATGGAATTACAAGATAAGGAAGCAACAACAGATAGATGGAGTACAGAACTGGATAGAACTTTTTGAAGGTAAAAGTGTAACTGTTGAAATGAAAAATTTAGGAGCTATGTTAAAAAAGCAGGTTGAGGGGCTCCTGGGTGGCTCAGTGGGTTAAAGCCTCTGCCTTCAGCTCAGGTCATGATCCCAGGGTCCTGGGATCAAGCCCTGCATCGGGCTCTCTGCTCAGCGGGGAGCCTGCTTCCTCCTCTCTCTCTGCCTGCCTCTTTGCCTACTTGTGATTTCTCTCTGTCAAATAAATAAATAAAATCTTAAAAAAAAAAAAAAAAGCAGGTTGAAGAGGTGCCTGGATGGCTCAGTCCATTGAGCATCTGACTCTTGATTTCAACTTAGGTAATGATCTCGGGGTCATGAGACTGAGGTCCGTGTTGGGCTCTGCTCTCATTGGGGAGTCTGCTACGGATTATCTTTCTCTCTCTTTCCCTCTCCTTCTGCCCCTCCCCCTACTCACATGCTCTCTCTTTTAAATTAATAAATAAACCTTTAAAAACAAACAGATTGGACACAACTAAGGAAACAATTGATGAATGGGAAGATTGATCTCAAGCAATCACCCATAACATACCATGGAGAATTAAGGAGAAAAATGTAAGAAAGATCAAAAGATATGGACAACTGAGTTAGAGGTTTTAAAAAATCTATTTGGAGTCTCAGAAGGGGAAATAGCCAAAATACTAGCAGAGACAATATATTAAGAGACAATGATCAATAATTTTACAGCAGTGGTAAAAGACATAATACTCAAGTAGAATAAATGAAACAAAATCTACTCCTTTGGCACACTGTACTAAAATGCAGAACACAAAGGAAAAAGGGGACAACCTGGAAGACGACCTGCAAAGAGATGATGATTAGTTTGGCAGCAAATGTATTGAAATGGTAGCAGAAAGTGCAAAGTCTTTAATTTCTGGAAAGAAAATAAATGCCAGACTAGAACTGTGGATGGAGCAAAATTATCTTTCAAAATAAGGGCAAAATAAAGACATGTTTAATAAATAAAAACGAAGTGAATGCACTATCCTCCCACCCAATCTGGGAAGTAATCAAAGATGCACTGTAAGGAGAAAGAAATGATCCAGAAAGGAGGCGTGAGTTTCCAGAAGGAATGATGTAAATGGAAATGGATAAATCTAAAAGGCATTGTCTATTACCCACAGACCCCAGAACAGTGTCCAGCACAGAGTTGGTGATTAACTATTTTTAATAGGAAAAACGTTTCCATAAAACAATAACATATCTAATTCATGGGAATTTGAAAAAGGAAAACCTAAAATTTTGGACAGAACCAAAAGTCAGTAGAAGCATTATTTTAGGATTCTTGTACTGGTTTGAAGGGGGTTGTAATATTGCCTTAGACTTTGTGAAGTATCCATGGTGAATTCCCAAGGAAAAATCATGAAGAAAGTAGAAATTTTAAGCCAGAAGAGGGGAAAAGGGAGTAAGAAATGACAGGCATGTTATGTCAGATGCTACTTTAAAATGCTACACATAGGGGGCACCTGGGTGGCTCAGTGGGTTAAGCCGCTGCCTTCGGCTCAGGTCATGATCTCAGGGTCCTGGGATCGAGTCCCGCATTGGGCTCTCTGCTTGTTGGGGAGCCTGCTTCCTCCTCTCTCTCTGCCTGCCTCTCTGCCTCCTTGTGATCTCTGTCTGTCAAATAAATAAATAAAATCTTAAAAAAATGCTGCACATAGTAACTCATTTACCCCTCAGTTTCACTGATGTATGTTGCCATTACTATCCTTACTTTTACAGAGAAAGGTACTAAGAGGTTGTGTGACTTGCCCAGAGTCACACAGATAAGGAGAAAAAAAAAACCTCACTCAAATAAAATAAGGGGCGAGAAAGGAGGGGAATATGGTAAAAGTGGACAAATGGCAAAAAAAGTCAGATGGTAGAAACAAATGTTGTATCTCAGTAATCACAATAAATACAAACAGACTAAATTTGCCAATTAAAGACATAGATTGTGAGATCCAACCTAAAAAAAGAAATTCAACCTTATGCTATTTAAAGAACCGCATCTAAAAATTGAGGTCATATATATCGATATAAAGGGTTGGAAAAAGTAAACTATGTGATTAACAACTGATATAGTGCAGGTTGCTATATTAATAGTAGACAAAAATTAGCATACAACATGCAAAAAAGTATTATCTAAGTCACCACAGTAGGATATATTATTTGATTTTCCAGTAAGATGCAGCAATTCCAATCCATATTCATCCAATAAAATTGCCTCAAAATATATAAAGCAATGCCTGATGGGATAAATCAGTAAATCTATCCTACTGGAAGACATCATAATTCCCTACCCAATTATAAAGAAGCATGCAAAATTTCTGAAAGCACAGAATTAAATAATGTCCCTGGTGAGTGTGGTATATGGTGCATATATGGAGACCTGTGCCCAATAAGTGAGTGAACACTCTTCTCATGCACACACAGAACTCTTACAGAAATCGGTCCTATAGTGGAGGAAGTCACTGCAGCCCTTTTTCTGTGGAATGTATGTGTGTGATGCTCTTGGGTAAGTGGCATCATCTGGGCAAAGAAGGCAAATCTCCCAGGTAACTGTCTCCCTTAACTGACAGAGAGCAGGGCAGGGCCCCATGCATGAGGTCACTGGAGCTGCCAGGCTGTTTGGGGAACTATGGGTCTGTGGACAGTGAAGGCAATGACAATGATGGTGACAGTGTCTGTGACCATAAGGCCAGCAGCCAACATCCATCAAGAGTCTCTGGTGCATGCACCAGGCATTAAGCTTTACATGGATCATCACATTTAAGCCTCATCACAGCTCTGCTAAAAGGATACCATTACCATCTTCACTTTCACATGAGGCTTAGAAATATAGCAATCATAATGGCTGCTTTTTAGAATCCCAGAAATGACCCTGTCCCAGGGGCTGAGGTCTTTTCTCTACCTGAGGAGAGAGGATAACCAAAGGTAGACAGTTGAGTTGCATGAGGACGTCCTTACTGTTCTCAGGATTTTGTGGGTGTACTTCATTATTCTAATGAATGGAATGGAGCTGATGATGCTTTTCTCCCCAAATCTACCTGGGAATACAAATACAGTGTGTCATGAACCATTCAGGTTAATCTCAGCTAGGGAGGAAAGCAAGCAAGGTAAAGCAAGGGAGAAGTTTTTAGCCATTTGGGGTTTTCCAGGGTAGTAGGACTCGGATGAGGAGTGAAAAATATGGAATTATCAGCAAGGGTCATCATCCTTGAAGGCAAGGATATCGGCACCCCTATTTCAGGATACCTTGGTCCAGCTTTGAGCCTGGTACCCATATGAAGCAGAAGATGGTGAAGTAGGAGGTGAGGCCTGCCAACCCCTAACCTGCACTGTTGGGCTATTTACTGGCCATGCACCAAAAGAGCCCCAACTAAGGAGCTAGTGACAGAGCTGGGACCAGGACTCTGGTCTCCTAATGTGTTGGGGGCCAGGATAGAATTCCATTTAATTGTGGGGTTGGGATTAGGGAATATAGAACCATGGGGCCCATTGTGCTTTCAAGGCCCCCACCAGCTGTCTCCTTCAGCTTTGTTGACAGAGGTAGAGGTCCTCCCTAATTTAACCACAGGTCTCTGGAAACCCTCCCTGAGCTTACTCCCCTTTGGTGGTGGGGTTCCTTCTTTGTGGCCCCAAAGCCCCAGCTGCATAACCCTAACACAACCCTCCCCACACTGGGAACTGCTGGGTTCCTGTTGTCCCCCACTAAGAATGTGGTAAGACTGAGTCTTTCACCTCCACATCTGCTCCCAGCACAGTGACCATCACTGACGGCTCTTGTTGATCAATGAGGAAAAGTGACTTTCATTTTGCAGCAGGATTTGTGGAGCAGTGAACATATTTCAGATTAAAGAATGTGTGTCATAAGATAAAATAGCTCATCACAACCAGTTACTGTCTTTAGCACAGACAGGATGACAGGAGGGACCACAAGAAGGTCACAAAGGGTGCATTTTACCATCAAAAGCCGTATCGACCAAAGTCCATTATGACAACCTTGGAGCACAGGAGTGGGTGGGCTCTGACATATTAGTGATTGTCCCAAATACAAGAAAATTGATCTGTGACAAATTAATCCTGGCAGCTTTCATTTTCGATTTCCTTTCTGAATTCTACAGAACCATTAGAATGTACCCAAATAGAAAAGAGTAAGACAGAACAAAGAGATACATGTGCTATATATTGATTTCTTACAGAAATAGTTGAAGAGTAGATTTAATTTAACTAAATGGTGGTAGTAATATTGACATAGTGATCATACTACCAACAGCAAAGCTGCTTCTTAGGGCTCCACATCTGACCCTGTCCAGGGGCCTGAGGTCTTCCTTCTACCTGAGGGGAGAGGAGAACCAAGGGACAGACACTTGAGTTGCATGAGGACGTCCTTACTGTTATTAGGATTTTGTGGGTGTATTTCATTATTCTAATGAATGGAATGGAGCTGATGGTGCTCTTCTCCCCAAATCTACCTAGGAATACAAATACAGTGTGTCATGAACCATTCAGGTTGATCTCAGCTAGGGAGGAAAGCAAGCAAGGCAAAGCAAGGGAGAAGTGGTTAGTCATTTATGGTTTTCCAAGATGGCAAGGGACTTGGATGAGGAGTGAAAAATATGGAATTATCAGCAAAGGTCATTTCCTTGAAGGCAAGGATATTGGTATCCCTACTTCAAGATGCCTGGGCCCAGCTTTGAGCCTGGTACCCAGATGAAGCAGAAGATGGTGAAGTAGGAGGTGAGGCCTGCCAACCCCTAACCCGCACTGTTGGGCTATTTACTAGTCAAGCACCAAAGAGCCCCAACTAAGGAGCTAGTGACAGAGCTGGGACCAGGACTGTGGTCTCCTGATGTGCTGGGGGCCAGGATGGGACTTTGTTTTCCCATTTGTACAATAAGGAGAACAGTGGTTCTCAGACTCAGGCCCGTGGACTGGCTACATAAGAATCATCGTTGGAGCTTTTAGAAATCACAGAATCACTAAATCACTAGCTTGACAGCAGGGCCCAGGAATATGCATGTCAAACAATTCTGCCCCAACAATTCTAATGCCACAAGTTTGTGGTCTGGGACTCTATTAGTCTCTTGGGGCTGCTCTAATGAAGTCCCACATTTCAAATATCACTGCTTTATTCTGTCTGAATTCTGGAGGCCAGAAATACAAAATTACAGTGTGGGCAGGACCACAACACACCCCCAAAGAAGCTCGAAGGGAGAATCTGTTCCTTGACTCTTCCAGCTTCTGATGTTCCAGGCCCTCATTGGCTTACAGCTGTGTCACTTCAGTCTCTGCTTCTGTCTCCACAACACCTTCCCTTTTTTCCTCTGTTTCTAATATGTGTGTCTCTTAGAAGGCCACTTGTTATTAGGTTCCTTAACCCACCCAGACAATCCAGGATGATCTCACCTCAACATCTCTCTTCTTCCAAACAAGGTCACGTTTGCAGCTTCTGGGATTTGGATGTGGACAGATCTTTTTTTGTGTGGGGGAGACTACCTGGCCCACTACCGTGCCCCTTTCTCTCTAAATTCTGGATGCCTGTGCTGTTCCCAAAGGCAGTACATTGACATCAACCCCAGTTTCCCACTGTCCATCATTCAGAAGTGGCCACTTACTGGGGACTCCTCTTTGCTCTTGGAAAGGAACCTTAGGCAAGGGCAGCCAGGCCATCAGGATGAGGAAGGTTGTAACAACTCTGTTTTTTTCCTGCCTTTGAAGGTGTCACTGGGCCCATTGCAAACCTGTGACCAACTTTCTGCCCTTCCTTCACTCCTGGGAACATGGTGGGGAGTGGGGAGACAGAGGGAGAGAGAGATAATGTCCTGCTATGCAAACTGCATAAGAGACAGCCTTGGTTCTGTTTCCAGTGTTGAAGGCAGAGCCTGGCAGAGAGCAGGGCTCTAACAAATGGTTTTCAAGACCCTCAGATATCTACATGTCTGGCTCCCTCACTTCCTTTGGGGCTGCTCACATGGTGTCTTGCAGGGGCTTCACCAACCATAGCCTCCTGTCTCCCCCAGTCTTCTCCCCTCACTCATCACACCAGAAAAATCACTTAATTATTCTATTTTCCTTTGACTGTTTCCTACCCAGAGGCTGAATTTGATTCATGGCTGCATCCCTGCTATCTGGAATGGTTCCTGGCACACAGGAGTTCCTGGCTAGCTGGATGGGTGGGTGGATGGATGGATGGATGGATGGATGGATGGATGGATAAGTAGATGGGTGGGTAGAAGGTTACGTGGATGAGTGGGTGGATGGATAGATAGGTGGGTGGGTGGATGGATGGATGGATGGATGAGTGGATGGATGGTTGGGTGGATGGGTGAATGGATGGGTGGGTAGATGCATAGGTGGGTGGAAAGGTGAGTGGGTGGGTGAGTGGGCAGATGGATGGACAAGTGGATTTTAGAGGCATCAAAAAAGCAGCTTAATTTGATTCTAGGCAAAGGAATTGTGCAGAAGACAAAGATGCTTCTCTTTTGGACCTGGGACATACCTGGGCCCTAGAAGGCTGTTGAGGAGCTGAAATGCTGGGTTCAGTGAGTGATGAGCTTAGTTTGGAGAGAAGAGGGTCAAATATGGATGCCTGCATCCTGGGTGCATTAGTCTTCTATAGGGGCTGTAATAAGTTAGTACACACTTAAATAATAGGAACTTACTATCTCGCAGTCCTGTGGGTCACAAATCTGACATGGATCTCACTGGGCTAAAAGCAAGGCAACAGGGCTGGCTTCCTTTCTGGAAGCTCTAAGAGGTGGGGGGTGGATCTAGTTCCCTGTGTCCTAGGACTGAGGTCTTGTTTTCTCTGCTCATTGTCAGCTTCTGGAAGTCCACACATTCCTTGACTACTACAGACTGAATTGTGTCTCTCCCAAATTGATGTTGAAGCCCTAACTTCCAGTGTATTTAGAGTTGGTGCCTCTAGGGAAGTAATAAAAATTAAATGAAGTCATAAGGGTGGGGTCCCAATCTGATAGGATTTGTATCCTTATAAGAAGAGCCACCAGAGAGCAGTCTCTCTGTCTTGTGAGGGCATAGTAAGAAGGTGGCCATGTGCAAGCCAGGAAGCAGGCTCTCACCCACTAGGAACTGTCTCTTTAGGATCTTGACCTGGGACTCCCAGCTTCCAGAACAGTGAGGGTAAATGTCCATTGACACCAGTTGCCTGGCCTGTGCAAGCTGAGATGCCCCCAAGTCCACCCTTGAGGCCAGCACCAGAGGATGAAGTCCTTCTCATGGTTTGATTCTCTCCCAATGACCCCTCCTCTCTCCTCATCTACAAGGGCCTGTGGGATTACACTGAGCTCACGCAGATAAACTGGGAGGATGTCCATATCTTAAGGTCCATGACCTTAATTCCACCTGCAAAGCCTCTTTTGTCACATAGCATGGGATATTCACAGGTTCGGTGATTAGGGTGTGGGCATGCTTAGTGGCTGCCATTCTGCTGACTGCAGATAGCAGTTAGAACTGGAATGGAGTCATGGATGCGTGTCACTGTAATTCTTCCAGAGGCTACATATTAACTCTGAGGAGCAAGCACTTTGCAGGCTACCTGGGGTTATTTGATGGGTAGCCCTTATAGTAGTTCTATGACCCAAGGTCAAGAGAAAACCTTGTATCCCTGATGCCCAACAATTGTTCTATAGATCTCCTGGGTTAAAGAACTCTAACTAGACATGCCTGGGACCCATCAAGGTAGGAACCTCCAGCAGTCACCTGCTGGCCTTTTGTATGTGCATGGTACCATTCCCCTTTGAGATCTGTTTGTCCACCCGTCCATCCATCCAACCGCCCAAGAGAATCTTATTGGTAGGGTAAGGTTCTGGGAACTGGGAGTCCTGGCTGCAGGATGGATATGGTACTCATCCCAACCCAGGGATCTGCCCAGAAGAGGCACTGGCTAACCATAGTGCTGCAGGAGGAACAGGCTGCCTCCAGAGAGGACCTAGCCGGGCACTGCTGAGATCATTAGCTGCTGCAAGGTTGGAAAAAGTGAACTGGAGAGGAAGTCTCTGCACTGAGTCTCGCTGGAAACTGAGAACCTGGGCTATTGATATGATGTAGCCCCTGGTCCCCGAGACCATCAGAGGAAACCAATTAAAGCAAAAGCATTCCAGAAAGCAATTAGAGGGGGAGCCCTGGGTGAGCCCAAAGCTTGTGGCCCCAGGAACAGCCTGTCATGGAGCACAAATGATGTGTTGTCCTTCCCAGAAACCCCAGAGCGAAAATGAGTTTTAATCACCTGTCCCCTTAACACTAATCACCACCCATCAGTAGGACAGACCCTGCCAAAGCACATAATTCTCAATCACACGGGCTAAATAAATGAATAATTACAGGAGTAAACACTGCAGTTAGCACCAGCACATTAACCATGGGATTGGGCTGCCCGTGCTCCCCAGTCTGACTACAGAGTCCCCAGGGCTGCCAAACTCAGGCTGGCTGAGGGAACACAGACCTAGGCACTGGGCTCGCCTTCCCTGCTCTTCACCTGCCCCTCTGGTAGCAGGTCCAAGCGCTGTGCAAGTCCTGCTCCTCACTGGGGGACTAGGAACTGCCATGTCCCTCCTGACAGCATCTGGAGGGCAGCTGGAGAGATCATTTGCCCCCTCAGGCGGTCGGGGACACATGAGAAAATGGGTCACAGCAGCGCCTTCTTCTCTGTGGTCCAGAGACTACGAAGCTCTGGTGGAAAAGAAGCCACAAGCTGAAGCCACAGGCTGGAGCCACGGCTCTCAGCCATGTCCCAGCCAGCCTGTTCTCCCTCTGGGGAACCGGCACCCACAGAGGCTTTGCAAGGAATGGGGCTCCTGAATACGCCTTTATTACAGCTGAAACCACCTGTGTCCACCACTGACCTCGCCTGCTTGATCCAGAACCTTCCACAGCTGTCCAATGAAGAAGAAAACGGGCGATTTTCTTCTCCTTCAACTTCTGAATTAAGGTAATCAAGTGTTGCTGGGCTCGAGCAGCTGCTTACCCAAAGGAATGAACAGAGATCGATATTAATACCTGGACGCCCACACACTAATCTTTCTGAAATGTCAGACTAAAGTAAGGCATCAAGAAACTCTGTCCCAGACATTGGCCGGCACGAGAGTGACTCTCAACCAATCTCTCTTTGTCTCTCTGTCTCTCTCTCTCTCACACACACACTTCCCTCCCCACACTCACAGGCTTCTGAAGGTGACACGTGTCACCTGAGTGGACACCAATGGTCCATGTGGAATTCTGAGCTTTGAGAGATCTTGGTTCTTTTCAAACAGAAAGATCGAAATGTGAGCCCCTTCGTCCCAGGACTGGGGGTGGCAGATGATGTCACATCTAGAGGACAGCTGGAGAGGGTCCAGGCCCTCCGCCCAACTCTCATGAGGTTAGGGGACTACTGAGCCCACCTGTAAGCATGTGGAGACCTTTGAAGGCACATTTTCCAAACCCTTATTATAATTTTATTACTCATTGATCAGAAGCTCAGATACAAACAGAAGGCAACTAGTATTCTGTCTGTGTATCTAAGTGATCTGAGAGTCGTGCTCAGTGGCCGCCCCAGAAGGTCATTCTGGAATTAAGCAAAGGGGCCGAGTGGGAGCTTGGCGGCTCCAGAGCTGATGCCTTCTGGAGCCAAGCATCGCATGAGCAATGTTGCTCTTGAAAGTCCTCAGTCAGGGTCCCAGGAGGGCTGCTGGGTCTCCTTTTACTTCCTTCACTCTGGATTCCTTCATCAAACAGCCAACCATTTGGAGGGCCACGAAGAGAAACCCTTGTGATGGGCCTTGTTTCCACTCCTTCCTTGTCTGGGATGAGAGCCCTCCTCACCCTAAGAAGGCCACGTGCACCAGCCTGTAAGCACAGAGGCTGTGAGGTCTGGGACTTCTCAGAGCCACGGCTCCCTGGTCTGAGATGCAGCGTGATGGAAAGCGGGGTTCGGGATGTGGGCTCATGCAAACTGCGTAATGCAAGGCCTGGAAGACAACAAGGCCCCAGGAAACAACAGGGGCCGACGTGGTTGTCAAGAAGGCTGAAAATACTAATTACTACCATTCATTATTATCGATTCTTTTCTTTTTAGTGCCGCCCACATACCTTGGACTGGACGGACCCACATGAAGGCCATTTACTCTTTGACTTTTGTCACCTGTTGACTGCCTCCACTGTACCCCAAATCCAGCCTCTCAGCCTGGGGTAACCCCCTATCCATGAGGGATCCAGCCCCGCTGATACTCTTTGGTGGGGTCTCATGTGAGTGTCAGCCTGGCTGGGGCTTGGTTCTCTAATCCTCAAGGGTGGGAGAAGCCTTCCCCATGCTCGTCTGCATTTCTGTGATCCAGACTCTTGAGCCTCCTGCAAGAGGACAGGACTAGACACGGGAAACACTCTGTTAGCCCCACAATCCCCCAAGACACTGTGCTGCCTGGGGCCTTCTTTCCCACCTGTGTCACAGACACGGAATTCCACCTCCTCCAAGTCAGTGGAGAATGAAAATGTCCATCAGTGAGAAAACGCTGGTTGACAACCGGAGGGAGGGAAAGGTTGTCAGCAAAGCGGGGGGCAATCCTTGTCCACAAGCCCTGAGCCAGCACGGTCCTCTCCCCATGGAGACCACAGAGGACGCCAGGGTCCTATTAGCATACATCTACTTCCCACGTCCAAAGCAGTACTATTTCATCATCTTAAAGTGAAACCAGTAAGACACGAGAATGAAAAACACCAAAAGCAAAAGGCAGACACTCGTAGATGGGTAGGGGTCTTGGTTTCCTATTTTGGGGCAGACACGCAAACTCTGGTGCAGACAAATGGTGGCACTCTCCAGCATCCTGTCCTTGAGATGCCCTTCAATCAGGCGGATCCAGAAACGTGAAAGGGGAAGGGCAGGGGACACGCGGCTCAAGTGGAATCACTAAGAGGGAGGAATAACAGCTCCTCATACATCAGAAGAAATTGGATGAGAAGCTCCCGAAATCCACAACAGTTCTGGGATGATGTACGAAGGTCACCGTCATCTCCCAGGGACTGTCACACACTCTGCACCTCGCACGTGCAGGGCCCCAAGGGGCCGCAGGCAGCACCTCCACAGGAGGAGGACCGCCCTTTGCACGTGGTGAGCGCGCACCATCCCCACTGTAGGCTACAAATTTCCTGGTCAGTGACGCCGGCTAAACAATTGAAACCACAGGCACCGGCGGAAGAAAGTTCATCCCACATTCTGCAGACACGTATCTTCATCTGACTCAGTGGTTTCCACTGTGTCAAAGATATGACGTGCAGGAAAGGATGCTCATGGTCTAAAATCGCACCACGGCAGGAAGTAAGAAGACGTCAGGGTCTCAGGAGCCAGCCCTGACGTCTCCACCTCCAGTCGCATCGTGGCCCCTCACTCCTCTGCTCGGGACTCGGGGTCTGCCTGCTCCTCCCCTGGGGAATTCCTCCGGCCTCCCCTTGCCAAAAAGTCCTTTCTGCCAAGTGTCCGCCTGGCTCACGCAGTTGGCCTCTCCAGTCCGGGCTTGTGAGTCCTCTTGAGGAGGCTGGCCTGACCACCCCAGTCACTCCTTCCCGCGCACCCGCTGCTGATCCCCGCCTCGCTGGTTCTGTCCGGCTCTGCCCCTCTCCCTGCCCAGCCCACTGCTTGGTGTGTACTTCATTGTGTTGACTGTTAACCAGCCCCCGCTGCCACAGCAGAGTGAGCTGTTTGTGACCTACACTAGGAACCTGTGATGGACCATTTAATGTGTCAGCAGGGCTGGGATGTGGGGCCCAGGGATGTGGTCAGACATTATTCTGGGTGTTTCTGTGATGGTGTGTTTGGATGAGACTGACTTTTTTAATTTTTAATTTTTTTAAGATTTTATTTATTTATTTGACAGACAGAGATCACGGGTAGGCAGAGAGGCAGGCAGAGGCAGAGGGGGAAGCAGGGTCCCCGCTGAGCAGAGAGCCCGACGCGGGGCTCGATCCCAGGACCCTGAGATCATGACCTGAGCTGAAGGCAGCGGCTTAACCCACTGAGCCACCCAGGCGCCCAACTTTTAATTTTTTATTAACATATAATGTATTATTAGCCCCAGGGGTACAGGCCTGTGAATCCCCAGGTTTACACACTTCACAGCACTCACCGTAGCACATGCCCTCCCCAGTGTCCATCACCCCACCACCGTCTCCCTACCCCCCCACCCCAGCAACCCTCAGTTTGTTTTGTGAGATTAAGAGTCTCTTATGGTTTGTCTCCCTCCGGATCCCATCTTGTTTCATTTATTCCTTTCCTACCCCCCAAGCCCCCCACTTTGCCTCTCAACTTCCTCCTATCAGGGAGATCATACAATACTTGTCTTTCTCCGATTGACTTTCTTCGCTCAGCATAATACACTCAAGTTCCATCCATGTCGTCGCAAATGGCAAGATTTCATTTCTTTTGATGGCTGCATAGTATTCCATTGTGTACACAGACCACATCTTCTTTATCCATTCATCTGTTGATGGACATCTAGGTTCTTTCCATAGTTTGGCTGTTGTGGACATTGCTGAGACTGATGTTTTAATTAGTGGCCGCTGAGTAAAGAACACTGCTCTTGCTGACACGGGTGGGCCTCATCCAATCAGTGGACAGTCTTCCTAGAGAAAAGGACTGGCCTCTCCAAAAAAGAGTGAATTCTATAGCACACAACCTTTGGACTTGGTGCCATTATCAGTTTTCCTGGGTCTCCAGCCTTCTGGCCCACCTTGAAGATTTGGGGCCCATCAGTCTCCATGATCACATGAGCCAACTCCTCACCACTCATCTCTCTATGGGTATCCATTTCCTCTTGATTCTTTCTCTCTGGAGAATCCCCACTAACACACAGCTCAGAACTGTTTGTTGAGTGAAGGGATGAAAAGAAGACTTTGAGGAGGAAGCAGGGCCTGATGAGGAACTATTCTGGAGTGGGGAGCAAGCCAGCATCCTTGTGGGCTTCATGGTTCCCTCCCTTCACCGTGTGAGGTCTTGCCCCAATATCAGTCCCAAGTGCTTATCTCCTGAGCAGCTACACTCCCTCTTTTTTCTTGAGAGGCACTGAAATCTCAGATGTCAGTCCTGATGTGAGCGGATTCTCCTCCCTCGATGATAAGGAAAGGCAGCGGCAGTGTTTGGAGTCAAAGGAGCCGATTACCATCTGTGGCCTGAGAAGCAGCCCCCAGAGCCTTTGCTGTCTGAGTCCACAGTGGGGAGAAGAGTGACTCCTCCCTGGGAGCTGTCATGAGCAATTACCACAGACGATGTGGGCAGAGGCCTTCCATAACCCTCGCTGTCACAGGCTCTGTAGTACTAGGCCTGGGCCTGTCTCCTTGCACTGCTCCAACAAAAACACCAGGGACGGGCCAGCATGCAGACCGCAGACGTCCATCTCCCACAGCCCTGGGGGCACATAATTGGTATCTGGTGAGGGCCCGTTTTCTGGTGCACCAGCTGCCACACCGTCTTCTCACCGAGTCCTCACCTGGCAGGAGGTGTGAGGCCCTCGGGACCTCATTTGTAAGGGCACTGGTCCCTAATGACCTTCCAAACTGCCACTCCTCCCAATACCATCATCTCAAGGGCTAGGATTTCAACATGTGCAGTTGGGGGATGCAAAATGTTCAGTCTCCAGCCATGCTGTTAATCAGATGGAGTACATTGAATGTGCAGGCACCGGACCCTCACCGAGACTGGAACACCTTGTACCTACAGCTCCAAGTTTGATCATTTGTTCATGCATTCCTTCTTTCTTTCAACCAACCGAGCGCCTGCGCTGGTATCAGCCTGATCAGGGCTGTGGAGAAATCGGTCACGGGTAGGAACGACCATGTCTCTCATTCGGGGAAATCAGGAGGGGCAGAGCATCAGGCGTGCAGGACGGCCCCCGTGTTCCAGAAGAGTCTGGGGGCAAGAGGAGGGACCTCGTCCAGGACTACCACTCTGGCAGCAGACCAGCAGGCATGAGTCCGCTGATCGCCATCGGTGTGCCACCTGGTTGCCACCCACTGACCCACTTCCTGGGGCTCAATTCTAGAGCGCAGGGGATTTTTCCAACATCCCCCACCCAATTCTGGAGATGAGAAATCCACACCATCCAGACTCAAATTCAGAAACCTGGCGCCACGCTGCCCCTCCAGACATCTGCCTCTCCAAACTGTCCTCTCCAGTTTCTGTCAGATTTGTGGTCAGGCCTGAGCGCCTCAATGTGCCCATCATACACCATTATATACAGCCACCTGAATGGTGTCCGGGCTGTTGGGTAGCAGGGCCCCCCTTCCCTGAGGAGCTGGGAGTTCGGTTCTGATGTCTGGGCTGCCCACACTCATCCTTCTTAACTCAAAACCCTGCGTGGTGACGTGTGTCAGGGGCTCAGAATTAACGCATGCGTTACCCACAGTTAACTTCAGAGAAACTTCCAGGTTCTCCTTCCTTTCCTGTGAGGAGCAAAGAACACACCGAAAGCCTCATTCTGCATCTCAAGCAAGGCTGTCCTCCAGGCTCCTATGGGTATCACCTCCTAGGACTCTAACTGTTAACCCCAATAGAAACCAGGGACTCTGACAGGGGTCTCAGGGGCTCTGATCCCCTGAAGTCCGCCACCTTGATGTAGTTGACATGACGAAGAGCAGCCGAGCTTTGTTATTTTCTATGTGGTTGCTTTCGGGTGGTGCCGATGCCTTTAAACTACCCTCGTTCCCATTTTGGGTCTCTGTGTTTATCCTTCCAAATGGCCTGGCTAACGACTCCTGTTTCACCTCCCACTTTCCTTCCAGAAAAATGAATCCCATAAAAATCAGTAGACTGGTGTCTGAGCAAACTCTCCGGTGTCATAAAATTTTGATTTAGAGGTTTAGCAAATGTGACAGGACGTTTTTGCGTGCCCTTCCAAAGTGTGCAAACTATTTTTGGCGTGTGGGCATTTACATAATATCACCAGAAATGGGCTTCCCCACCCCCATCCTTTGAAATCGGACGAAGGGATGAGTCAAGGCAGGATGAAACAGGTTCTGAGTCAGAAGACATGGGTTCACCAAGGCAAGCAACTCCAGATAATGCTCAGGCACGAAGTATTGGAACGGAAAGGGCTGGGGAAGGTAGACTATTGACCCCAGAAAAGAAATCTGAGCTGCCAGTCACATGATACTCGCTTCTACTCGGAGGGGCAAGGGCGCAGAAGGGAACGTCCATTGTCCATCCTCTCAGCAGAGGTCAACGCCCTGAAGTCAAGCACCATGTAGGCCCGCAGGTACAGGGTGGGGCTCCCGGAACCGGGTTCATTTCCCCCCCGCCACATCACCTAGAAGGATTCGTGCGTCCCAAGATGCACTCTGGCCAACAGTGTGAAGCATGTCAGAAATGGACGTTCGAACAATTGGTATAAAACAAGCCCCAAGGCACCCAAATGGGGGGATGAGAATTGTCTCAAGAGAGCCTAGCCGGCCCTCCCCAACCCAGAGCTGAGATCCATTACTTCGGGGAAAGAAGCAAATGACATTTATTGTGGGTTCTGTGGGGAACAAGCCGGGAGTGGGGCCGGAGCCCTGCAGTGTCCTGTTCGTGAGGAGGGACAGGGGCTAGTCAGTTTATCGTGGGCTCACGGTGCTGGCCTCAGCTGCTGACTTGTGTTACTTGACTCTGCATCAACCTGTTTTGCAGTTGGGGCAAAGCCAAGCCTTGAGTACTTGCCTACGGAGGTAGGACCACCATTCAGAGCCAGAGACTGTGCTGGTCATGCCGGGCTTCTAATTTACAAACAACTGCTCTACCGGTAGGTGTTACCTCCATTGTCCAGACACACAAGCTGAGAAGGGTCCAGTGGCTTGTCCGAGGTGTCACAATGACAGTGAGGGAGCCCCGGTTCACACGCTGACGCACCAACTCCGTACGTGATGCTCTTTCTGGGACACCTGTGCTGGGCCGGCTGGCACGCACGTCCTGATGGTCTCCGGGGAGAGCTGGCCAGGTGTCCGGTTCCAAGGGAAGGTGTCCTGCTGGAGTGGAGGCCATCTTCCCCGCAGCTGTCTTCCGACCGTCTTGCAGAGCAGAGCAGAGCTTCCCTGCAGAATCCCCCGCTGGAATTCCGGCACTGAGAGCCTGCAGAGCTGGGCTGTCCTCACCAGCATGCGGGCTACTTGTTATTACTTACGTTTTCTTCATTATGCTTCAAATTACATGATCTACGTTGTGCTGTCTCGCCATTGATTCACTGGTTAAATTAGCTGCTATTTCTCTCTCCTGCATTATAGCCTCCGACTAATTTGTTTATGACTCAGATGTTCCGTGGCTCTGAAGCAAAGGCTAATATGCATTCATTACAGCCAGGCGTAATCACTCTAGATCACGAGGACCGCCGGTCCCAGGCAACTCCCCGGTCTCTTTGGTGCAGTATCCTGCCTTCTACCTGACCAGGGCAGTGCCGCTGAGGCATACATTTTCCAGAATTCATGGAAGGGGTGTGCAGACGGGGGGCAGTGGACGTTTCAGATCTGTAGAACATTTCCAACAGAAACGCCTTGCCCTCTGCACGACCTTCAGAGAGCGCCCTCCGCCGGTCCACTGGCCTTGCCCCGGGCTCCGTGGAGGGGGCGCCACCCCTCCCCTCCCAGCTCCCAGAGACCCTGCAAGTAAAGCCGAGGGCGGATGACTGCACAGCGGTGCCCGCCAAGAGGCTTCCCGGTGCTCCCCTCCGGGGCCTCAACCCCGCCCAGGCCCCCACGGCCCTGATGCTGTCTCCCGCTTTGCTGTCGTATGCACTCAGGCCTTCCCACCTGTCCACGGCCCCTCGGTCCGTCCAGCACGACCACCGCAGAGCTCCGCCCCTGCTGGAGGGTGTGGTGCTGGGGAGCGGGGGGTGGATCTGGTTTCCAGACCCCCAGGCCCTCTCTTGTCCGACGCGGCCCCGGGAGGCGCAGGGTCTCGGCCGCATCCAGCGCCTTCCACGGCAGAGATGGGATAGTAAGTGTCAGCGTGTACATGTGTCACTCCTCCTGGCCACTCATCTACATTTTGGCAGGACCGTTCCAGACTGCTGGCCCGTCCCTGCCATGGACCGGATGTTTGTGTCCCCTGCAAGTTCATATGGTGAGACCCTAGCCACCCAGACGGTGGTGCTAAGACTGGGTCGTGAAGGTGGGACCCTCGCGCAAGCATCCCCACGGAGCTCCCTCACTCCCCCTGCGCGAGGACACGGCGGGAAGATGCCGTCTAGGAACCAGAGAGTGGGGTCCCCCCAGACGCCGAATCAGCCAGAGCCTCGGCTGTGGGCTTCCAGGCTCCAAGCGGTGAGTGGTGCAAGTCTGTTATCAACACACCCGTCTGGGGCCATGTGACGGCCGCCCCGAGGGTCCCCCCCGCCCTCCAGTGGGTCCCAAAGGGAGAGACTCGGGATACGGATGAGAGACGGCGCTGTCAACGCAAGACTGAAAAGCCTTTTGGACTTGCGAAAGGACAGGAGGAGCGCGGTCCTCCAGCCCGAGGGAGGACAGCTCCCCGGGACCCGCGGTCTTCACAAGGAGAAAGCTCCGCTCCCGAAGGAACATCTCGGGGAGGGTTAGGTCCATTTCTTCCATAAAAAGTTACGAGCCAGTAGGCAAAGAACAATTCAGAAAGTTGCAGACCTTATCTTGAGTGTCTAGGATATGCAGGGCTGTCTGACTTTAATCTTCGGGGAACCGGGGAAATTTCTTACTTTTTCTTATCTTTTGTGCTCAGAATGCTTTTTCCTGGTTATTTTCCTTAATGAAGCAGATGTACACTGTGTGCTCGGGGCGGGAACACAGCCTGCGCTTGGAAGTTTTGCCGAGTCATTCCGAGCTTTGTCGCCGCCGAAGTACAGCTTCCCGGGGAGCCCAGGAGCAGGGCCCACAAACATAACGCTGAAGACGTCCTTTATCAGCAGGGACATGTTGAAGGGGCCCCGAGACATGGCAGGTGTGGCCGGCTCTGTAGGTGGGCCCATGGGAACGCCAGGTGCATGGGCTGACGGCCTAGAGCCGCGCTCCACAAGGATCTGCAGTTCTTCTGTGGAAACACAAAACCAGGCTCATTTGTCCTAAAATGTAGGATTCCCATGCTAACGCTGAAGGGTACATGACCCAGGGCTCGCTGACTGGGTTCTGGGCAGGTGAAGGATGTGAGGGACAGGCTCACCCAGAGGACCTCTGCCTCCGGATGGTGATCCCATCACCGAGGTGGGCCTGCCCCCCCAGGACACCCCAGGAGCTGCCCACGCTTTCTCCAGAGCCTCATCGGCTCTGATTGGGAAGGAGACCAGAGTATCTCCAGTCAACCCTCTGGGAGAACCAAAAGGAAAGCTTCCAAAGCCAGAAGCCCGGGAAACTTCCACTCATGATGGCAGGTGCTGCATGTTAGAAATTTTATTTGCAGATTTAATTAGAGACTAGTCTGTGACATGAGTTATGCGGTGCTTAGGAACAAGGACCTCCCTGTTTGATGAGATCCACGCCGTGCTGGCCTCCACCGCTGTCCACTTAAAGCTTTACCTGTCTCCGTCTTGTAGACTCACGTTTTACTCCTAATTCCGCGGATAAGAGTCTACTTAATGAAATGCCCAGATCAAGCACAAGCAATGTTACTGGCTGTGACTTTGTACAGGTAGACCGAGTACCGGGCAGTTGCCCAACTCCTTCATCCGTCCCTGGAAATCCTAGTAGAAGCTTCTGAGTCAATTTTCAAAACTTTATGAGCACAGTGGGTACAGAGGCAACGCTAGCCAGAGACAGCGGGACTCCTGGGACCAGCGCTGGTAGTAAAGCACAATAAAAAGGACTATCAGTACCCGTGAGGCCAAAGCGGAAACACTCCCATCTCGTTCACCAGCCGGGCCGTCCCTTCTAGCGCTCTCTCGGGAGCTGCTGGTCTCCTTGTCTCTGTCGGTTGTGATTCACGGCCAGGCTGTCACCTCCAAATGACAGGGGACTGTGTGGGGTGACTCTCGGAAGCAGAGACACTATGCCCCGGGCTGAAGCAAGTTTTTCCTGATTGCTGTCCTCCCCAGCCCCATCCAAAAATGTAAGGAAGGTGATTACAGGAAGCTGTTTAAGGTAAACCTAAATCAATAGATTTATTTAAACTCATAATGAAATTTAAACTCTCCAAACCGGGACTGGAGTCACTAACTGTGGTGTTGGTGGGAGCTGGGGACGACGGGTCCCTGGGGACGGCTGCCCAGGGCTTAGCTCGGGGGGACGGTCCATTCATAACCCCGGGCTTCTGGGAAGCTGTGACCAGTTACTCCATCTGCTCAGCATTTCTAGACCAGAGTCCCAAACATCAGACTCCTCTCTAGGATGTTGACTGCCCCTCCACAGAGAGTCTCTAAATGTTAAAGAAATGGGAAAGAGGTATCCCGGGGTAAGGGCTGGAGGGGAGGCCTGAGGCTTATTGGTCAGGAGGAAGACTGGAGCGCTCCCTTGTGCTCAAAGAGATTTGCTCTTGCCAGGGCCCAAGCGCTAGGTGAGCCCCCCATGGGCTGCTGCCCTGGGCCCCGTCTGGGTACACGTGGGAAGCTGCATCATCGATGCTCAGTGACGTCCCCCCAGGGCCAGCCTCCCTCATTCTCTTGAGCGTGTCCTGCCCCGTTTGTGCGTGCAAGAATTTTTAACAATCTCCGAAGCTCTCAAGTCTACGGACACAGTCTTTGACCTTCCGGGGAGGGACTTCTATCTTACAGCTTCATTTCTTAGAGGATTTGGGTCAAGGATAAATTGCTTTCCTGCTCCTTTCCCCAGACGGGCCTCCCCCATTCTGGACCTGAAGCCACCACCACGTCCGCTGCCCAAATGAACAGGTCCACCCGGTTTACGGAGGGGCCCCTGCTGCCCATCTGTCTGCCTGCGGGGCTGGGCCCACGGCGGCTCCCACTAAACTCAGGCAGAAGGAAGCTCGCCGGCTTACTCGGGAAATGCCTCCTCGAGAGGCTTAAGAAGCCTAGATTTTTCTGGGCCGGGAGCAAGTTCTGAAGTTGTCAAGAAGTAAGGACAGAGCTGGGAATAACTTCATCATCTGCCCAAAGAGCTCACAGCTTGGAGTCCCCAGTGCACTCCGTTCGCATCACCTTGAAGGGGCTGACGGGCGGGCCGTCGAGATTAATAAACACAAAGGCTTTTGCGGACACGCAGCCACGGAAAGGGCACCTGGAGCTGCTCCGTCGTGACTGATTAATTAGGGAAAGGCTCGGGGTGCTAATAGCCGGCTGGGAAGTTTCCGAGTTTTAACATTCACGGTGTGCAGCTGTATCAATTTCTAACAATATCTAACAAGATCACTGGAAAGTGAGATTCTCCTGAGAGGGGCAGTCACGGTCTGGGGGAGGCGTGGGGCCCTCCGGTGTCGTCCCTATTCCTACAAATCAACACCAAGGTTGTTAGTAATTGTACTAACGCTCTTCGGCAGACGGAGAGACTGTCCGATAAATATGCATTAAATGCAAGTCTATCTGCCGGTTGCATTCAGTCCCAGCACCAAGGGCCATCACTTACGGGAAGTTTGAAGAACGCTTTGTTCAGCTCATAGGACTTGGAAATGAGTGAGTTGGCCCAGTTTGGGGGGGGTGGGGAAGGGGTACGCGTGAGGCTCAGCGCCTTCAGGGTTTCCACCTGGAAAGCTTTAAATTGAAATCCATACCTCTAGGAAGTGTGAGACCAAAAAAACCCTGTTGGGCCCGAAAGGGATCATTTTCCATCATAATGAGAATTTTAAATTTTAAATGGCGGGCTTAAATTCTTTGAAGAGCCTTTCAGAAAGGTGCATGCAAATGATGGCTCCCGGATTACTGGCAGAGATGCAATTAAATCGGAGAGAGAACATCTCACTCTGCTTTCCCAGCTGAAGACCCGTCCCCTACCCCAGGAGGAGAGGCACACGTGCCAGTCACCAGCAGCCTGGGAGCCCGAGGGAAAGATCCTCCAGTGCCCAGGGCTGCTGCGTGCCCAGGGCTGCTGCTTTTGAACCCAGAAGGGAGGGACGGCACCGTGAGAGGGAGGACGGGCCCGAGGCCTCTTCATGGGGACGCGAGCTAACCAACCCGACCCGCACCCACACGCACGCGTGGTTCTAACTCGGTTCCCCCAGCACGCACAGGTGCGGGGCTCCCTACAGGTCTGCCCGGGGTCAACTGCTCATGCCTTCAGACTCTCGGGGGACAGTACATGCTGTTGGCTCCCATGTTCCTGGGAGGTTTAAGGACAGGGCGGTTTAAGGAGCAGGAGACCGCCTGCCTCGGGGTTAGCTTCCGGCCTCCATCAACGCCCAGGTGTGCAGGTGGGTGAGCCTCTCTGAGCTTCCCTTACTCACCTGCAAAATGCAGATAATAAGATTACCTCTCCCGTGGGACAGCTGTGAGCTTTAAATGCGTTCATCCTCGCCGTGCGTGGGCTCGCAAACGTGGCCGTTGTTATTCCGGAGGTTAAGTAGCTGGCCCACTGCGGGTAAGCGGCGAAGCTGAGACGGGATGTGTCCTCCAGACCCGTCTCCGTATCACACACCGAGAGCAGAGTGGGCCGTGCTGCGGGAGCGGAAATTGTCTTCCGATTTATAAAGCACATGGTGAGAGAAATGTAGCTTTTCTGAGTAGTTTGAGACCCGAGTTGTCTCTAAGCTCTCATGGCCCAGAGATGGTGTCAGAAGCGTGGTGGGTGACGTCTGGCTCCAGTAATATGTAGGAAGCCGGCCCAGGCCCCGACGGCTTAACAGCATGTCCAAGGCTCCCCATAAACCCGCTGCTGCCCCGCTCCCGAACGCTCCCTCGGCTCCCGTTTCCTCTGCCCGGATGGTTGCCGGGTCCTACCGCACGGCCGAACAGCGGCCCAAGGTCAGCTCCACATCTCTGGAACCTGGAAATGTTACGTGATTTGAGAAGACAGTCTTTGCCGATGTAAATGGCTGAAGAGGCTTCAGGTGGAGAGGCTATCCTGGGCCAACCAAGTGGAGCCAGATGCCACCCCGTGGGGCCTTACAGGAGACCTGCCAGGCACAGACTCGGACACAGAGTGCCGCGACTCCTCCAGAAGATCAGGACTTCCCACAGCCGCCAGGACAGAGGACAGAGGAAGACAGAGGACGCCTTCTCCTCTAGAGACTGTGGAGGGCACAGGGCCCTGCTGACGGACTGGTGTGGGACGTCTGACCTCCGGGTGTTGGAGAGTAATTGTGTATTGTTTCCAGCCGCTGTGCGTGGGCCTTCGTTACCGTTACCGCAGCTTCAGGAGCTCATGCGCATTGGTCCTTCCAACCCCTGCTCAACACCTTCCACCCCCTTGTGTCTAATGATCCCTTTAAGTCCTTCAGGTCTCACCACCTACTCTGGGAAGCCTGCTGGGACCACGTCTTCTGCTCCTCGCCCCTCCCACAGCACCCGGCATGGCCAGGCCGCCGTCTCTGCTTGTCTTTGCCCCCAGCTAGACCGGGGGGCTCCTCGAAGATGGGGATTGTCCTCTCTGCCAGGATCTGATGTGAGGCTTCGGACTAACGAATACATTTTGTCATTCTTCCTCCATGTCCTCCTGCAAGGTTGGGGCATGCTGCCGTGGAGGAGAGACATGGGGAGATGCCCGGGTCAGCTGTCTGCTGCTCCTGTGGGTCCCAGTGAGTTTAGGTTTCCTGCAGTGAGTCTGTGAGTACAGGTCAAGTCCTCCAAGCCCCTGCCCACTTGGAAGACTGAGGATGGGCAGCCCCACAGGGGCACCGATGAGGACCACAGGAACCCTGGAGAGGCACAGAGCTGCCCCCGAGGGGGGAGTCCGAGGCTTTGTAGGGACTTGGGTTCAGAGGAGCAAGACTCCACAGAACTTGTTTTTGTGCTGGCCAATAAAATGAACGTCGCCATCAGTGTGGAGGCTGCAGAGAAGGCAAAGGGTGACCCTCGCCATTGAGGTCACACATTGAATCAGGACTTGGAGGAGCCTCTGTGTGCCCTGGGTGAGGTCACTCAAACGCCCTGCCTCTGAATGAGGGCCCTGAGCCCCGCAGGGCCTGCATCCTGTCCACTCTAAAATAAGATGACATTTAGCAAGGGCACTGTGCATTGACAGGGAACGGGACTGGCCTTCGCTGGAACAGCACTGCGTTGTTGGCGGATCTGACCGAACGCCAGCCATGTGTGGACTTGCCTCCGAGTGTCCTGGCCTCCGGCTGGCAGCCTCCAGACAAAGGACAGCAGTGTCTCCACATCCGTGGGGGTGGCTTCTTGTAGCAGCATAGAAAAAGATTCTTGTCTGCACTCACTGCTGCTCCATTTCCGGGGGCCTGCTCTTGCTCTGACTGTGAACCCAACTTCCTTGTAGGTGGCGGGGCAGGAGAGTGTGCAGGACACATCACAACATGGTGCCTGCGATCTTATTAGGACTGGGGCTCGGTCTCCTTGGCCAGTTTGCATCCTTACTTGGCTGTGGGTTCTGAAGATCCTTCAGTAGTGTCCAGATGCCACTGGCAGCAGGTGTCACTCAAAATGGACCTAAAGCAATAGGGTGTGGAGTGAGGATAAGAACTGGAAAGTAGGACCCAAGCAGAATGGGACACTCCATGTGCTAACAACGCCCGGGCCATGTGCTAACGATGCCCAGGCCATGTGCTAATGACGCCCGGGCCATGTGCTAACAACACCAGGGCTACAGCGAGTGATACACACGCAAGTCACTCATTCTGTGACTTGTCAGTGGGCAGCCTTGGGTAAGTTACTTCACTTCATGGAAGGAAGGAAGGACTCAGGCTCCACCTGAGATGTGCAGGTGTCCTGGTCACTGCCCTCTTGGACATTGTCATAGGCCTAAAAATGCCCCCCAAAGATACCATGTCAAAACCCTGGATGCCGCCGTGTTTGGAAAAAGTCTTTGCAGACGCAACTGAATGAGGGATGTGAGATGAGGTCGTCCTGGGTTAGCCCAGTGCAGTGGGCCCAGATCCACTGATAAACGTCTGTATGACAGACCCGCAGAGGGACAGGGCTGCCTGGCCCCAGACCTGGAAGGGGCCAGGACCCTCCCTGGAGTCCACAGAGGGGCAGAGCCCTGTGGACACCTGGATTTTGGGCTTCCAGCCTCCAGACAGAAATCATAAACTTGTGCTTTGAAAGCCACAGGTACTACATTAGGACGTAGTAGTAACTCTCCCGACAGCGTGCCCGTCCCGTCACTGGCATTTACGGGGAACTGGCCCTGTGTCGGCTCTTAGTCTGCACTGGGGGTGAGACCGTGAGCCGAACATACAAAACGATGCAGCACGCCGTGCCCTTGCAGGGTAACGTTGTTCGGGGGGGCAGGCAGTTAGGGGCAGGAAGGAGCAGAGCTGTAGCGTGTGTGAGATGTGGGAGGGAACACGGAGAGGAAGGAAGTGGTGATGGTCAGGAAGGGCCCCGCGAGGAGCACGCCCGACGACCAAGGCACCGAGGGCAACAGAGAGCCCTGGAGGGACACCCACCTCTGGGGGGCGAGGGACAGAGACCGTGAAGATCAGTGCTGAGGTCGCCATAGTCAGATGGGGTGAGGTCAGAAGTGGGTGGGGCCTGTGCCAGTCTTTGGGTTTTCATTCTGAGCTTGTTGGGAGCAGCTGTAGGATTTGGGCACACAGGGAGCCCGACCCGACTATGCAGGCGAACGCTGCGTGCTGTGTGGAATGTGGGTGCTGTGTTGGGGGGAACCCAGGAAGGCAGGGCGGGAGCGGGATCTGCAGGACAGGGTGTTGTCTGGGGGGACATGATGGGTAGCAGAGAGGTGGGGAGGCATGGTGGGACAGGGATGGTCCCTCTGAGCTAGGACCGGGGAGAAGCAGCCAGAGAGTGGGAAGAAACCTGAAGGGTATGGTACGAATGAGCCAGGTGGAGGTGTGTTTCTGGAAATTGGGGGAAGCTTATAGGGTCAAAGGCTACCTCAGGCCCAGGAATCAGTCTTTGGGCGAACCGCTGATGGGACCACGTCAACGTCCTGGAGGAGCCTCAGAGAGAGATGCAAGAGAATGCCGGCTCCCCTCTCAGTAAGAACGTGGTGGTCCTGTCTGTGGAGCCGTCCCATGGGTCAAGAGCCCTCGTTTCCACTGGCCGGCGTAAGGCGTGAGACCCCGCGCAGATCAACTCTCTCTTCTCCCTCTCAGAGAACTTCTCTTCAAGTAGAATGAGGCAAACCAAACCAAAGGGGTCATGATTCACTCCATCAAGAGGCACCATGAAGTGCCTGTCCATGTGTCCTTCCTCCTGCTTGCGTGGGGTGCCCGCCCTACTTCCTCTGTTCTAGGACTTTGACTTCGATTCTACTGTCCCATGTCGTCTTGGGAACCCTCTTTGCAGAAGCTGGGCTTGAGCTAGCTAGCCAGGTTCTGAGGCTTACGCCCGAGGAACCCCATGGATGAGAAACAGCAAAGCTATGATTTTGTCTCTGGACATGCAGCCAGGAAGCAGCAGAAGGTAGCTTTGCACTAATTTCTCCCAATTTCGAATTCTGTCCGCTTTCTGCCACACCACAGCTGCTTCCCCCAGAAGCTATTCTCAAATGAAGAAAAATCTTTATAAGAACATTTTCAGAAGCTGACACCATCAGAGGACTTCCAAAGGGTCTCCTGAGACCCCTCGAACTTCTACTCCAACTTGGACACATGGAGATGCGTCTTGGGTCGGCTGCCCAGCAGTGGGCAACCCACTGGATGTGAACGTGGCTGGGGGCTGGGAGGAGACCCTGAGACCTGGAGTGGCACCCGTGGCTACAACCTAACCGGGAAATTCTGTTGGGTGATTTTTGCAGGTGTTCTCGGGAAATCTGAGAAGTCATTTCACTTGGTCGGTTTTGGTAAAGGAGCCAAGTTTAATGCTAAGTCGCGTGTGCATGTGACCTGGAGTGTTCACCTTGCTTTGACCTTAATCAAAGCCCGCATTTCCCTGGGGTGGGTGAGCTCACCCAAGGGGGCTGGCAATAGTGACCACCGCCGGCTCTCGGCGGTCCCAGAGCTGTAGACACAGAAAGGAGATGCCTACCCCGATCTTCCCACACATTTATGTCTGTTCACACTCAAAGCAGTTTCTGACAACTTCCGTGTTTCTGTGTCCTAACTGCACACACACTCATCTCCATGCACACACTTGCCCACACACCACACACCTGACTTTTCTGATTATTCATGGACTTTTTGGTGGGTTTCACTGTCTAAAGGCCCCTAATTATCCCCTCCACTCGATGAAGCTCAGATCCACTCCTTAAGCCCCCAACTTTGAAGGAAAGAAAGCAAGCAAGAGAGAAAAACTTTTCATTTGGCTGTGTTCCCTCCTAATTCCATTATGCATATTAAATTTTTATTGTCGACATTCTCGTTTAGAGGGAAAATCATTGGTTTGGCTTTTTTTTTTTTTTTTAACTATCAGATGTTTTATAGACCTTCTAATGGCATGTTTGGTGTGAAATTAATTATCAAAGATTCGCAGAGAGTTTCAAATTAGATTTTCTCTGTTCTTCAAGGCAAACAACTGGTTCTGTTTTTGTCACTAATATAAGGTTCTCATTGCTGCCTTTTTCCCCCTATAATGAAATGATAAAACAAATCTTCAACTTATTTTAATGTGCTAATTGGGGGTTATTACAGCTCATTTTATTTACATTGAAATAAAAAAGCACCAATTCATTTTCCTTCCACGAGCGACTTAGAAAGAATTTTAATTACCTCCTATACAAACATGTATTTGTAAAGAAAAATGATATAGGAAAGGAAAGGCCTGGAAAAACTTGTTTGGGCTAAAGCAAATCCATGGTTTTTTGAAGAGACACACACCGAATGCCTCGCCCATTTTGCCTTTCCAGTGGCTGATTCGTATGTACATGTACGGTAGGAAGTAGACACTGGTAGGAGGTAGAAAAATCTAGGAGGAGAGACAAATGCA
>RCUC01143023.1:0-28791 GCA_003697995.1 Taxidea taxus jeffersonii | reverse complement strand
AAAAAGCTTCTGCACAGCAAAGGAAACAGTCAACAAAACAAAGAGACAACCCACGGAATGGGAGAAGATGTTTGCAAATGACACTACAGCTAAAGGGCTGGTATCCAAGATCTATAAAGAACTTCTCAAAGAGGAGGAGCAAGATGGTGGAGGAGTAGGAGACCTAAATATCATTGGTCCCAGGAGTTCATCTAGTTACCAAACCATTCTGAACAGCTGCAAACTCAACAGGAGGGAGAAGAGAGGAAGAGCAGCAATTCTCAGAACTGAAAATTGACCACTTTCTGGAAGGTAGGACGTGTGGAGAAGTGAATCTGAGGAAACATTTGTGAGGGGTAGGTGTGGCTTCCAGCAAGCAGTAGGGCCCCAGAGTACAAAATTGGAACTTTTAGAAGTCTGTACCACTGAGGGACTTCACTCCAGAGGCTAATTGGGTGGGTGGTATGTGGGGAGGGTTGAGTCCTTGTGGGGACAGTGTGGTCTCAGGAACTGTGGGGTTACAAAAAGAGCAGGGGTGTCTGAGTGTAGCAGAGCTCCCAGGTATCAGAGTGGCGAAGCCTTCTGCAGAGACAGAGCCAAGGAGGGGCTTTCAGTTCGGGGTTACATTAAACCATGATCTGTGGCACAGGTGGGCTGCTGCTTTTTGGGCAGGGACCCAACAAGCAGCAGAACCAGGAGACTCACCTTCCTCCTCTGGGAGGACTGGCACAGGAGTGCACAGCAGGAATCTGCTGGGTTGGGAGACTCCAAACAGGGCCATGCACCAGAGAGCATGGATGGGTGAGCATGGAGTGTGGCCAGAGACCAGTGAGATGGGAGGGATTGACTACTTTTCCCTGAGGGTGCACTGAGAAGGGGGACTCTGAGCTCGCAGCACCTACAGGGTTGGAGACTGAGAGGCCACCATCTGCATCCCCATCCTCCAAAGCTGTACATAAAGTGTTTAGGGAACAAAAGCTATCAAGAGCAAACTTGAGCAGATTACTTAGCATGGCCCTTAAAAGGGTGGTGCAATTCTGCCTTGGGCAAAGACATTTGAGAATCACAGTAACAGGCCCCTCCATGAGAAGATCAGCAAGAACATCCAGCCAAGACCAAGTTCACTGATCAATGAGAACTGCGGAACTCTAGAGCTAAGGGAAAGCAATACATAGAATTCATGGCTTTTTCCCCATGATCCTTTGGTCTTTCAAAGTTAAATTTTTTCAATTTTATTTTTTTCTCATTTTATGTTTTAAGAATTTTCCTCTTTCTTATTTTAACGTTTTTAACTATTTTATCAATACCTTCTTGAAAATCTTTTTAAATTTTCATTGTTATGTCATATTTTATCCCCTCATTGTATTTGACCTTATATTTTGTATACATGTGGGGTTTTTTTCCTTTAAAATTTTGGAAAACAATTTCTTCTTATAGATCAAAATGTATTCTAAATCTAGTGCATGGCTTTGTTGTAGTCTCCAGCTTGAGCACACTCTTTCCACTTTCTTTCTTTCTTCTCTTTTTTCAACCAACTTCTTATCTTATCAATTCCTTTTTTAGAATCTTTTTAAATTTTCATCTTTACATTCATATTCCATCCCTTCATCATGTTTATGCTTATTTGTGTGTGTGTGTGTGTGTGTGTGTGTGTGTGTATGTGTGTGTGTACATATATACATATAAGTTTTTCTTTCTTTAAAATTTTGGGAGGTAGTTTCTTCTAACAGACCAAAACATACCAAATCAAGTGTGTGGCTCTGTTCTATTCATCATTCTAATATCTATCTATTTATCTATAATTTCTTTTTTCCCCTTTTCTTCTCTCCCCTGGTTTTGGGTCTCTTCTGATTTGGTTAAAACACATTTTTCTGGGGTCTTTGCCACCCTTTTAGTATTTTATTTTCTCGTTCATATATTCTTATCTGGATAAAATGACAATGTGGAAAACTCACTACAAAAAAAAGAAAAAAGAACAAGAGGCAGTACTGAAGGCTAGGGACCTAATCAATATGAACAGTAGTAATATGTCAGAACTAGAGTTTAGAATGATGATTATCAAGGTGCCATCTGGGCTTGAGAAAAGCATGGGAGATATTAGAGAATTCCTTCCTGGAGAAATAAAATCCATTTCTGGAGAAATAAAAGAAAGAAAATCTAACCAAGTTGAAATAAAAAAAAGCTATTAATGAGATCCAATAAAAAATAGAGGCTCTTACTGCTAGGATAAATGAGGCAAAAGAGAGAATTAGTGATATAGAAGACCAAATGATGGAGGATAAAGAAGCTGAGCAAGAGAGAGACAAATAACTACTGGACCATGAGGGGAGAATTTGAGAAATAAGTGATACTGTAAGATGAAACAATATTAGAATAATTGGGATCCCAGAAGAAGAAGAAAGAGAGAGGGGGGCAGAAGGTATGTTGGAGCAAATTACAGTAGAGAACTTCTCTAATTTGGTGAAAGGAACAAGCATCAAATCCAGGAGGCACAGAAAACCCACCTCAATTTCAATAAAAATATGTTCGCACCTTGTCATCTAATAGTAAAACTTACAAGTCTCAGTGACAGAAAGAAAATCCTGAAAGCAGCTTGTGAAGAGTCTGTGACATACAATGGTAGAAATATTAGATTGGCAGCAGACCTATCCACAGTGACCTGGCAGGCCAGAAAGGACTGGCATGATATATTCAGAACACTAAACAAGAAAAATATGCAGCCAAGAATACTATACCTAGCTAGACTGTCATTGAAAATAGATAAAAGCTTCCAGGACAAACAAAAATTAAAAGAATTTGCAAACACCAAATCAGCCCTACAGGAAATATTGAAAGGGGTCATCTAAGCAAAGAGAGAGCCTAAAAGTAACAGACCAGAAAGGAACAGAGATAATATACAGTAGCAGTCTCCTTACAGGCAGTACAATGGCACTAAATTCATATATTTCAGTAGTTACCCTGAATGTAAATGAGATAAGCACCCCAATAAAAAGACACAGGGTATCAGAATGGATAAAAAAAACAAGACCTATCGATATGCTGTCTGCAAGAAACTTATTTTAGACCCAAAGATACCTCCAGATTTAAAGTAGGGGTGTGGAAAGCCATTTACCATGCTCATGGACATCAAAAGAAAGCTGGGGTGGCAATCCTTATATCAGATAAATTAGATTTTAAGCCAAAGACGATGAGGAAGGACACTATATCATATTTAAAGGTTCTGTCCAACAAGATCTAACAATTTTAAATATCTATGCCCCTAACATGGGAGCAGCCAATTATATAAACCAATTAAAAACAGAAACAAAGAGGGACGCCTGGGTGGCTCAGTTGGTTAAGCGGCTGCCTTCGGCTCAGGTCATGATCCCAGCGTCCTGGGATCGAGTCCCACATCGGGCTCCTTGCTCAGCAGGGAGCCTGCTCCTCCCTCTGCCTCTGCCTGTCTCTCTGTGTGCCTGTGCTTGCTCTCTCCCTCTCTCTAACTAATAAAAAAAAAATAAATAACAGAAACAAAGAAACACATCAACAATAATACAGTGGTAGGGGACTTTAACAGCCCCCTCACTGAAATGGACAAATTATCTAAGCAAAAAGATCAACAAGGAAATAAGGTTTTAAATGACACACTGGACCAGATGGACATCACAGTTATATTTAGAACATTCCATCCCAAAACAACAGAATACATTTTCTTCACTAGGGCACATGGAACATTCTCCAGAATAGATCACATCCTGGGTCACAAATCAGGTCTTAGCTGGTACCAAAAGATTGGGATCATTCCCTGCATATTTTCAGACCACAATGCTCTGAAACTAGAACTCAACCACAAGAGGAAAGTTGGAAAGAGCTCAAATACATGGAGGCTAAAGAGCATCCTCCTTGAATGGGTCAACCAGGAAGTTAAAGAAGAATTTAAAAAATTCGTGGAAACAAATGAAAGTGAAAACACAATGGTTCACAATCTTTGGGACACAGCAAAGGCAGTCCTGAGAGGAAAATATATAGCAACAGAAGCCTTTCTCAAGAGACAAGAAAGGACTCAAGTTTACAACCTAGCCCTACACCTAAAGGAGCTGGAGAAAAAACAGCAAATAAAGCCTAAACCCAGCAGGAGAAGAGAAATAATAAAGATCAGAGCAGAAATCAATGAAATAGAAACCAAAAGAAGACTAGAACAAATCAATGAACTAGGAGCTTGTTCTTTGAAAGAATTAATGATTGATAAACCCTGGCCAGACTTATCAAAAAGAAAAGAGAAAGGACCCAAATAAATAAAATCATGAATGAAGAGGAGAGATCACAAACAACACCAAAGAAATACAAACAATTATAAGAACATATTATGAACAACTATACACCAGCAAATTTGACAATCTGGAAGAATTGGTTGCATTCCTAGAGACATGTAAGCTACCAAAACTAAAACAGGAAGAAATAGAAAACCTGAACAGACCCATAACCAGTAAGGAGATTGAAGCAGTAGTCAAAAATCTCCCAACAAACAGGAGCCCAGGGCTAGATGGCTTCCCAGGGGAATTCTACCAAACATTTAAAGAAGAATTCATACCTATTCTCCTGAAACTCTTCCAAAAAGTAGAAATGGAAGGAAAACTTCCAAACTCATTTTATAAGGCCAGCATTACCTTGGTCCCAAAACCAGACAAAGACACCATCAAAAAAGAGAATTACAGACCAATATCCTTGATGAACACAGATGCAAAAATTCTCACCAAAATACTAGCCAGTAGGATCCAACAGTACATTAAGAGGATTATTCACCACGACCAAGTGAGATTTATTCCTGGGCTGCAAGGTTGGTTCAACATCCACAAATCAGTCAATGGGATACAATACATTGATAAAAGAACAAGAACCATACGATATTCTCAATAGATGCTGAAAAAGCATTTGACAAAGTTCAGCATCCTTTCATGATCAAAACTCTTCAAAGTGTAGGGATAGAGGGCACATACCTCAATATCATCAAAGCCATCTATGTAAAACCCACAGCAAATATCATCTCAATAGAGAAAAACTGAGAACCTTTCTGCTAAGGTCAGGAACATGGCAGGGCTGTCAACTATCACCACTGCTATTCAACATAGTACTAGAAGTCCTAGCCTCAGCCATCAGACAACAAAAAGAAATAAAAGGCATTGGAATCAGCAAAGAAGAAGTCAAACTCTCACTCTTTGCAGATGATATGATGCCTTATGCAAAAAACCCAAAAGACTGCACTCCAGAACCGCTAGAACTCATACAGGAATTCAATAAAGTGTCAGGATATAAAATCAACATATAGAAATCAGTTGCATCTCTATACACCAACAGGAAGACAGGAGAAAGAGAAATTAAGGAGCTGGTCCCATTGACAATTGCACTCAAAACCATAAGATACCTAGGAATAAACCTAACCAAAGAGGCAAAGAATCTGTACTCAGAAAACTATAAAGTACTCATGAAAGAAATTGAGGAAGACAAAGAAATGGAAAAACGTTCCATGGCCATGACTGGAAGAACAAATATTGTGAAAATGTCTGTCCTACCTAAAGCAATCTATGCATTTAATGGAATCCTTATCAAAATATCAATCTTTTTCAAAGAAATGGAACAAATAATCCTAAAATTTATATGGAATCAGAAAAGACCCCAAATAGTCAGAGGAATGTTGAAAAAGAAAACCAAAGTTGGTGGCATCACAATCCCTGACTTCAAGCTCTGTTACAAAGCTGTAATCATCAAGACAGTATGGTTCTGGCACAAAAACAGACACATAAATCAATGGAACAGATAGAGAGCCCAGAAATGGACCCTCATCTCTATGGTCAACTAATCTTCAACAAAGTAGGAAAGAATGTCCAATGGAAGAAAGAAAGTCTCTTCAACAAATGGTGTTGGGAAAGTTGGACAGCCACATGCAGAAGAATGAAACTGGACCATTTCCTTACACACACACAAAATTAGACCCAAAATGGATGAAAGACCTCAATGTGAGAGAGGAATCCATCAAAATCCTTGAGAACACAGGCAGCACCCTCTTCGACCTCAGCTGCAACAACTTCTTCCTAGAAACATTGCCACAGGCAAGGGAAGCAGGGGCAAAAATGAACTATTAGGACTTTATCAAGATCAAAACTTTTGCACAGCAAAGGAAACAGTCAACAAAACCAAAAGACAACTGAGAGAATGGGAGAAGATATTCACAAGTGACATATCAGATAAAGGGCTAGTATCCAAAATCTTTAAAGAACTTATCAAACTCAACACCCAAAGAACAAATAATCCAATTAAGAAATGGGGAGAAGACATGAACAGACATTTCTGCAAAGAAGACATCCAGATGGCCAACAGACACATGAAAAAGTGCTCAACATCACTTGCTATCAGGGAAATGCAAATCAAAACCACAGTGAGATGTCACCTCACACCAGTCAGAATGGCTAAAATGAACAAGTCAGGAAACAACAGATATTGGTGAGGATGCAGAGAAAGGGGAGCCCTCCTACACTGTTGGTGGGAATGCAAGCTGGTCCAGCTTTTTTGGAAAACAGTGTGGAGGTTCCTCAAGAAGTTAAAAATAGAGCTACCCTATGCCCCAGGATTGCACTACTGGGTATTTACCCAATGGATACAAATGTAGTGATCCGAATGCATCCAAATATTTATACAAGCAATGTCCACAATAGCCAAACTATGGAAAGAACGTAGATGTCCATCAACAGATGAATGGATAAAGAAGATGTGGTATATGTATACAATGGAATACTATGCAGCCATCAACTACCCCCCCAAATCTTGCCACTTGCAACGACGTGGATGGAACTACATGGTATTATGCTAAGTGAAATAAGTCAGTCAGAGGAAGACAATTATCATATGATCTCTCTGATATGAGGAATTTGAGAGGCAAGGCGGGGGGTCGTGGGGGGTTAGGGAGGGAAAAAATGAAACAAGATGGGTTTGGGAGAGAGACAAAACATAAGTGACTCTTAATCTCATGAAACAAACAGAGGGTTGCTGGGGGGGTGGGGGGTAGGGATAGGGTGGTTGGGTTATGGACATTGGGGAGGGTGTGTGCTATGATGAGTGCTGTGAAAAGTGTAAGCCTGACGATTCACAGATCTGTACCCCTGGGGCCAATAGTACATTACATGTTTATATATATATAGGAACTTCTCAAACTCAACACCCCAAAAAACAAAAAATCCAGTAAAAAAAAAAATGGGCAGAAGACATGAACAGACACTTTTTCAAGGAAGACATACAAATGGCTAACAGACACATGAAAAAATGTTCAACATCATTCACTATCAGGGAAATTCTAACCAAAATCACTCGAGGTACCACCTTACACCAGTTAGAATGGTAAAAATTGACAAGACAAAAAACAAGTGTTGGAGAGGATGTGGAGAAAGGGGAACCCTCTTACATTGTTGGTGGGAATGCAAGTTGGTGCAGCCACTTTGGAAAACAGCATGGAAATTCCTCAAAATTTGAAAATAGAGCTACTCTATGCCCCAGCAATTGCACTACTGGGTATTTACCCCAAAGATGTTGTGAAAGGAAGAGCCATATGCACCCCAGTGTTCATAGCAGCCATGTCCACAACCGCCAAACTGTGGAAGGAGCTGAGATGCCCTTCAACAGATGAATGGATGAAGAAGATGTGGCCCATTTAGACAATGGAATATTACTCAGCCATCAGAAAGGACGAATACCCAACATTTGCATCAACATAGATGGAGCTGGAAGAGATTATGTTGGGTTAAATAAGTCAAATAGAAGCACAGTTATCATATGGTTTCACTTATTTGTGGAACAGAAGGAATAACATGGAGGACATTAGGAGAAGGAAAGGGAAAGTGTTCTGGGATCAAGTCCTACCGTCAGGTTCTCTGCTCAGTGGGAAGCCTGCTTCTCCCTCTGCCTCTGTCTACCACTCTGCCTACTTATGCTCTCTCTGTCAAATGAAAATAAAGAAAATCTTTTTAAAAATAAATAAATGCAGCTTATTTAATATGTATTGTTGATGTGTTAACATTGAACTCACAGCCAACAACACTGTAAGTCCTGCCCACCCAAAACTTGTCTGATGCATGTTTTTTCTCCATAAGACACATCAGAACTTAACCTTAGGAACAGTAGCCAGCACTTCAATGATACCCATGGGGACAAATTTAAGCAGGAATATTACCAATAAAATCCACAAAGATGTGAAGAACATGGCACTGAAAGACAGTAAAGGAGACTTGTCCACATCTGGGACCAGCACCTAGTTCGGCCTCAGTGGAGAACAGGTGGGTCAGTCTCTCAAATGTTCTGCTGCTCTGAAAATGCCCATGAAAGGCGGGGAGAGGGGTAAAGGTATTGATTTGAGGGTTACCAATGAATCTTCGCCAGTAGGCAGACTTGCAAATACGGAATCCATGAATAAGGAGGACCCACCCTCCCTTTCTTGGTCCTCACTGCCCAAGCCATCTGGATTAACGCACTAGGCCCCCAACTCAGCTCCCTGCTTCCAATTCACCCACCTCGCTAACAGATTTCCTATAGCAGCTAGAGTCAGCCTGGAAAAATAAAAAGCACCTACTGGCGAGGCTCCAGTGGCTTCTCATTCCACTCTGAATGAAGCCCAGTTGCCTTCCTGTGACCATCAAGGCCCCATGTGATGGGCCCTCCCCACTCCGCTCTCCTGACTGCTGTCTCTGCTCTGATCCCATCTTGCTTCTCCTGGAACCACCCAGAAGTCACACCTCCCCAAGCTTTCCTCCCTGCCATATATGCATGGCTCACTGCCCCCTTCATTCAGGCCTCTGGTTGCAGTGTCACCTCCTCAGAGAGGGCTACCCTACCCTGTCTACCCTGCCCGAAAGAGCCCCTCCTCTCCCCCTCTGTCCCATTACCCCACTCCATTCTCTTCCATAGACTGTATCCCTAAGCCCATCTTCACCGTAAGCCCCAGGAGGGCAGAGATCTAGTGGGTCATGGATGTTGACCTTGTTTGTTGTTTTCTTGCCGGGGCCCCAGGCAGGAACCTGGCTCAGCACAGATTCCCTGTGAATCAATGACACTGACCAACCAGACATATGGACCATGGGAGCCTGGGATGCCAGCCCGCTGAGGCTTCTGTCTACACACAGGGATATTTCTATGCTCTGTATGTCAGTGGACCATTAGGAGTGGCTATGTCCAGACTGGACCCAAAGGCTGGACTCTGTCCCACTCAACCCTTCCTCATGATGCCCCAGGACACTTGTCATCCTCAAGGGAACTCCTAGAAAGCCAACCGGGAGGGAGCCCCTCCATACCTGTCCTTGACAGGCTGAGTAGGCAAGGCGGGAGGGGCCATGCTGGGGCTCTTGCTGGCTTCCAGGGCTCCCACTTCTAATCACTGTAACCAAGAGGGACCACTGCTTAGGAGTCCCCAAGACCCCAGAGAGAGAAGGATTCCACCTGCAACACAAAGGATTTAGATCTGACCCAGGGGAGGCATTTAGAGCATCAAGAAGCCTCCCTGGCCATGAATACTGAAGGATTTGCAAGCAGCCAAGATGGCTCCAGGTGCTGGAGGGAGTCATGATGCTGGCTTTGGGTGCTGGGTGCAGTGGAGTGGCCTGGAGGACCTCCATCCTCCACGCGTCCAGAATCCCTTCTGCTCCAGTGGGAACCCGGAGTGGCAAGATGCAATTTTCAATCATTTTAATTCCATATCGATTATGCAGAAGTGGCCCCTTCTTTACGGCGTCACAGCTGAGCACGAAGGGACCACATGGAGGAAGGGCTCCGTGCCTTGAGGCACTAATGAGGCCTCAGCTGCTGAAAGGAGCCTGGAGAGGCAAGCAGCTGGCCAGCGGCCTCCGCAGCTCCCACGGAGCCACCAGAAACTGACAAGCAATTGCAAATCGCCCACATTGGCGGGTTCTTCTTCTCAGAGTCCACTCCTTGGGGTGATACTGTGATCACAGACGAACAGCAAAATATTTGCTTAGCAAACAGCAATGTTGCCCAGGGGTCATTAGAGAGATCTAGAAAGAGCCAGAGAAAAGTATCAGCCCTAGGATGGTTCAGAAGCACCGCTGAGCTGTCCTGGGTCATGGGCCGGGTGGGCTAGGCGGGGTTTAATTTTCATTTTTTTAAAATACTTTATTTATTTATTTAACAGACAGAGATCACAAGTAGGCAGAAAGGCAGGCGGCGGGGGGAGGGGGGGGGGAAGCAGGCTCCCTGCTGAGCAGATAGCCTGATGCGGGGCTCGATCCTAGGACCTTGGGATCACCACCTGAGCAGAAGGCAGAGGCTTTAACCCACTGAGCCACCCAGGCGCCCCTATCTTTTTTAATGTTTGATAAAATAATGAGGAAATAATTCCAGTAATAGCTGCCCTCTATTGCGTGCTGATTGCTTGGGAAGCCTTATCCCCAGCACTCTGCACCAATTTTGTTCATCCCCACCGTAGCCCTATGAGCTCTGTATAACTTGCCAAGATCACACAGTTCCTGGGTAGAAGAGCCAGATTGCAACACCGTACCCCAAATCTGATGTCATCAGAGCTGATGTCAGACAAGGAACCTGCCTGATCAAATCGACACACACTATCACTGTCGGTAACTATTTAGTGCTTCTCATCCTTGTTTCTTCATGCTCCCCTTCCCTCATTATTATTATTTTTTAAAGATTTTATTTATGCTAGAGAGAGTGAGAGAGCATGCAAGTGTGGGGAGCAGCAGAGGGGAGGGAGAAGCAGGCTCCCCACTGAGCAGGGAGACTGATGAGGGACTCAATCCCAGGACCCTGGGATCATGACCTGAGCCAAAGGCAGACACTTAACCGACTGAGCCACCCAGGTGCTCCTATAATTTAATACACCACAGATGTACTGCACATCTGTTTAGGTACCGTGTCCCTTTGGAGGCCCACAGTCTGGTGTCCTAGCTATGGTTCTTTGCCCCCTGTTGAGAACACATGCACTAGATAAGACTTACAGAGAGTTTGCTATGGGTTTCCTATAAGTTCTTCGGAATCTGGATATTTATCAAATAATTGATTCAAGAAGCTGATGCAGTGTTGCAACAGGTGAAGAAAGCAAGGCACAGAGAGATCAAATAATTTGCCTGATGTGATAGTCTATTAATAAAGGAGGCAGGATTTGATCTCAATCGGTAGGGCTTCTGCATACACACCCCTTAACCACGGCACTGTGCCTCTGGATCTCTGGCATTTGATGCTTTCCCATAGGTAAGATGTTCCCATGTTTCCAAAAGCCTATGATGGGAGCTTAACCATTGTCCTCTTCCTTGAATAGAGGAGGAACTGAGGTCTGGGGCAAGAAGGAGAGTCTCACAGACTCCTGGTGGAGAGGAAGCTGGTCGTGGGTCTGCATGGGAGTCATGCTTCCCAGACCCCAAGCCCACATCTTCCGCTGGGCACATCGAGTTCTATTCCTTCATTGTCTCCAGGCTGTGCTGAGTCCCCAGCCTTTTGGGGGGGAATGCCCCGCTTCGTGTAACACAGTGATAGCCTGACCCACAGCCCCCGCTCTGCAGAGAAAGTTTCATCTCATTAGTCAAATTAAAACTTACTTCTGAACTTGGTATATCTGTGTGATAGACTTCAAGTAAATTATCATTTTATTTATAGCTCCCTGTCTTCCAGAAACTCACATGGCAATATGTTATTTAGCTCATAAAAAAATTAAAATAAAAAAAATAAAATAAAATGACACCTCGAAGCAGTGCTGTAACTAATTAGGGAGACTTCCAAACTGCTGTTAATTCGAGATGCTGAAATGTGCACCAGCAGCCAGCCCGAGTTCCCAGGGAGGACAGACTCACACAGCTGCGGGGCTCAGATATCACATTAAGTCGAACAATTATCTTGATGGGTTGAGTGAGCCCCGCAAAGTGCCACTATAATGAAATCCTTGGTCACCTCGAGGAGGCCCCTGCACCTGGTGGGAAGGCTGGGGGATGTGAGGGAGTTCTCTTCGAACCTGACACTGGGGGCTCCCTATGCCCAGGCACACCAAGGGGCCGAGGATACACCTGTCAAGAAAAACAGATGCCATCTTTGTTCTCCTGGAACTCACAGGCTGGTGGGGAGACATAGTCCTGGAATAGCCCCACGCCCGTGGTCACAAGCTACATCTCTTGGATGCCATCAAAGTCAACGTTGATTCCCAATGAGAGAATCACCACCCTGGCTCGGGATCTTAGAGGAGAACAGGGAAGGTGGGCTGGGGAGCTGGGGGGTGGTGAGTGGGGGAGGGACTCCTGGGATCCCAGAGACCCACATTAGGACCCTCGTGTGTGTGCGTGTAGTTTGGATGAGCTGTTCAGCTCTGACACTGGAGAATGGGGGGGACATGAGGAGAGTGGGTGTAATTCAGTTTTGGAAAGGATGGCCTGCATTGGGCCCAGCGAGGGGAGTTAATGAACGATGGAGCACACATTTGTTACTCTAGACGATGGGAGCAGTGTCCTGATGGCTCTGTGCTTCTTGTCCCCCTGGATCTCTTCCCTAGCTGGTGGTCAGTGGGATCATGTTGAAAATATTCAGTCAAATCATGTCCTTCCTTTTTCTAGAACATTCCACAGCTTCCAAAGCTCTCACTCAGGCCACAGAAACCCTGTGGTTGGGCTTCCTCCCCACTGCTTTCTGCCTCTTCCTGGGCTGCTCCTAGAACAGGCCAACCAGGCTCCAGCCTTGAGGCCTTGGCCTTGTTGCTCTCTCTGCTTGGGAGGCTCACTCCCAGATCCCTCCTAAGCTTGTTCCCTCACTTTGTTCCCATCTAGCCTCCACTGTCACCTGCTCAGAACCATCCTTCCTGCCCATCCGGTAAAGATGAGCACCTTGTTTTGTTTTCCTTCCGAGCACTTCTTCTTTTTTTTTAAAGGTTTTATTTATCTGTTTGAGAGAGAGAGCAAAAGCACAGGGGCAGAGGCAGAGGAAGAAGCAGGCTCCCCACTGAGCAAGGAGCCCAGTGTGGAACTCGATCCCAGATCATGACCTGAGTCGAAGGCAGATGCTTAACCAACTGAGCCACCTAGGCACCCCTTCCCAGCACTTCTTACAGCCTGGCAAGTTAGGGCTTTGTTTTCTTTGTCTCTCTTGCACAGCATAAGCTGACAGCACACTGTGGGTTCACTGCTCTACCCTGATGCCCGACACAGTGCTTGGCCTTGAGGAGGCATTTCAGTAATATTTGTGGAATGACTTCTGTCTGAATTCTGCCTTCCTCCCCTACTTCCTCCCTCCTGTCCTTCCTTCCATCCTTCCTCCCTCCCTTCCTCCCTCTCTCCTCTTCTCTCTCCCTCCCTCCCTTCCTTACTATCAAGCAGCTAAACTACGGGCACCATTTAACTCCTGATATACAGAGAAGGGGCCTTTTGGAATACTGTGGTTTGGGCCCCCATTCTGTCCCCACCAAAGTCTCGTGGCCTCAATGGAGTGAAATGCTGAAGCTGGGATGGTGTGGGTCACCTGCCCCATTAGGGCCCAGTGACAAACATCTCCCAGCTTCTCCCTTCGGCCCGTTCCCCCCAAGTCCATATGTGAATGCCACAGATGCCCATTCACCCTCCCCTGACTCATCCACCACAAAAATCCCTTTTCATATGCCCCTTTCCTCCTGATCCCTGTCAAGAATTTCAGGCCAGGAGAAAAATTCAGAACAGCCCCTCGCTTAATCTGTTCTTCCTTGTATCACTCAGGGTAGCCGAGGCAAGAGCAGGATAAGGAGCTGGAGCAGAGTTGGGGGCAGGCTGACTGCAGGGCGTCTTTCATTTGAGGAGATGTCTCTGCCCTGAGAAGCCATGTCATCCTATTCCATGCGGCTTCCAGGCAGTCTAAGCAGCAGGACAGGAATGAGCCCCTCTCTTGGCTTCCTGGATCCAGCCAGTTGGCTTCATCAGATGGTTATGGAAGACCTGCTCCGAGCAGAAGTGCAGGAGGCTGCCAGAGCATCTGCCCGACCAGCCTAAGGTGCTGGCGATTCGAGAATCCGTCCATCTGAATCCGTCCTCAGAGTTAACGATCACGATCGGCTACACTGACCCAATAGGGCAGATACCCTGGGCACCAGTGACCACAGTGCCTCATTAACCCCTGCCACGCCCCGGGGAGAGAGTAATTCCTCCTGCTTTACAGATGAGGAAAACCAGAGGTGGAAACCTGCCATGCTCTTAGAGCTAATTAAGTACTTGAGCGGAAATTCGCATAGTCTAATGGCAACATTTATAAACTCAGGCATGACGCTCAGCTATGAATGTTGCAGAATCGTGGCCCTAGATATGTTTTGTTTCACTTGCAAACACAAGTCTGCTTTCTCATTAAGTCAGTTTGCTAACGTTTAAAACATGGGTGATTACAAAACGGCAGTTTCTTATTTTTATTTTGTAACTATTTATTTTAAGATATTGTTAGACCCGCAAGAAGTCACAAAAACGGTACACAAGTCATCCTCTTGACTCAATATCCCCCATGATAACATCTTGCATAGCCAGAGGATGTTATCAAAACCAGATCGTTGACTTCAGTGCTGCACTATTAATAAACTGCGGAACGTATCCCATTTTGCTCATTCGTAAGGCACCCCTATTGTAATGAGGTGATTTTAAATAAAAAGTGTGGAATTTGGAGTCCTATTAAAAAATGCATCTCTGAAAACACTGAGACAGATTTCAATATCCAGAGAGATCAAGCTGGAACGGAGTGAAGTCTGCCTCATTTTAGAGGACTTTGGATCTTCGTTTTTGCCATGATCCCTTGCTAGTTGACTTGTGTACTTGTGACTCACTTGTGTACGTCACCAGCCTGGCCTCTGAAGGCATTTGTACTTATTATTCTGCTGCTTCTAAGAGCAAGGAAAGATGTTCCAGGGAATGAATTCCATAGTGTGATATGCCACTCGTATATATTGCCAAGCTGTGATTATCCGGTAAGAGGTTGGCTAACCAGAAAGTTTGCGAGGTGGAAAGCGATTGGTCTTATTCTTTGGGGCTTCACTGAAGAAATGAGAATCAGCTATGGGAGTCCAAGCAGGTAGATTTAATCGGGATGCCTTATGCAGTAGTGAGGCTTCTGACACTTGGAGGCATTCAAACAGACTGAGTGGCCCCCTGTTGAGACCACTAGACAAAAGATCTTGGTTGTTAGAGACAGGCAAGACGATATTATTATTAGAGCAATTTTAATGCTGAGGTTCTTGGGTTCTGATTCAGCTCTGATTCTGTAACTGGATGTCTGAAAATGAAAATAATGCAGTATATATCTGTGTGTGTACTCATTATCTCCTTTAATCCCTACAACACCAATCTGGGCTAGCAACTATTATTCTGCCCATTTAACAAGAATAAGAATGGAAACAATATAGAAGTGTTCAGAGAGGACACACAATGTGTCCAAGTCTGCTAGTAAGTAACTGAGTCTGATTTCAAACTTCTGTGTCCTCGGATACTGAATATCCACTCACTGCCTCCCCAACACAGGCCTCCTTTGGACAGAATTATTTTTTTACATTTCCCCTGGCCCCAGAAAAAGGATACATAAATCCAAGGGGCATCTGGGAAGAGATTAGGTTGTATAATCAGTACCTATTCAGCCCTATTGCCTATCTCGATGATTTAGGAATTCTAGCTTGTGTATTGTGATAGAGCTCAAACCACCAGGAGTGCTGAGTAAAAATGAATCATTTCAGCCCCCAGACCTGGAAGGTTTGATTCAGGAAATCTGGTTGGAGCCTAGAAATGAGGTACCTTGAGGAATCATCACGGAACCAAAGAGACTAAATAAAGAAATAAACCCCCTCGCCCTCATGAAGCTCACATCCTACTGGGTAGGATGTTACTGATTTTTAATTGGGGTCTATATTCCAAGGTGGGAAGGAGTAATTAGAAATTGAAGCATTCTGAGGAAATTTTGAAAGGGGCTGCCAGTGGCTGGGAGGGGCATGACATGGGGAGTGAGGGGTTTCTTTCTGGGGTGATGAAAGTGTTCTGGAATTAGATAGTGGTCAAGGGTGTACAACCCTGTGAATGTGTTACAGCACATCAAACTGTCCACTTGAAAAGGTGGAGAGCTTTGCAGAATGTGAGCCACATCAATAGTAAATAAATAAAATTCATAAAAGTTAGTGAAAAAGGATGTGGACGATCTGGATCACACTTGGATTGCCAGTGGGAAGGTAAATAGTTCTGGAAAAATTGCTGGACAGTTCCTTTCAAAACTAGAAATGGACTTACCGTAAAAGCCAACAGTTGCACTCTTGGGCATTTCTCCCAGAGAAATAAAGGCTTATTACCATTCACGAACTTGAACACAAATGTTCACAGCAGCTTTATTTGTAAGAGCCCCAACCTGGAAACTACTCAAATATCCTTTAACGGGTAAATTGTTCATTACACTGTTCCGTCCATATCATGGGATTCAACTTGGGCATAAAAAGGAGTAAACTATGAGTATGCAGAACAACTTAGACGAATCTTGGGGAAATTATGTTGAGATTTTATTTTATTATTTTTTTAAAAAAACTTTTTTTTTTTTTTGACAGAGATAGATCACAAGTAGGCAGAGAGGCAAGCAGAGAGAGGAAGGGAAGCAGGCTCCCTGCCGAGCAGAGAGCCCGATGCAGGGCCCGATCCCAGGACCCTGGGATCATGACCTGAGCTGAAGGCAGAGGCTTTAACCCACTGAGCCACCCAGGTTCCCCTATGTTGAGATTTTAAAAAGATTTCTGGGTGCCTGGGTGGCTCAGTGGGTTAAAGCCTCTGCCTTCTGCTCGGGTCATGATCCCAGGGTCCTGGGATCGAGCCCCGCGTCGGGCTCTCTGCTTGGCAGGGAGCCTGCTTCCCTTCCTCTCTCTCTGCCTGCTTGTGATCTCTTTCTCTGTCGAATAAATAAATAAAAATCTTAAAAAAAAAAAAAAAGATTTCCAAAAGAGGGCTACCTGTGTGGCTCAGTCGGTTATGCATCTGACTCTTGATTTCTACTCAGATCGTGATCTCAGGGTCATGAGCCCACAGTGGGCTCCCCACTGGGCATGGAGCCCGCTTAAGATTCTCTCTCTTCCTCTGCCTCTGTCCCTCCACCCCTCCCTATCCCTCTCTTTAAAAAAAAAAAGAAAAGCTTTCCAAAAGAATGATTCTATTTATGTGTACGTTGATGAAATAATCTAATAGTGGAGATGATTAGGGATGGGGTGAGGGGATGAGTGTGGCTATGAAGGGGTAACACTAATGTGTCTTGTAATGGGGCAGCTGAGTATCAGGGTGGTTACACAAGCTACAGATGTGGTCTAACTGCAGGATAAAAGATGAAATATGAGTAAGACCTACAGAGTCTGGATGGGACGAATGTCCGTTTCTAGGTTTGGGTGATGTGTTATAGTTGTATAAAATGTGGCTGTTGTTATAGCTTCGTGGAAGGCTGAGGGAATGGGGCACAGAATTTCCTTGTAGGTTTCTTTTCAGCCTTCCATGAATCTATAATTATTTTAAAACAAAAAGTTAAAAGAAAGTGGCTAAAAAAACCCCAGAAGCACCAAATCAGTGTTTTCAAGATTCTACTATTTATAGAAAATAAGCAGAAATATGTTATATATGAATTTGCTTGTATCTGCCTAAACTCTCCAAAAAGATACAAGGAGCTGATAACATTTGTCTAGTGGGAATAGCAATGGAGTGGCTGGGGGATGGAGGTGAATAGAGAATTTTTGCTATTTTCTCTTTCATGTCTTTTGAATTTTGAACCATGTGTATATATTACTTATGGATAAATAAATATTAACAATAATTTAACCAGGGGATTTCCACTTCTGGTAAGATGGAGTGGACAGACACACTTTTATCTATTCATTCTATTAAATACAGTTAAAACCCCGGGACATTACATATATAAGAAACATAAGAAGATCTTGGAAGGTGGAGAGAAGAAAGCAGACTGTCCAGGGACCTCCAAACCTGAGGAACAACATGGTGGTGAGTTCCCTGGTATTTCTTTCGCCTCATATATCCCAGATGATGTGCTGGGAAACCAGCAATGCAGAAATGCCAATTTTCCCATTTCCATCAGCTAAGATTGGGCAGAAAGCCTAGACTTGCACCCTTGTCACACTGGTATAGAGGTAACTCCACTCCTCTGCTGGGGTGGCAGTGGTGAACACAATGTGGGAGTCTAGACTTGGTCATCTGCTCAGAGGAATGAGTCACTCACTTCCCCCTTCACTGGGATAGTGCCTAAAGAAGCCTTGTGGAGAGTCAGGATTTACACCATTGCTCAGCATTACTGAGGCCATCAACACTGTAATATCAGTGGAGGTTATATGAGGAGCAGTAATGTGGTTCACATCCCCCTCCCAGGTAAGGTGGTATCCATAGGGAGCCTGAACTCCCAACCCCCCTCACCAGTAATGAGAAGTCCCTTCTCCACTGGGTGTCAATCAATGGGGGCCAATAGAATCTGGAATTTCATCCCTATATGGTAGTAATGACATGGTGCCCCTCTTTCCTTACTGGAGCAATGCCAGAAGTGGCTTGCTAAAACACACAACTGAAATAAGATCCAGACACGTACGATGAAATATTCAAAAATGGCCAGGTAGTAATCAGATATCACTTGTTAGACAATAATCAGGAATATCTCAACTTGAATGAAAGACAAGAAAAGCAATTGGCACAATCCAACACCAAGATGACAGAGATGTTGGAATTATCCAAGTATTTTAAGCAGCTGTCATAAAAATGCTTCAGTGAGGAATTATAAACACTCTCGAAACAAATGAAAATATAGGAGGTCTCAGAAAAATAGAAATTCTTAGTAAAGAAATATGATATGAAGAAAAACCCAACAGAAATTTTAGAATGGCAAGCATACAAAAAATGAGATAGAAACTCAGTGGATGGGTTCAACAGAAGATGAAGAGGAGAGAGAGAGAGAGAGGCAAGTGAATGTAAAACAGTTATTTTTTATATGTAAAATAGTTATTCCATCTGAACTCAGGGAGAAAAATAGACTGAAAAAAAAAAAAACCCGAACAAAACAAATAGGACATAACAAAAGAGCCAACCCCTTGAGTCATCAGAGTCCTAGAGGAGAGGACAAAGAGGAAGGAATGAGGAACTAATTATGCAGAGAAATGAGGGCTGAAAATCCCCCACATCTGGCAAAAGACATAGACCTACAGATTCAAGAAACTGAGTGAATTCCAAACAAGATGAATCCAAAGAAAGCTACAGCAAAGATGTAAAATAAACAGAAGCGAAGTTAAAAGAACTGAAATCAGGCAGCATGTGTTTTCTGTCCACAAGGGAATGCCTTCAGAAAGATAATAGAAAGATCTCCAAACACTCAGTAACTGAACACCCCCACTTCCACATGATCCAGGCTCAAATGGAAACTCTCAAGGAAAATGTAAAAATACATTTAAATGAAAGAAAATGAATATACAACATACCCAAATTTGTGATGCATGAGTAAAGCAGGGTTAAGAGAGAAGCATATGGCCTTTGAGGCTTTTATTAGAGAAAAGTAATCTCAAATTAATGACTGAAGCTCTTGCCTTCAGAAATGAGACAAAGTAGACAAAATCGGCCAAAGCAAGTTGAGAGAAGGAAATAATAAACATAAGAGCAGAAATCAATGGAACTGAAAAGAGAAAATAAGGAAAATCAAAAAGCTGGTTCTTGGAAAAGACCAACGTAATCAACAAACCTCTAACTAAATGGAAAAAGGGAAAAGAGAGAGGACTCAAATTACAAACATTAGGATAAAATGGGGGATGTCACTGCAGACCCTGCAGTTATCAAAGAATAATGAGATAAGAAGTGAGTCTGGGTGGTGGTTCCATGTATGTTCTTCTAAAACGGCCCTGAGGCTTGGATGCAGGTGTTTATTGGAAGATGATCCTATGAACCACAAGGGGAAGAGAAGAGAAAGGAGATGGGGAAGGAAGAAAAGCCAGTGAGGGGTGCACTCCTGAGCAGGTGCTGGCTGTGGGTGCCTGGGACTCAGTCCTACTGAGGTCCTTCAGAGGAACCACCTTGGTATCATCCCATTGGGGCTGGCAGAGGCTGGGCCACTGTCCACTGGTCTCAACACTGAGTCCCACGGAGCACGATGCAAGAACAATCCAGATAGAGAGGAGAAGAGTCTCCACACCTTGTCCTGGAGGTTAAGGCAGGCATGGATAGCCCTTCCCTGGATGGGCTCCAGGAACATGCTGCAGCCCACACTTGAACTGGGTCTACTTCTTCTGATGGGCTTTGAGGCATAAATCTCAGAACCCATCATCTGACATCAAAGGGAACTGCAGGCAGCATGGTCTTCTTGGCAATGAGCCTTATTCTGCGGTAGAGAGAAGTATGATCACATCCTATTTTCAAGACAAAGAAACTAAGGTTCAGAGATTTTACCTAACTCACCTTAGGACACTCAGTTCCTGCTAAAGTGAGGACTCACAAACCCCCTGGTGTGTGTGTGTGTGTGTTTTTAAAGATTTTATTTATTGGACAGACAGATCACAAGTAGGCAGAGAGAGAGGAGGAAGCAGGCTCCCTGCTGAGTGAGAGCCCGATGCGGGGCTCGATCCCAGGACCCTGGGATCATGACCCGAGCCGAAGGCAGAGGCTTTAACCAACTGAGCCACCCAGGCGCCCCTGTGTGTGTGTTTTAATAGCCTCTCCTAGAGGCCAGGACTCAGAAATATTTGCTCAGCCCACATGTTAATGAAACCAGTTACTCCTGATCCCAACGGACACATATGAGGGGGATCTTTAAAATATTCTACTTATTCACTCCTTGCCAGATCCCCAAGGAGAAGAGCCAGAATTTGTGCACCAGCCAGCCATTTCCTGGAGTTGAAATCTGTCAGTGTCAGAAAGATGCTGAAGGGTGAGTTTCTCCAGGTATGTGGAACTCCCCACACAGAAGGGATCAAAGATTCCTCTTCTTTGCATAGTGGGCACTCCACAGGGGCTCACTCAAGGTCTGGCAAGCATCCCATTGGCCCTGGGGCCCACAGGCCAGTGTAAGATAAGCATGAAGATGTCTGGATAGGGAGGTTCAGGCAGTCAGTCAAAGCAGAAGGGCAGGTGCCTGTGAACTTGTCTCTTCTGTAGGCTAAGTGAACCCAGGGAGGACAATCATGACTCTGACTCTTCCTTGATACTGTTTTTCCCTCGAAGTCCCAGCTGGAGAGTGACCATGTTCATACTGTGTGGCCCTCACTCTCAGGGTGGATTAGGAAATCCAATCTGTGGCTGGGATGATGGAATCTGTCTCTCTGAGACTATGATGTAAGACCCACAGGAACTACTCAGGTGGGGATGAGCTCTTGGACTGGCAGGCCACATGGAATCAGGGTCAGAGCTGGGAAGTTTGCAATTTAAGGTTCAAGAGGATTAAGAAAGCCATGGGTTCCAGTAGGAATTCTATCACAAGTGACAGCAAACAAATTAGCTTAAACACGGAAAGGGGGTTTTTTGGTTCAGTCAACTGTAAAATCCACCATAATTCAGGCATCAGGCTCTGCTTGATGCACGAGCTCAAAAGATGTCATATAACCTATTTCTCTCTTCACAGTTGAGCTCTGCCCTGCTCCATGTGGAGAAGATTTGGCTTGACTCCCAAAAACGATTTATCTGGGTGGTTGCAAGATGACTCCAGCAGGTCCAAAACCTCTGTCTCTCATATTTGGAACCTCATGGTAAAGACAGAGAGTGTTTTTCCAAGATGCCCCAGCAAAAGCATCTATTGACTCTGGTGGGACCATGAAACCATCCCTGAACCAACTTCTGAGACCAAAGGGAATCTAGTAGAGAGTTGATTTGTTAAGGGCTTGGCAACAGGCTGCATCCCTAGCATTGGTCAGTGCAACCTTAACCAAATTATGTAGTCTGACAAAAAGAAGGAAGGGATCCATGTACATCTGGAAGAAGAATAAATGGATGGGGGCAAGTTCCTAAACAATTACTACAAGGAAGGTGGGTGTGTGTCCAGAAGAAATGGAGCCCAGGATAAAAGAGAGACTGGGAACCCTGGCTATATAGAGAGGGATAGAGTATAACCAAGACAGAGTGGAAAGGGAAAGAAGGAAGGAGAGAGGGAGAGAGAGAGAGAGAGAGAGAGAGAGAGAGAGAGACCCCCCTTAGACCTTCATATTCATACTCATCCCCAGGAGTCCCAAGTGGAATTGCCTCTGTGTCTTTACAATGAGCCTCCCGTTTCCCTCCAGATGGGTTTCTGTTTCTTACCACCACCAGCCCCAAACTCAGACAAATGCTGGCATCCCCTGGCCACCTGGACAGGTGGTTGGACAGACACAATGGTGAGGGGAACTCTGTGTCTAGATGCACTTCAACAGATGAATCATGAGCTCCCAGGATTTCAGCATTAATTTCTCGAAGTGCAATTGTCTCCCCCGTTACTAAGCACTCTTAGTCCTAATTAGCCAGTTTGCAGGCAATTTTTCAACCTATCAAGTAGTGAAATAAAATAATGAGCACTGCTGAGGAGGACAGGAAAGGCAACCAGTTCACTGGGGAACTGGTGTTTTATTACCAATTCCACTCAGGGTTAAGCTATGGGCTTTTTGGGTTTCCCCCCGTTTCCTCCTAATTGTACCTTCAAGTCAGGAGAATCATGTCAGGATATTAAGATGAAAGATGCCTCTATGTTTCCCTTATAAGTGAGCTCAATTTAATTCATGATTACACCCAGTTAATTTGGATGCCTTAATGATTCTATTCTCAGGGAAAGGAAATCGGATTGAATGCGTTATGCCCACCTCATTTGATAAAGTCTCTAGGGAGTTTCTCTATTAGAAGGCAAAATATTAAAAATCATCCTCCTTTGCTTCCACAAGTACCTTTGAACTTTGACATTCTTTCATTTTGATGCCTTGAGTCAGCTGACTCAAAGTATGAGTACAAGCAAAGGGAGCAGATCAACTTGTTAAAGTTCTGAATCTTGAGTACTTCCTGATCTGGCCACTCTCCCCTTCCAGACCACGCAGGTCTGGTGCTTAATATATGCAAGCTCCAGGAAAGAGAATGCCTCCGGCCTAGCTCAGCCCTTCTCCAGCTGCCTGATGGCCTGTAGGGGGCGCTGCTCCCCCTTGAACTAACGGACAGAAACTATTTACAGATGTCTGATAAAGGACTGTTATCCAAAATATATGCATGCAAAAGAACCTTAAACTCAACAGTAAAAAAACAAACAACCTGATTAAAAATAAGCCAAAGTAACAGATACTTCACCCAAGATTTCCAGATGGCAAAAAGCATATGAAACGACGCAACTAATACCACATTGTATGTTAACTAACTGGAATTTAAATTAAAACTTGGAATGACAATAAAAAAACGGCATTCCTTATCATATGCCATCAGGCAGTACAAATTGAAACAACACTGAAGTACTACTACACACCTATTAGAATGGCCCAAATCCCATACACTGACAACATCAAATGTTGATGAAGATAGGGAGCAATAGGAACTCTCTCCCACGGTGGGAATTCAAAAATGGTGCAGCCACATTGGGAGACACTTTGGCAGTCTTACAAAACGAAACATACGCTTACCATCTGATCCAGCAATCCCGCTCCTTGGTACTTATCCCAATACTCCTTGATATTTACATCTGCACAAAATCCAGCACATGGCTGTTTGTAGCAGCAAAACCTAGAAGATATCAAGATGTCCTTCAGTAGGTGAATGACTCAATCAGCTGTGGTCCATTTAGGCAATGCATTATTATTCTGTGCTGAAAAGAAATGAATGATCAGGTTGTGCAGAAATGGAGGCAATTTCAATGTGTATTTACTAAGTGAAAGAAGTCGGTCTGAAAATCCATATAGTATGACTCCAACTATAGAACATTCTAGAAAAGGCAAACCATGAACCCGTAGAAAGATCAGTTGTTGCCAGGGAAAGAGGGGAGGGAGAGATGAATAGGTGGAACACAGAAGATTTTTAAGGCAGTAAAGTTATTCTATATGAAACATATAATTCCATATGATACTACAGGATTCTATACAATACTTATCATTATACATTTTCCAAACCAATAGAAGGCACAACACCAAGAGTGAACCCTAATGTAGGTTCTGGAGTTTGGTGTGTCAGTGTAGAATCATTGGTTGTAACAAATGGACCACTTTGGTGGGGGACACTGATATCAGGGAGAGGCCATGCAGGTGTAGGGGTGGGAGGTATATGGGAAATCTGTGGACATTTCTCTAATTCTGTTATGAATCTAAAACTTCTCTAAAAAATAAACTCTATTGAAAAAAAGCTCTCCAGCAGTTGGCATACAAAGTCTTGTGGTCAGAGACAATTTTGGTTATTTACCATTATACAACAAACCACCCCCAAACTCAGCGGGTCTGTTGGGCTTTCCCCCAATGTTTATGCCTGGGTTTACTTGTGTAGCTAGGTTCAGCTGGAGAGGTGGCTTGGCTGCAGCCATCCATGACAACCCAGCTGCATATCTGGCTGTTATTGGCACTGGCTGTTGGCCAAGTCATCTTGGTTTTCCACAACGTGGCCTCTTACCCTCCAGTATGCTAGACTTGCTTCTCTATGCAGTGCTCTCCAAGGGAGCGAGCCCCAGTGCACAAACACTCATCAAACCTCTGCTGGTACCATGTCTGCCCATGTCCCACTGGCCAGAGCTAGTCTCATGGCCAAGCCCAGAGTCCATGTGGTGAGGAATGCACAAAGGTGTGAATGACAGGATGTATGATGCATTGGAAGCCTTACTAGAGCAGACCACCACCTAGGACAGCACAGTGGTGACAGTCACCTCAATCTCAGTGGGACCTTCTACTAACTGGCCCAGAGACATTGCAGGAAACCTTCTGGTAGGATGACCGACAAACACGTTCATCTGTGTCTTCCTTCCTGTTAGATTTTGTTGATCCTGTTGGCTCCAAGCAGGAAGCTAAACCTTTCAATGACCCCGTATTTGAGGGACAGTTTTAGGAGAAATTGGGAACATTTTGAAGCCAGCCTTTTCCTGGCTAGTGTGGCATTATTGAGACTAGAAGGCAGGCATCTGTGTTGAGAAGGGAAGAGAGAAAATGGAGACCTTTGAGGGTACAAGCAGAGAGAGGTTGGATCCTCCAAGGTTGGGAAGGAAAGTGAGGGCTGCAGGGCCCTCGAACATGGAGGTCTGTGTCTGGCTTCCTATTAGCACCCTGGGAAGATGACAGGTGTGGTGGGGATCACCGTATGGTGCTTTGAGAGAACCCATGTCCACTACAGCGGGGACACCATGGGTACTCTCTGCACTCCCAAGGCCTCCATCCACTTTGCAGTCACTCAACATTGAGGCCCTGCCCACTGTCATCCACCCACCCACCCACCCACCATGGGGAAACTCCCAAATGTTTGCTTTGTGTGAGACCCCAAGACATTTGCAAGATCCATCCTGGGGGAGAGGGACGCTCATCAATTTCCCCTTCTGGACGGGATGGGGGCAGTGAGTGAGACATAATTGGATTTAAAGGCAATAATACTAATTTTAGTTTTTGCACTCTTAAATTTGGGGGCTGGGTTTCCTTCACTGCACTCCTTTCTTGCCCACCATGTTGGAAAAATATCGAAAAATGTGCTATGGGAGTCAGAATCAAGACCTCTAGACTACACGTCTTTCTTCCCCTCCTTGGGGCCCTATGCACAGGGCCTGGCTGTGGCCTGTAGCTTGTCCATCCACACCCTCCCGGCACACACCTCACCATCTCTGTGGATGCCTGGTTTCCTCCTTTCGCGTCTTCACGTGTTTGTTTTTCAGTCATCCCACAGATCCCTCTGTTGGCTGTATCTCTTGCCAAACCCTGGCTGAAAAAAGAAAGGAAAAGCAAAACACAGGCAGGGTATAGAGAGGGCTGCACTCCGGGGTCTGGATCCAGGGCTGGCCTTGTGCAGCTCAAGCAGGCCATGAGTGAGAGGAGCTCATTTGAGTCTGACACTTGGCCACAGCATGAGCGTCTATGCAGTGCCTGTCTGCTGGGTGCTGGCTTGTTTCCGGAGGGCATCTCGGTGTGAATTCTTATCAAAAGAAAAAAAAAACCATATTGAACTGGGCCATTGGAGTGTGTGAAAGCACATTTCTGTGTTGAGAAACTGGATCCACGAGGCCAATTTCCTAAAGAAAAATGAGCCACAGTGAAGCCAGCCAGTATAGACAGAGTCCTGGGGAGGGGACTGCCCATCTTGTCCGGGAGCCCATGTGCTATTTTATCCCCATTCGACTGATGACTTGTGAATGTGTGTGTGTTGTTAAAGTAATTAAACAGGAAACCCACTAGGGTGAGGGGCTCTAATGCCTTAGTAGTCTATGCAAGCAAACCAAATCCTAAATCCAAAAAGTAAACCTTAACACAAACCAATCACACATGGCCAACAAGGCTTTCTCTAGGGAGGCAACTGCTTAAAGCTATCACCAAATAATTGCTTTGCTTTGCTTCAGCATCTTCTCTAGAAAAACCCTGCCCCTGACTCCTGTTGGTGGAGTGGTGCTGATCATCTCTGGTTTGGTGGGGGCTGCTTCCTATCAGGCAAATGAATTCTTAGCCTCAAATAAACTCCTAGAATATTTCATGTGCCTCAGTTTACCTTTTGACAGTGTGTGTGCATGTGAGTGTGTTTGTGTGTGAGAGAGAGAACAAGACAAGGAAGGGAGGGAGGAGAGGGGAGGGGAGAGGAGGGGAGAAAACTGGAGAAGAAAAGTAACATCTTGAGTGTCCACCATCCTTCTGGGTGCTGTGAAAGGCTGCCCCCTCCTGAAGTTGGTCCTGATCCCCACAGACCTAGACCACACCTCTACGACCAGCTCAGTAGAGTCAACCCCTCCCCACGTTCTGCCCAGACTATCAGGCCACCTGTCATTTCCTATGCTAGTCATTTTCAGATCCCTGTCCCTTCATCCCTCTGGCTCCGTGAGCCTAACTTGGCCCGGGCATATAAAGATGGAACGAATGAATGAATGAGTGAATGAATGAATGAATGAGTGCCAGCAGAATTAAGAGAAACATCTAGAATTTGAAAAGATATAGATGATTTTGGAGAAAAAAGAATGAGCACTCAGCTGGATAAAGAGGGATCATGGGGTGCAGGGGGCCTGATGAGAATGTGGGCTGGACGAGACAGGGCCCCTGAACTCAGGCTGTAAGAAGTGCCCCCACCCCTGACAAGTAACTGCTGCCAAGGGGAGGGGAGACTGACTTCCTGGGCAGTCTCCAACCCATCTTGCTTTTTTTTTTTAAATTTTATTTGTTTATTTGACAGAGAGAGAGAGAGCACAAGCTGGCAGAGAGGCAGGCAGAGAAGGAGGGGGAAGCAGGCTCCCCACTGAGCAGAGAGCCCGATAAGGGGCTCAATCCCAGGACCCTGGGATCATGACCTGAGCCGAAGGCAGAGGCTTTAACACACTGAGCCACCCAGGTGCTCCCCATACCGCTTTTTAAAAGTGGTCCAAATCCCTTTCTTCAAGTCGGTGGAGTAAGCCGATAATTAAGCAATTAAGCATCAAAGGGAGGCTCTTACAGCCTTGGCACTCATTCAGAAAACCAGTGAAGAAATTACAATGGAGATAAAGGACAATTGATTGGGTCTTCCTTTCAAAGGACGTGTGGGCCCCAGGGGCCTGGGGTGCGGGGTGGGCTGGGGCGGATGTCCCTGGGTCTCCCGGGAGCCAGCATCTCCCCTGCCCTACGCACCTGCCACTGCATGCCAGGCGGGGGTGGGTAGGGCCTTTCCAGATTGGGGTCTGAACCCTTCTGGATGTCCCCTGGGCCACGCTGGCTGCACCAGAAAACCTGGCCCCTCTTCCTGGCATGTCGGTTGTCCTCAAACTATGGAGATTAGGGATGCTTACATAGATCAATAGTTAAATAATTTAAAACGTCATTTCTCATTGGAAATAAACATCTCTTCCTGAAAGCATTCTGTGCTAGGCACTTTTCCCAGCACTGCGAATACAGCGGGGCCCGAAACTAACAGACTTCTTGGCCACGTGGAGCTTGTATTTTAGCTGGAGGAGACAGACAATAAACAAGTGAATAAGGAAAGGATCCAGGATGTCAGGGTGTGATAAACGTAAAGCAGAAAAACAGAGCAGGAGAGGGAGACAGGTGGAGGTTGTGGGGTGTGATCTTAAATAGGACGGTAAGGGAGACAATAAAATGATATGAAAACAACCTTACAAAGATCCCATTCCACGTCTGTGACTCAAGCCAAGTCCTATCCCGCTCCGCCTCACCCCTACCCCTGCTAGCATCCTCTGGATGTCTGAGCTCCTGGACGGTCTCCCCGCTGGTTTCTCTGACTTTAGTTTTCTCCTTCCAGTCTGTCCAGCACACTCCAGCCAGAATGGCTTTGACCCATCATATCAGACCAGGTAACTTCTCTGCATAAAAATGTAAGATGATTAAAAAAAAAAATCCAAGATGATTTCCATTCGTCAGAGCTGAAGTCTCAGGTGCCTCCAGGTATGAGGCAGGGAAGGTAGGGCCTGCATCAAACTGAAGATCTGGGGCCTTAAGGGACCACAGCTTCTCAGCTCTAGCCAGTAGCTATGAAGAAATACAGACCCAGTATTGCCAGATTTTGATATTTTTTTTTAAATGAGAGCTGAAATCTTGATACATATGTGAAATTGTACTTCTGAACGTTGGCAGCCAATTAAAAAATTTTTTTAAACACTAACGGGTTCAGCAAAATCTGTCTCTGGGCCAATTCTGGGCTCTTGGGGCCACATGTTTGTAAATTCTGGTAGAGGGTGAAATCTGGTCCCTGTGAAAGCACTCAGAAG
>ML104883.1:257812-395815 GCA_003697995.1 Taxidea taxus jeffersonii | reverse complement strand
GGGGGGGGAGGGAGGAGCAGCAGTCTGGCCTCCTCCTGTTAAATATGAAGACAGGATGGCTGGAGTGGAGCTGGAAGTTTCTCAGGGGCCAGTGGTATCAGCCTTGCACAATCCTCGTCCCCACCGACAAGTGAAGGCTCGTGGAAGAGAGCGGGACCGATGTGTGTGCTGCGGGACAGGGAGCTGTCCCATAGCACGACGTGTCTGGGTTGGCGGGGCCAGAAGGAGATTCCCACAGGCTCTGCGGCCCGGAGCTGGGCACCTGCTCGGGGCTGGGTGCAGCGGTCCCCAGACCTACCTCCTCCTGCATCCCACACTCAAGCAGCATCGTCACGCAGGCCTCGATGGGGAAGGCGATCTCCCGGCCGCTGATCGTGAGGTGCTCCTCCAGAGGCTTCCCGAAGGAGGGCTTCTCCACCCAGGCCTCTGAGCGGGGAAGCAAGAGAGGGGCCCGTCAGCAGTTAGTGAAGGGCACTTGTGCTGGAACAGTTCTTTCCTTCGGGTCAGGCAGAGAGCTGCCGGACTCCCCAAGACATGGAGGCCAGTGGAGTCTCCATTCTTGTGGTCTGGGGAGGAGGGGGGAGCCCGGGCGGGGCAGACGGCTGGGGAGTGAGCTGCACCTGGACCTGCTGGGCTTCATACCGATAAGCACCAACCACACACCTCCACGCACGCCCCCCTACTCATCCCCTGCAGGGAGGCAGTGTGTATGTGGATGTGCTGGCTCAAAGAACCAGTGTGGAAAGTTCTAGAGGCTCGTCGGTGGGGCTGGAGGAGATCCGGGGCATGGCGGGGGTACTCATCCCGGTAGGCAAGCGGCCTCACCCACCTCCCCCCTCCAGGGAAGGTCTCACTTACCCTGTTGTGCTTTTATCTGAGGCAACACGGCCTGCAAGAGTGCCAGGGACTTCCTGTGGTACTCGGCCTGCACTTCGATGAGCTGAGGAGACACAGGACGAGCATTACCCCTTGCGGGAGGGTGGGGAGCACGGCTGCCGTGCCCCGTGGGGGGCTCTGCGTGAAGGTGTCCCCTCTTCCTCACCTCAACCTGCTCTCTCTCAGGCCGCCCCAAACGAGGACTCGAGCTTGCCTCCTCCCCAGCCTCTGGAGCAAAGGAGTCCCCTCAAGGGGACATTTGGGAGGCAGGAGAGTCACTGAGGACAAGGGGGACCACCCCAGGGGCCTGGTTCCTGACTTGGACGGCTTGCCTTCACCGCGACCCCACCTTGCCTCGCACCCCATGCTCAAAGCAAAGGCAACCCAGGGGGCGGGCAACAGGAATATATGGAGAACACATTTAGAAATCAGTCTGTTGGGGAAGCATCCGATTCTTGGTCTTGGCTCAAGCCATGATCTCAGGGCCCTGGGATCAAGCCCCATGTTGGGCTCAGGACTCTGCTTGGGAGTCTCTCTTCCCTCCTCCCTGTCCCCCTCCCTCGAACATGCACACTCTGCTCGCTCTAATAAATAAATCTTTAAAAAAAATCCATTTGCCTAGATGACAGAGCTGAATACTAGGCTTTATATATCTTGGTTTCTGCAAAGTGAGTTCAATATATGACTGATCAGAAACCGTGTGGCTTGATCCATAATCCCCAAGGACTCTGGGCTCACATGCAACAACCCCGGCTCTGTGATGCAGCCCAAAAACCCAAATTCTCTCAAATTTACCTATTCTGACCATCCCACTAACAACAGAGCTGCTGAAATGTTAACAAGAACAGATGGACCCGGGTAAGCAACAGTCCTGCCATTTTTGTTCTGAGACCCCCCCTCCTCACCCCACAACTGGGTGCACCTGAGGGAAAGCAGAGCGAATCTCTCCATTGAAATGGTTGGCACATTTGTGACGACGTGGATGAAACTAGAGGGTATTAAGCTTAGCGAAATAAGTCAATCAGAGAAAGACAATTATCATATGATCTCCCTGATATGAGGAAGTTGAGATGCAACATGGTGGGGGCGGGTTGGGGGGTAGGAAAAGAATAAATGAAACAAGATGGGATCGGGAGGGAGATAAACCATAAGAGACTCTTAATCTCACAAAACAAACTGAGGGTTGTGGGTGTGGGGGGGGGTGTTGGGAGAGGGTGGTTGGGTGATGGACACTGGGGAGGGTATGTGCTATGGTGAGTGCTGTGAAGTGTGTAAACCTGGTGATTCACACACCTGTACCCCTGGGGCTAATACATTATAGATTAATAAAAAATTAAAAAATTATTCAAAAGAGAAATGTTTGGCACGGAGAGCAGATGCTATTGTCTCCAAGTAAAAACTAAACACTAGTTAAGAATTAGATTTAAAGGGACGCCTGGGGGACGCCTGGGTGGCTCAGTTGGTTAAGCGGCTGCCTTTGGCTCAGGTCATGATCCCAGCGTCCTGGGATCGAGTCCCACATCAGGCTCCTTGCTCGGCAGGGAGCCTGCTTCTCCCTCTGCCTCTGCGTGCCACTCTGTCTGCCTGTGCTCGCTTTCTCTCTCTAACAAATAAATAAACAAAATCTTTTTAAAAAATTAGATTTAAAAAAAATCAGAATATTGAAAAAAAATGGTACATAAATGGCAAGGGGGCAGTCCAAGAAAGCTTTGGAATGTCAAAAATGTCATTAAGTTCCAGAAATTCTAAAATATTATCTCTGAATATATCCCATGGAATATACTTGAGAAAGTGCTATTATTTTAAAATAAACTTTCCAGGCTGGAAGGAATGCTTATCGGTTCTTTTTTGGGGGTCGAAGGAACACCTCTGAAAGTCTGGACCACTCACTGGTCACAGCGTTGGGGGACTGCCACCCACCCAGGGTGCTTACAATTGAAAAATTTTCAGAATTTCTCCTCCTTACCTTCCTTATCATCCCATCACTTCTCCAATCATTTAAGGTTTGAATTTTGCCTCCAGCTTTAAAGGTACATGAACTTAACTGGATTTTTAATATTTATTTTTTCCCTCAAGTTTTTTTTTTTTTTTTTTTTAATTATCGCTGGTTTTGTTTTATTTTGCTTTTGACTTGCCTTGTACTTACCCTGGTAGAGAGCCAGGGTCTTAATTATTTGGATCAGATCATTCAAGTATGGATGACTCAGATCCTGTTTCTCTCGGGTCTAAATCTGCTTTCATCGATGAGAGACAGGCGAACAGGCCACATTAATCATCGTTTACCTACCTGTCATTGTCTTCGGCCAAAATAGAAATGAGAAACAATTATGAGCTGGGGGCGGGGTTATCTTCTTCTCCCCAGTTTCCTTGTTTATGACAGACCCAGCTTTCGTAACCTTGCCCCGAGTGACATTTGGGACTGAGTCATTTTTTTTTTTTTTTTAAGATTTTATTTATTTATTTGATAGAGATCACAAGTAGGCAGAGAGGCAGAGAGAGAGGAGGAAGCAGGCTGTCTGCAGAGCAGAGAGCCAGATGCAGGGCTCGATCCCACGACCCTGGGATCATGACCCGAGCCGAAGGCAGCGGCTTTAACCCACTGAGCCACCCAGGCACCCCGGGACTGAGTCATTCTTTGCTGTGGGGGACTGTCCCATGCACTGGAGGATGCTTGGCCTCACTCTTGACTTCTCCCCAGTGCACCTCCTCCCCGCCCCCGCCCCCGGCCAGGGTGACGGCCACAAGTGCCCGCAGACATGGCCAGGCAGCCACTGGCGTAGGGGACAAAATCACCTCTAATTGAGAACCACCGCCACAGACCACGGGCTGCTATCATCTTCATGGGTGGGTTCAGTTTTATTCTTAGGTTTTTAGAGAAATCCATACAAGGAGAAATAGAAGACCAGACTTAATCACAGACAGAAGAGCTAAAACCCATATCCTTTCCCACGACGTGCTCCAAGGGCCTTTAGGTTCCATGCCACGTTCCTTCCTGTCCATGCCCTGACTCTTGTGACCGAACCTGATGTGCTCTTACCCTTCTAGAACCTTACCGTTTGAAAATAGTTTGCATAGTCGATTTCTTTGGCCACGAAACTGTACATGTCTGCCGAGAGCTGGTCCTGTGGAAGGTAAAATGCACAACCAAGGTAAAACAGAGAACGCTCGACCAGCTACCACGTGAGTGTAGACATCGTGGAAGCAAGAGCCTTTGCCTCTATTTAATCTCATTTTTAACGATTCCTGCCATGGCAAAGACTTTTCTCATGGGCATTCCTGTGTTTCCCAACCCTGACTCCAAAGAGTGAGTAAGTGTGGAAAGAGCACCTCTGCCAGGCGTCTCCCCAGGGATTGTAACACATGAACCACATCCAGAGTCAGGAAAGCTGGTGCGGGGGAGTGATGTGCAAATTACTTCCATACATCTCCCTAGCCCGTGTCACCACTCCTGAAAATGGCCCGCCCTCTTTTCTCCTGGTTTGCTCTCTTCACCCCCCAAGACTGACTGGTCGATCACAAGCATATGGGAAAGAGGCAGAACCGCACCAATTTGGAGGAAGTTGGCGAAGATATATGGGCGGGTTCAAAGAAGAGCAGCTCATTCGAAATTTGGGAAAACTGGGATTTAATCAGTGCCCCAGGCAAATCTCATGGTGTTAACTGTCCTTCACCATCCGGTTCTCTGGGATCAGGAGGCAATGACCTAATGCGGCACCTGAATCTGGGATGTGTCCTCCTCCGAGGAGAAGGGTTTCAGTTCCATTGAAACACCCATAGCGACGTATGATAAAAGTACATTCTGAGAAGGGTGCAGACTCGGTCACTAACCACAATTTTTAGCATGCCACGTGTGTGACCTTGTCTGCACGACTCAGGTGAGCTCTGAAGGTCCTTTCTGTCTGGGAGCCTTAGGTAGGAGAGATCTTTACAAGCGATGCTTAGTCGAGAGAAGAATCTGTGATGGGTGCGTTGAGGAAAATAGGAGAACAGCCCAAGAAAGCTGATCCAGATGAGGCAGGAATTTGAGCAAGCAACCTTGTGCTTCACCAACAGCCTGATGCATGGAAACCTCAAGCATTCTGCACCAATCCCACAAACCCTCAGCCCGTTTAGCTGGCAATTATACTATCCTCAGTGAGAGCACTGGGATGTGAGCAGCTGTCTGTTTCCTCTTCTGGTATCCTTGACAGGCAGACCACGTGGAAGAGTTCTTGCACCCAAGGAACAGAGTTAAAAGGGAAATCTGTTCTCTGGAGAGCTTCAAGCACAGATTAGTCAATGCTACACTTGGTCCAGTTTCAAAGAATGAAGAAATGGGGGGACAAATGAATTAACAATCACTGGGAACAGTCTAGGCACTAGGCACAATGTCACTTGGGGTTCCCATCTGACTCTCTTAGGTAAAGTGCTCAATTTCCAGTTTTGGTTGAGTAGCTACTGAGAGGTCAAGGATCTTATCTCCTGTCTGTCCTCCACCATCTGAAACATGTTTCACATACTAGTAGGGACTTTGTAACCATCTGCTGATATAAGAGAAGGAGAAACACAGACTTAGCAACAGTAACTTTCCTGAGAAATTGAATGGGTTCTAAGCCTCAGCTCCCCCTCTCCGGAGCATCCTAGCGGCAAAGGACAGCCTCTGTGGGGCTGCTGAATCTAGCAAAGAAAGGTTCTAGAGGAATCAACTTCGTTCCCCACCCCCCCCCACTCCCACCCCCCCCAGCACCTTTGGTCAGGGGACATCCATCACCAGCAGTCATGAGGGAGGTATGTCAAGTCAGGGAAAACAGACAGCCAGGAGATCAAAATGGCTCGGCAGACAGAGGAAAGGGAGGGACCCCCTGAAGGACTAAATGTCACACTGAATACAACATCAGTGACTCAGCATTTGAGCTTTGCCAAAAGATGATCCTAGAAAAGGCAGACAGACCGTCTGGGAGTGCCCTCAGGAACACCAAAGGGTTTTTGAAAGGTATAATTAGATTACGGTCTTACTGAGTTAAAAATCTGGGTCCCAAATAAGCTGCACTCCAAGTCAGAAATAAAAGTGGAAATTAACTCCAATTTACATGTTTCTAAATCATTGGTGAATTTTCTTTATAAAGAAAAAAAATTCAATAATCACCGGAGTTTAATGTGCTGCAACAATCATTTGTTTTCTGATTCGGTAGCCAAGCCACACTCAGAAAGATGCAGAGTAAATCACCAGCTTCACCTGCATCCCACCACAGAGACGAGCTCTCAAAACCATGACGGCTGGCCACTCTGTATCTATTTTTATCAGTCATATGTTTTGCATGATTGTTTGGTTTACAAAAATGGGACCAGGCGATTTTGTAGCTCATTACGCCCCAGACAACTATTCTTTCTAGTGGCCACGTGATTTTTAATACATGAATGGACCATGTGTCTATTGCTGGATATTGTGTTTCTAATTTTTCATTATGACAACACTTGAAAAGCCTTTGTTTATACAGGTGTGTATCCATCTCCTGCTTGTTTCCTTAGGATAAATTCTGCAGTTTAAAATGAATTCTGGTGATGTATTTCCTTATAGTTAAAGTTAAAAAATATTAGCAAGATAATCATGACTAGGGATATTAGGGCTTTTGGCTAAAGAAGAAAAAAACATGACACCTGGGCATATCATATTCAAACTTCAGAAAAGCAAAAATAATGAAATAGTCAAAGAAGCCAGAGGTTATAAAACATCGGCCAGGAGAAGACCAAAGATAAGAATTACTTCCGGCCTTGCCTCAGAAACTGTGCAAGTCAGCAAAAGGTGGAGTAAAATATTTAAAAGTGTTGAGAAAAAAAAAACAAAAGAAAAACAAAAACTAACCCCACCAACCCAGAATTTTGTTCTCTACAAAATTACCCTGTAAAGGGACTTGAAGAAACTTACAGGACTTGCTGCCTGTAGACTATCTTATAAGAAATGTTAAGGGAAAAAAAGAAGTTCTTTAAGAGAGAATGAAAAAGATATAGGTCAGAAACCGAGACCTACACAAAGAAAGGAAGAGCATCAGAGAATGGGTAGTGAAGCTATGATAAAACTTTTATTTCTCTTATTCTTAACTGAACTGAAAAGTTTTTTTCAGAATGGTGGCAACATTGTATTCATATCTATGTAAATGTACGCATGTATCCAGATAAACACACATGAACGCATGGATACATTCATGTAAACACACCTGTGGTTATGTCTGCTTCCGTACAAGTCTGGAACTAGGGACATTTTGTTACTAAGACACATACTCGAACCATAAACAAAACAGCATCTAGCTATACCCAGGCGGATCTGGATTAGTTGTGAATGTACATTGCAAACTTTACGGCAACCACTTAAAAAAACATTTTAAACGAAAGTATAATTGATTGAGAAAGGAGTGAAAATAAAACCATATAAAAAGCTCAAGTAAAACCTAAAAGGCAGAAAACTTGAAGGCATAAATAGTACTAAAGAACAAGGGCAACCAGTAGAAAACAGGAACAATTATGGTAGATATGAATCTAACTATATTCAATCATCACTTAAACAATGATAATAAACCAATGAAAAGGCAAAGGTTGTCAGCGTGGATCAAAAACCAAGGTCCACTATATGTTACAAGAAACCCACTTTAAATATAAAGATACATATAGATAAAAAGTGAAAAGATGGAGAAAGACATACTCTGTTACCATGAATCAAAAGAAAGGGGGAGTGGCTATATGTCCCCCAGACCGACATTCTGAGTGAGAGAAGTTATCAGGGGATAAAGAGGGACACCATTAATGCTAAAGGGGTCATTCTATAAGATGGGACAATCCTCCATGTGGTGTGCCCTGAACAACAGAGCATCAAAGTACATGAGGCAAAAGTGACAGGACTACAAAGAGAAAGATAGGAATCTATTATAGCTGGAGACTTCAACAGCAATCAATCAGAAATGGACAGATCCAGCAGGCAGAACAGCAGTATGGACAGAACTCAACTCAGCCATCCATTAACTAGACAGAGCTGACATCCATGGGCTCCTTCATCCAACAACAACAGGATACACATTCTTCCCGAGCTCACGAGGAATGTCCACTAAGACAGATCACATCATGGGCCATAAAACACATTTTGACAGATCTAAAAGAATCAAAATCTCACAGTGCTGGCTCCCTGACCACAGTGGGATTAAGCTGGAAATAAAATTACAGAAATAGAGCTGGAACCCCCACCCCGCCCCAGTACTTGGAGATGAAACAACGCAATGTCAAATAACAACCCGATTTGAAAATGGGCAAAAGGCTTGAACAGGCATATCACCAAGTATATATACAGACAGCACACAAGTGTATGAAAAGATGTTCATCATCTTACATCGTTTGCAAAGGGCAATTTAGAATGAGATACCACAGCACCTCTCCTGGAATGTCCAATACTGAAAACACAAACCATACCAAATGTTTTAACCTTGAGGTGGAAGATGCCTGGGATATTTTCCCGTGCAAAGGAATACACACATATAAACAACTTTTTAATGGCAGACAGCAACAAAGCCAAGGGGTAAATAGCAGACTGGAAAAATGATCTGCAACACAACAGACAGAAGAAAGTTCAACACCCCTGACATGCACAAAACTTATATAAATTGATATTTAAGAAAAACAGAAATGTTGGTCCAATTGCCCATACAAACGGGCAATTTGCCAACCTGGGAATGTCTATGCGTATCTGCAGGAAATCCAATAAAGACACGAAGATCCACTGAGCATTACTAATAGGGAAATTAAAATTACAGAAACAGAGATAAGACCACACGTAACAGAGAGCCACTGTTCCCGACAATTCTGAATAAAAAATGGTGAAAAGGGGGAATCGGCCATCCTTTCTGGAAACAGGTTGCTGGGCAGGAATGGGGCGGGGGGCAATTGTTGGTGTTTTTTCTTGATATATTTTCATACTTTTTCACAGGTGATGGAAAATGTATTATTTTCCAATCTCTGAAAGGGAAGCGAACATATTTTTTGGTAAGAACAGCATGCGGAAAGAGCTACAGGACAGTGAAGGTATTGAACTTGGAGACTCGTGTCCAGCATCCCCCCGACGCCACTGTCTCTTGTCTGTTTCACGGTGTCATTGTGTAAGAAACGGGACTCTTCACTCAAGAACGCGAGTCCACGATAAGATGCGCAGACACAGCACAGAATCAAAGTGAGAGCAGCACGAGAGTTAGACTTGACGAACCCCACCAGCTGGCTATTTGCCCTTTACAGGGGAGTTCAAATGACAAATTGGCTGAGATCCCAATGACTCTCGGGACCCGGGGGAGTATTTCGGAGTCTTTGCTTGAGTCTGTGGTACTGTCCTCGGAGAGATCGTGGATTCTTTACCGACCTGTCAGGGTTCCTAATTCCAGAGAACAATCCTATCTGACCCTGAACATGACCTAAGAATAAGGCTGAAGCCCCCTGTGCAGCGTAACTATAAAAGGCAAGCGGACAAGATTAGAAAAAGCCACAAGGAACAGAGATGTTTTCATGCAAAGTGGCAACGCTCTTTATAAAACCACTATCAGATTAGGGGCGCCTGGGGGACTCAGTCGGTTAAGCATCTGTGTTTGGCTTGGGTCATGATCCCGGAGTCCTGGGATCGAGTCCCACACTGGACTCCTTGCTCAGCAGGGAGTCTGTGTCTCCTTCTCCCTCTCTCCCTGCTCGCATGGTTGCTCTCTCTCAAATAAATAAAATAAAATCTTTAAAAAAAACACAAAAAAACAAGAACGTATGAGATTAAGACAACAGGTGGGTACACAACACGCTTCCAGAAACATGAGATACTCTTGCTCTGTGGATCGAACCACAACAGACACACCTGCGTGTAATACAGATGTACAGATGTTCCCACACAGGGTATCGTGAGCAGTGTGCCCTGCGAGTTATGCCCCACACAACGTTTGTGGTGAAGACGGGAAACGCCTGAGCAGGCATAACAAAGGGCTTCTGACATTCCCAAGGGCAGAGGCATGGGTATCTTAGAACGAGACATTCCTCCCTGAACAAGTGGGAACTCGTCTTTTCCCTATCTCCTGTGAAGCTGAAATGCTTCACAGCTGACAATGTCCCAGGAGGCAGGAGATGGGTCAAGTGACTCAGGAAATATGACAAGGTGAACAAAAGAGAAACAATTTGGTGTCGACAGCGAGTCAAGGTTGGTCTACTGTCTAAATTCTCAGCTGTTCCATCCAGCTGAGAGCCCATTCCATGGGACGAAGGCGCCTTACAAAAGCTTCAGAGACCCACGGCCATATCCGCTGTGCCTGCCATGCAGGAACGCTGCTGCTAACCACCACAGCTCCCCCGACCCCCCGCCTGAGGCTGCCTCGAAGCCCCAACTCTTGGGGCTTGCCCCGGGCTCTGGAGATGCCAGCAGGCAAGCCTGGAGACTTTCAGCTCAACCAGAGCTCACGCTTAGGTGCCAGTGAGGAAAAAGGGACTCCCTTAGGGTTCCCCCATCTGTCCCGGTAAAGAGGTGCAAAGACGGGGGGGGGAGGAGGAGAGGGTACCCTGCAAATCTCCACTCTGTTGGCAGCTTCCTCCATCTCCTCCCTGAGGGCATCAGCTTTGGCACCCGCAGGCTGTAAGCCACTGGACAGACCTGAAGACTTGGAAGTCTGCTGCCACCTGATGGAAAACGGGAGAAAAAGAGGAGAGGGGGTGAGACAGGTGGAGAGCCCTGGGAAGTCCATGGGGGCGCGGAGAAGAGAGCCGGTTACAGACACTACCCAGGAGGAAGGGGGCAGCTGTGGTGGGACACGGAGTGGGGAGGCATGTGCCACCATGTCCCCTGAAATGTTTCTCCCGAACACGGAGCCCAGTGACCATCACCAGTGCTTTGTCCAAGGCCCGGTCTATGTCTTCCCCGGAAGCTCCCAGCCTGCCCTGTGAACTCTGAGTCTGGAAACACTCGCCAACTTGGCTGAAGCCAGTCACAGGTGCCAGGGAGGGGAGAAGCAGAGGAGAATCAAAACGAATCTGAAAGCCAAAATCTCCACCGCTCAGCACAAAAAAGCTTCCAGTCGACGTTCGGATCCTGCGTTTATATTTCCTTGGATGTCTGTCCTTGAGTGGAGAGCAGCAGCCGTTGGAGGACGTGGCTTGGAAAGGTTTCGTGGTGAAGTACAGATGTTTCTGTTAGCCCTGGCATTATCGGGGAATGACCAAGAGCAGGCCCCGAAGGACGGTTCTGATGACGCAAGGCAGCAGGAGCTGCAGCAGGGACGAGCTGTGAGTTCCTGCTGCCCAGGAGTCTGTGAACTCAATGGCTTGTAGGGGCCAGGGAGTAAGAGCATGAAGTCAAGGGGGTCAGGATCTTAAAAACTAGTCCACCCTTTATTTCCCTACTTGTAACTGGGCCACGAGATGCACAACCATTCCACAGCCTAAGGAAAACATCAGCAGGATGACAAAGGGCAGCCCACACAAACTGCAGTCTCTCTGGGAACGGGAGGGACAGTGAGGGGAAGGGGACGCTGGGGGGGGGGGCTGGCCCACCTCCGTTGACAAGAGAGGCTGGAAACCATCACATGAACCCTCCTGATGAAACTGGGCAACAGACCATGCAGGCCAGTGGCGTACAGACCGAACCTGATGGCCCCATAGGCCCTATCTGGCTCTTAGGCCATCCATCCCTACGCACAATGTGCAACGCGACCCTCATTTTGAGAGTCAAGAATCCCCTGGTGGTTTCTCTACATGATTTCTTCTTTCTCTGACTTTGTTATTCACGGGACAAACAGAAGAGTTTAAGACCCCGACACAGGAAAGGGAAATGAAAGTCCTCCTTGCTATTAACATAAAAGAACAAAATAAAGGAATCTATGTTATTTAAAAAATGCATTCATGGAGTGGGAGTGGGGCAGGTGCTGGGGGGTTCGGTTGGTTAAGCTGCTGATTCTGGATTTTAGCTCAGGTCATGATCTCAGGGTTCTGAGATGCAGCCCCAGGTCTGGCTCTGCACCTTGCCGGGAGTCTGCTTGAGATTCTCCCTCTCCCACTGCCCCTGCTTGCACTCGCTTTAAACAAAAAAACAAACAAACAGAAAATAAAATCTTGTTGGGACGCCTGGGTGGCTCAGTTGGTTAAGCAGCTGCCTTCGGCTCAGGTCATGATCCCAGCGTCCTGGGATCGAGTCCCACATCGGGCTCCTTGCTTGGCAGGGAGCCTGCTTCTCCTTCTGCCTCTGCCTGCCTCTGCTCTCTCTCTCTCTCTCTCTCTAATAAATAAATAAAATCTTTAAAAAAAAATAAAATCTTGTTTAAAAAATGCATTCACAGGAAAATGACTTAAAAAGGCTTTGCGATGTCAAGCTGGCTGGAAGGTCCAGAGAGGGATATGCACGTCTTGGGAACCATTCCTCAGTACAAAGGAAATTCTACTCAAAGATGTTGGAAAATCTGAACTAACAGATATGGATTGGTAAAACTTCCTGGGTGGTTCTTTTGGTTTACCCAACAGACAGGATCTATTTAATAAATCTCCCAGGGATTAGTCACTTCAAAGTATTAAGGTATTGTGGGGATTTTGGGTCAAATAAAGTAGGAGATACCATGGCTGTCACTGAGACTGCTGATCATGAAAACGGCAGATTATGAGATTAAGCTCAGAGGCACCTGGCTGGCTCAGTGGGTGTAGCACACGGCTCTTGATCTCAGAATCTCAGGGTTGTGAGTTCAAGCCCCTTGTTGGGTGTGGAGCCTACTAAAAAAAAATAAAAATAAAAATAAAAAAATCTAAAACTACCATGTGGCTCATGCTATCTGAAGAAAAAACAACTAACCAATATATGTGTGAAAAAAAAATTCAGTGACCACAGACACTGATTTTTTTTTATGGCTTCAAAGATCTGAATTTGATTTTTTTTAACCCAATCATCCTTAATCCCTTTAATCCCAATTATCCTTAATCCTTTAAACCCAAAAATTCTTAATACGTATCTATTAAAATGAAGACATTTTCCCAAGTTACCTTTATTTTCTTTCCTTTTTCCTTCTATCTTTCCCCGCTAAATTCTACCCCTTAGATAATACCTTGGTAGCTTAAAAAGACAGATCCTTCCCCTCCCTTTATGGGGAAATTTATTCACAGGAGAGAAGTAACCAATTTTGAGATTACAAAATAGTGATAAGATGCGGAATCAGATTGTGGAGATCAAACATTAAGATAGCAAGGAAAACATGGGGAAATGTGTATGGATAGTGATCTGCTGGGAAAAGAGACCCTAATCATGAATTTCAAGGTACGGTGGCCTCGTCAGACATCCATTCTGTCAATAAAGTCAAGCACTTTCCTACTCCAGCAAGAGAAGGAACAGCGATTCTCGACCAAGAAGTCTGAGCTTTCAAATTTGCAGAGCAGAAAGTTCTGGGCATTAAGGAGGGCACATGATGCAATGAGCACTTTATGTGCATCTGGTGAATCACTGAACTCTACCCCTGAAACTAATAATAACTAGATGTTAATTAATCGAATTTAAATAAAACAAAAGGAAGAAAGTTCTGCTCTGGTGTGACACCATTATTCTCTGGGAAAGATGCCACTGCTATAGGGTCTGGGGGGGGGGTGGAGACAGAAAACTAGCTTTAATGAAGCCTAGAGGAGAGAAAAGGGCCAGAAATAAAGGTATGGAATTTTAGGGATCAGGAAACTGGTCAAGAGGGCAAAGGCAAGAGGAGTTCAGGGCAATGGGAAGTTGAGAAGAGGAATTTTTGGAAGGCAAACAGGACTGTTCTTTTAGAGGGACATTTATTATTTCATCTGTCCAGTCTGTTTCCTTCCATCATTGGTATCCTCCAGTTAGTGAGGCCCTGCCCTACTCCTGCTCTGATATGTGGGCCCAAGGGAGCTGCCAGAGTGGCTTTTTAAAATTTTAGTTTTTAAAGATCTATTTATTTATTTGGGGGAGAGAGAGAGAGAGAGAGAGTGAGAGAACAGGGGAAGGAGCAGAGGGAGAGACTATAAGACTACCCAAGCAAAACGGACTCCCGCAGAGCGCAGAGCCTGATGCAGGGCTTGATCTCACGACCCATGAGATCAGGACCTGAGCTGAAACCAAGAGTCAGACGCTTAACCGACTGAGCCATCCAGGTGCCCTGAGAAGCTGCCAGTTTTGCATGACCCTCACCGTGAGTGGCCCAGGTGAGGGTCACTGATGCAAGCCAAGCCCATGCCCATCCTTCATCACCTGGACCAACTGACGGGCCAAGAAGTGGCATCTAAGCAAAGTCTAGACAAATGGTCTCTCTCCTCTGTACTTAGAACTGAGACAAAGGGAACAGGTCTCATGCTGGGGAGATATAAGCCCTAGGGACCATGAAGACTGGCTCTAAGATGCCTGTATGCAGGAGAGGTAGGAGGTGAGGAACAGCTTTGAAGCCAATGACACCATGCACTTAAATCTCTCCTAATGAGCTACTTCTTTAATTCCATGAGCTTCCTGGTATCTGTCCCCCAACTCTCCTATTTTATTTATCTTAGTTCACCTGCTTCCAAAGAAGGCAGGTGTCTTTTTTTTAGGATTATATTTATTTATTTGACAGAGAGAGACACAGCAAGAGAGGGAACACGAGCAGAGGGAGTGGCAGAGGGAGAAGCAGGGAGTCCGATGTGGGGCTTGATCCCAGGACCCCAGGATCATGACCTGAGCTGAAGGCGGACGCTTATCGACTGAGCCGCCCAGGTGTCCCAAAGGCAGATGTCTTAATCTGCCCAGGCTGCCGTGACAATATACCACAGACTGGGTGGCTTAAGCAACAGAAATAAGTTTTCTGGCAGTCCTGGAGGCTGGAAGCCCCAGATTGAGGTTCTGGCAGGGTTTGGGTCTGGTGGAGGCTCTCTTGCTGCCTCCTCACTTGTGCTCACGTGGCCTTTCCCCTGAGTGAGTGTGCAAAGAGAAAGAAATCTCTCCCCTCCTCTTCTTAGAAGACCACCAACCCAACTGGATTAAGGCTCTACCCTTAGAGCAGGACTTCACCTTAATTACTTCCGAAAGGCCCTATCTGCAAATAGAGTCACACGAGGGGGTTAGTGCTTCAACACATGAATTTGGGGAGGGAGGATGAAGTTTAGTCCACAGCTACTCAGCAGGAGCATCAAGTGTCCTGGATCCAGGAGGGCTGATCTTGAGATCCACGCTCAGAAAAATCAAGGCAGACTTTGGGAAGGAACGGAGCTCCTTCTGCAACAACTGCTAAACCAAATCTATCCCAGAAAAGACATTTGTGTATATTTCAATTCAATGCACAGTCTTTAACTCAGCTAAAGCTTTAAAGCTTCCTTGAGTTTTTCCTCCAGCCTCCTAATCTATCTTCTTCTACTCAACTTCTAAGCTTTGGTCTTCTCTGAGGCTGGCGAGGCTTGTATGATCGGCTTTCCAAACAGATAAGCCAGATCTATTGAAATTGAGGCAAATACACACCTTGGGTTCAGACCCAACTACACATTGGATAAAGGAGCTGGGTTTGACAGTATCCACCCAAGTTCTGGTAGAACTCAAGGATCCGGGCACAATGGTCAACAGCATGTCTCCATCTGGGATACACCGTGTAGTTCTGGAGGGTGTAACCCAAGAACAACAGAAAAGGACTAACGAAGTTTCAGTGATCCTGCAAAGAACAGAACCTACACACTGACCATGGTGGGAAGCAGAGTGGGGTGGAGGTGAGGGCAGGAAGGACCCTCTGTTCCAGAAGAGCAGCTGGTGATCCTTGCTATTCAATAGCAGAGCATCTGGTCTTACTTTCACTGCTGTCTCTTGGGATGCGGTCCTCATGTTGGCCGAAGAGTGAGGGTTTAGGGAAAAGGCAGGAAGTTGGGTGGGTTGGCTTCTGAAAAGACAAAGGTTGTCAAGGGTCTTGGCTGAAGTTTAGAAGCATAAGAATTTGGATGGGGGAGGTAGAGATGTCCTGACCAAACCCCGGCATACGAGAGATGATAAGCTGAGAATGTGGAACAGTTTCTCAAATCATGGAAGATGGGTTCCTAATGATGCTTCTCTATGGTTTTCAGAATCCATATGCCACTTGGTGTACCATTAGAAATGCACCACGTGACTAGATGGACCGTGACTGCCACCCACTCAACCTTTCATAAGGAGACTGAACAAAAACATGTTAAGTAGAGGTGACAATGACAAGCACTGACGCTAGCATCTGGCCTTCTGACCAGAAGTTCTTAGATGGAAACTTAGGTTTCCTTACAGAGGCAGGGGGAAGACCGCAGAGCAAAGAGCCGGGTCTCCACAGTGAAGGAAATCACTCTACAAACCCAGGAGCAAGGTCTCCACCATCCTCTTAACAGTGGGACAATCAGCATGTCTTTAATCCTTGTGTGACTCCCCCAATGTGGGCCTTGAACGCTGATGTCATGGGAGGCAGTGGACGTGATCCGAGGATACAGCAGTCGGTGATGCCACATCCATACTCCCCACGCAACCTGCTCTGTCTTCCTCCACGAGCACTGAGGAGAGAGCCTCAGACTTGGGTCAGAAAAACCTTGATGATGTTCTTCCTCCTCTTCCTTCTTCATGGAAGGAGATGAGCTTCAGGGTCACAGCCTTCTGTGGGCAACAGGCTTTGCTTTCGTCCTTTTCGCTTCTATGTCTACCTGGCATTCACAGCAAAGGGTGGTGCCTTTTAATGTGTGGTAGGGATCTAACATCTTTTGAACGGATTCATTTTGAAGCAGCAAATTGACTTTTTGTGATATGTGTGGGTCCAGATGTCCAATACTGTTTGTGTGGACTGAAGTTTGGGAAACACTAAATTAACGAAAGACATTCTCTGTTTCTCTGCTGCCCTAACCTGTTCTATTTCTGGTCTTGGGGGCTTGCCTTACACTCTGTATCCGTCCAGATGTCGAATTCCCGGGTCCCAACGAGTCAACTGTAGGAGTTTCCTTTGGCAAAGCACCTGGGAAGCTCTGTGACAAATGTGATGTCACCTGACATTCAAAACAACCTCCTCACGTCAGCCCACAGGTGGCGTCACTACCTGTGCGCAGGTGAGGCAGCTGTGACTCTGGGAGGCTAACTGACTGGACCAAGCTCACAGGTCCCAGAAACAGGTGACCTGGATCTCACCACCTCACCTCGGACTCCTGCTTCAGGAGTCTATATGACGTCTCTCAGTCCGAGTAGCTCGCTCTTTTCTGGTTTTGTTTCTTTTCCTCAAGAACATTAAAAAGAGGTAAGGAGAGGATTAAAATTGACCTGCAAAGGGCCTGTGGTAGAACCGAAAGCTTCCTTCCGTATTCATCTTCAGGAACCTGCCTTCCTTCAAGTTGCACACGTAGGCACACATGCGAGAATTAGGAAGTTGCATATGCACCATCGGAACACATGGTGGTCAGAGTCAATGGTATCTCAGGGCCTCTGGTGACCCGCCTGCTGGAAAAGGCACTTTCTGGAGGCTTCTGGGAGACGGTGCAGGAGGAGAGCAGCACAGCTGGTCTCAGGTTCAGAGTGGTTACAGAGAGGAGAGCACTACACCACTGGCTTCAGGAAATAGTGGGCAGGTCCCAGAATCAGAGATTTCCCCCTACTTTAGATACAACACCTCACCCACCTTGCCTCTTTGACCTCAGCTCCTACTCTGCCCCACCTTGGCTCTTGCCCCAGCCATACTGCTCTGGCACTATACCTGGACTGTGGCAGCCTAATCTCTCCCCCACCCTGTCTCAGGGCCTTTGCACGTGCTGCTCCTGCTGTCATGGACAGCCCTGTGCCCAATCTCTGCATGGCTGTCTCCTTCTCGTTGTTTAGGTCGCAGATCAAGTGTCATCTCTAAGAAGCCTTCTGTGTTTCAGCCCACCTAATGTTGTAGCCTCCCCTTCTCCATCACTCTCTTCCAAAACTGCACTGTGCTACCTTCTTTACAGGACTTATGGGCACCTGAAGTCACCACATGTTCACTGGCTTGTCTAGGGTCCCTATCTCCCACACTGGGCCACAGCCCCCCATGAGCGGGGGGACCCCATATCTCTGACTCACGGCCCCCTCACCTCCAGGGCCTGCCACGTCAGGGGTATTAAGAAAAACCTGGAGGATGGAAACACACTCGACAAAGACCCTTCCCCGCTCCCTAGATATAATCGCTGTCCCTTCCAAGCAGCAAAAAAGGAAAGCAAAGGAGCCCTTCCGTACCTCGTTCGAGAAGAATCCATGTCTAGCACCAGCTTTGCTAAGTGTTTCCTCTGCTTCTGAATGTTTGGGATTTCCACCTGTGGTTACAGGACAGAGTCAGATGGAAGCTCCCCATGAGTCTGTACGTGGGCTGGCAGCCCCCCAGTCCTGATTTCCAGAGGAAACCCTCAATTCCTTTGCCCGAGCTGTCGCTCTTTCTTCGTGGGACACCTGCCAGGCCCTCCGTCATCCTGACCCTCTTGGGGGGCTCTGCAATCCCCTGCTCACTTATGCCTGGCCTCCTTCTTGGCCCCCACCCCGGCCAGCAAACACGGGTTCCATCCCGGCTCTGCCCATGACCCAAAGGCCACACACGGGGAGAAAAGAAGGAAGAGCTGACACACAGACCTAATTCACACCGGCAGCAGCAGGCTGATGGGCACTCGTCTCAGGAGGCCGAGATCCGACAGGGGAATGCAATCAGGATGCATTTTTATAGAAATAAAGGCCTTTTTATTTTTTTTTTCCAAAAGAAATACCAAATCAAGCCTTGCCACGGCTCTGCTCAGCTACGACAAGTTCTTCCATGGTGGGTTGATTGATGCTCTTTTTATATTTTTATTTCCAAAAATGACTTCACTGACCATCTCAGTGTGGGACGGGGGCCCGGGCCCCGCCAAAGCGGGTCAGGAAGCGCGAATTTAAAGGGGAAAAACTGGCTGTACACTGAAAACCCAAAACCATCTCAGGCTGTGGCTTCTATAGCAGGGAAAGCCGTGAGGAAGGTCTTCGGAGCAGGGGTGAGTAACGGAGGGAGGAGAACCATTTCTGACAGGCCAGAAGCAGAGCTGGAGGGTCACACGGACATCTGGCTGTACAAGCGAGTCTCGGCAGCCAGGCCAGGTTTATCCGTTCTGTCACAGAAATTGCACCAGGGGATGGAGACGTGCTGGGAGCAGTCCAGGAAGGAAGCCAGGCCTGGTCTAGGGCAACACTGTCCAATATGCTAGCCCCTAGCTCCCTGCGGGCACAGCATTTTAAATTCGAAGGAACAGGAATTAAAATGTGAAATGCAGTTCCTCGGTGACACGAAGCACATTTCAAGAGCTTGCTAGCCCCAGGCAGCTAGTGGTTAGCAAACTGTGTAGACCCAGAGCACCTGTAGTCTGATGGGACGGGGCTGGAGAGGTCTTGGATGACCAAACCAAGGCGACTGGCAAGAAGTTGGGGGCTCAAGGCAGATAAAATCCCCAACTGTGTCCATTCTTACTTGACACAATTTCACTTGGCTGAAGCCAGCCAGATCGTCACACGGGCGTCAAAGTGTCTTTGTCCTCACAGTGTCATCCGGTACCCTTCAGAACCCAGAGACAAAGGGGCTGAAGAGCACACTTATCGTGACGAGCCCTGAGTAAGGTACAGAACTTCCGAATCCCTGTACTGTGCTCCTGAAACATGCAGGACGCAGGATGTGAGCTACACTGGGACTAAAGTAAAAAATAATAAAATCGGATGAAATGAAAGAGAAGGGATCCACGTGCCCGTAAGGTGCAGGGGGCCCTACAGAGGGTCTCTGCCCTGAGGAGCGGCTACTGTTCATCTCCCGGAAGACAGGAGACAGGTGGAGGGCAGGGTGGGTAAAGCGTGCAGACCCCCATGCGGAAGGAGGTCTGGTGCCAGCTAAGCTCCCGTCCCCACTGGGACGCCAGCAGAGGAGTATCAGGGGCAGAGAGAGCTGGAAGGCAGCAGGAGGGGCTGCTATATGGGGAATCCTGACTAGGCGGACGGGCAGTGATAATTCCTGATGAAGAACGGTGTCCCCGGGTAGGGGGGCCTCATGCGCGTGGCTTACCTCGGCCAGCAGAAACAGGGGCTCGATTACGTCTCTCTCCACCTGCAGCTCGAAGTGGATCAGCTCCTGAGCCAGCTTGTCCTCCGTCTCTCCGCAGAGTTTCAGCATCTTCCTGCAACGGGAGGGGAAAGCCAAGCTCGGTACCGCGCAAAGCAGGAGGTCACCTGCATCCGAGCGGCTGACATTGTTTCGCTCAGTTTGACTTCTGAAATTATGCATTTTTTTAAAGGATGTGAAGAACCCACCGTGTGCCTGGAGTAAAGGGAACACGTAGGGAAATACAAGAGAGACGTGGGGAGAACAGACTCCTACGTGCTGAATGTATATGGCAGTACGCCCCAGATGCTTCTATGTCCCCTGGGCCCTGGAAAATGAGCTACAACCGATGCACAAACAGACCAACATCTTTCTTCCCCCCCCCTAGATAATTTAAAAAAAATTTTTTTTAATTTTTATTTATTTTTAAAATTTCTTTTCAGTGTAACAGAATTCATTGTTTGTGCACCACACCCAGCACGCCATGCAATACGTGCCCTCCATAATACCCACCAACAGGCTCACCCAACCTCCCACCTCCCTCCCCTCCAAAACCCTCAGATTGTTTCTCAGAGTCCACAGTCTCTCATGGTTTGTCTCCCCCTCCAATTTCCCCCAACTCCCTTCTCTTCTCCATTTCCCCATGTCCTCTGTACTATTCCTTATGCTCCACAAGTAAGTAAAACCATATGATAATTGACTCTCTCTGTTTGACTTATTTCACTCAGCATTATCTCCTCCAGTCCCGTCCATGTTGATACAAAAGTTGGGTATTCATCCTTTCTGATGGAGGCATAATACTCCATGGTATATATGGACCATATCTTCTTTATCCATTTGCCCGTTGAGGGGCATCTTGGTTCTTTCCACAGTTTGGTGACTGTGGCCATTGCTGCTATGAACATTGGGGTACAGATGGCCCTTCTTTTCCCTACATCTGTATCTTTGGGGTAAATACCCAGTAGTGCAATTGCAGGGTCATAGGGAAGCTCTATTTTTAATTTCTTAAGGAACCTCCACACTGTTTTCCAAAGTGGCTGCACCAACTTGCATTCCCACCAACAGTGTAAGAGGGTTCCCCTTTCTCCTCATCCTCTCCAATGCATGTTGTTTCCTGTCTGGTTAATTTTGGTCATTCTAACTGGTGTAAGGTGATATCTCAATGTGGTTTTAATTTGAATCTCCCTGATGGTTAGTGATGATGAGCATTTTTTCACGTGTCTGTTAACCATTTGTGCCATTTGTATGTCTTCATTGGAGAAGTGTCTGTTCATGTCTTCTGTCCATTTTTGGACATGATTATCTGTTTTGTGTGTGTTGAGTTCGAGAAGCTCTTTATAGATCCTGGATATCAGCCCTTTGTATGTAGTGTCATTTGAGAATATCTTCTCCCATTCTTGCCTCTTTGTTGACTGTTCCCTTTGCTGTGCAGAAGATTTTGATCTTGATGAAGTCCCAAAAGTTCATTTTCGCTTTTGTTTCCTTTGCCTTTGGAGACATAATCTTGAAAGAAGTTGCTGTGGCCAATGCTGAAGAGGTTATTGCCTATGTTCTCCTCTATGATTCTGACGGATTCCTGTCTCATGTTGAGGTTTATCCTTGTGTAAACCAACATCTTTCAACTCATCCCCAAAAACTCAATTTCAGGAGGCTCTTCTACAAAGAGAACTCCTTCTAAGCCATGACAACTGACCTTGTACAGAATGAACAATTACCCTGTTGGAAAATTGGAATGGAAAAACCATTACAAAAGTGGATTCATAATAGGCAAATAATGGAAGACCTGGATGAGTAGAAAGCTATGCCATATTCCTAGGTGAGAAGATACATTATCTCAAAGATGTTAATTCCCCAAGTGTGTATACAGGCACGCAGGAAGTCCTTCTGCATGATACCAGGCTAACTGAAATGCATGAGAAAGTTTTTACAAATCAATAGTAGTAGAAGAGGTCACTGATTCTGAAGTTAGTATGCATCTTTCCTGCTCCTATGTTTATGCTTCTATGAAATATACAAGCATTCACATACAATATAGAATACTGAAGCCTGATGCAAACAAGTTCCTATCTATGGTTTTATACTTAATCTATCCTCTGGCTTGCCTTTTTTTTTTTTTTTAAGATTTTATTTATTTATTTGACAGACAGAGATCACAAGTAGGCAGAGAGGCAGGCAGAGAGAAAGGAAGGGAAGCAGGCTCCCTGCTGAGCAGAGAGCCGATGCAGGGCTCAATCCCAGGGCCCTGGGATCATGACCTGAGCAAGGCAGAGGCTTTAACCCACTGAGCCACCCAGGCACCCCAGGCTTGCTTTGTTCATGCATCATCTGTGGGGCTTATGTGTCTTGTACATATGTCTTACATGTCTTATACATGCAGAATTAAATCATTCTGGTGCACAGAATCCCATCCCACCATTTATTAAGCTTTCCCTTAATCAACAGACCCATCATATCCAGGGCTATTGTATAGGTGTGTATGGTCCGTTTGCAGATGAGAATTTTTCTGTGCAAAGGAGAGAAGATACGCACCCCCTAACCTCACTAGCTATTTGCTCTCCGAAGGGATAACGCTAACTTCGCCCTCACCAGTGCAAATGAGAGTTCCCAACGCTCTACACTCTGCCAAGCCTCGGTACTGGTAAGGCATTCGAATTCTGCCAAACCAGTGGATGCCAATGATGACCTCATTCTGGTTTTAATCTGCACTTCTTGGCTACTGGTGGGACTGAGTGTCTTTTCATGTTTCAGGCCATTTCACAATCCCTCTTGTAGGATGTGCTATTTGCATTCATTGACTATTTGGGTACCAGGATCTCTTTATTGGAATTTATTTGCAGGAGTTCCATCTATCTATCTATACTTAAAATACATTTACATTTATATATATAAATATACACCAAAAAATATGGGTGTGGATGTAGAAGGGATTCAAATTCTTTTTCCTATCTGCTTCAAATTTCGGCTTCCGGGTCGTGGGCTTGCTTCTCTTTGCTTTTTTTAAATGGTGTCTTTTATCTATTTGTCTATTACTTACCTCCATGCTCCTGATGCTACTTGTTATTTTTATTTTATTTTTTTTTTAGGCATTGGCTATGGACTGTCAACTCTGGAAAATGAGAATTTGGCAATCCTTGTATCTGTCCTCCCCACACTTATTTGTATTGGTAGATCTTTGGTATTTGCACTATATTTTGACCCTGTGTGCCATTCAGAGTTCGGCTGGGTCAGATATTGTGATCACTGGTCTCTCCCAAACGTCCGTGCTCTCTGTAGAGTTAATAATGGCCTTGTTTTGGTTTGCTTTAGTTTTTCTATAGACCTGACTGAATCCCAAATCCCCTACCACTATTTTGTCTAAGATACTGAACCACACTTGATGTGAATGAGTTCCATCTTGAATTCATCTCTCTGGGACCCATGTCAACCTGAATTGACTTTTCCTTCGATCCCTTGGCACAGCTGTCTTCCTGCACACTTCCTTCCCCATTTCCTGGGATTTTTCTCTCCCTCTGTTCTGTGCCAGATAGATCTTATTTCCCATATCCTGAGTCTACCTCTTTCTTGGTTACTTCATTGTAGAGCACACCTTGGTTTAGCTGCCTGCGAGTGGGCAGGAAACCAATTTTTGAGACCTCGCATGTCATGAAATTCCCCTCTAACCTCATACTGATTGAGAGCTAGGCAGGATATAGAATTCTAAGCTAAGCATCATATTCCTTCAGAATTCTGAAGGCATTCCACAGTAATCTCCTCATTTCCATTGTTATGTTTGGCAATCTAGAAGCGTTCAGATTTCTGAGCCTTTCTATTGTGGCCATTTTTTTCCTCCAGAAGGTTGTAGAATCTCTGTACTTTTCACTAGTCTTCACTAGTGGTGAGCCCGGGCACAGTCATGTTTTTCTCAGTTGTATCAGGAGCTAAATGGACCCTTTCAATATAGGAACTCATGTCCTTCAGTTCTGGAAAACTCTTCTGGATGACTTTATTACCATTATTATTACTATATTTTAATAATAGAAGTTATTCAGGCTTACAGCTTCCTGGATTGGTTCTTTAATCTTCCAACTTTTCTATTTTTGATGTCATGGTTTTCTTCTCTGACTTTATCTTTTTTTTTAAAAGATATTTATGTATGTATGTATGTATGTATTTATTAATTAATTAGCGAGAGAGAGAGAGAGTGCTCAGGCAGACAGAGTGGCAGGCAGAGGCAGAGGGAGAAGCAGGCTCCCTGCTGAGCAAGGAGACGGATGTGGGACTCGATCCCAGGACGCTGGGATTATGACCTGAGCCGAAGGCAGCCGCTTAACCAACTGAGCCACCCAGGCGTCCCTTGACTTTATCTTCTAAACCTGCCACTGAAAATGTACCTTTTATTTCCATGAGCTTGTCCTCGACCTCAGAGTATTTCTTTCCCATAGCATTTTTTTTATTGACATCCTCAGTTTTTTAGTTCTTTCTTTTTTCATTGAGATATAATTGACAAACATCCTGGCTTTCATTCACAGACACGTTATTTTCTCTTAGCTTGAAAATGTAAGTGACGCATTTTCCAGAACTCTTCTCTTTCCCATGCAGTATCTATTTCCCCCAAGTTAAATTTTTCTCCTCCCCGACTGTTTTGGTATGTAGGCTTCAGTTTAGACTTCCTTCAAGTGTTTGGTGAGCTTGGACGCCTGTCTATATTTAAGAGCTTGGAGTATGTGAGTAAAGCTTTTTGGCTGTGAGCTTGTCTGTAGGATGGTTGAGCTGGACCATTTGCTCAAGTACTGTCCCCTCCAATGTCTTAGGTTCATCTCCATTGGGCTGTCACATATGCCAGAGAAAGCTCTTCTGGCTTAGAGAGGAAAGACCCAGGTTCATCTCCATTGGGCTGGTCACATATGCCAGAGAAAGCTCTTCTGGCTTAGAGAGGAAAGACCCGGGGGCCGCAGAGATGGAGGGAGAGAGATGTAGAATCTCAGCATCAGCAGGCATTAGTCACTTTAATGTGTGATGCCCTTCCACGGTGTCTGCCATCTGGACTCTCTACTTTACACCCTTCAGAGTATAAAGCTCCAGACTTTTCTGCTGGGGTGGGGGTGAAGAGATGAGGGTCTTCCAGAGCTGTGGGTAAGGGCTGGGTTTTGAGCCTCCCAAGTGGTACTAAGCTAGCTCTCCATACACACACTCATAACTTGGATCACCTCCCAGCCCCCGAAGACCCACTCACCACTCTAGAGACCCCTGGGGCCACCACCCCCGAGCCTGCAAGCCTTTCAGGAGGTAAACGACATTGGTTGTCTGCATACCCTACTTCTGGCTCCAGCACTTTCTGAGACCTGTCCAGTCAGTCAGCAGGCCACCATCAGCTCTCAAAGCTTCCAAAATCTTGTCTCCTCTCCTGTTTTTCATGCCTTTCTGGGTTCATATCTTTTAAGGAAAAAATAAATCCCTTCATCGTAGTAGATTTGGGAAAGGAATAAAATTAGATGTTTGTGCTCAGTGTGTCAATTTTTCCCTGGGGGTCCTTCAGCCTTTCACCTCCAGCCTTCCTGCATCCCTGTGCTGTAGGCAAATCTCAGAAACAGCATGTATGTTTTTCTACCTGTGATCCTCTATATTATGAGCCGTTGGCTTTATTCCATCTTTCATGACTGCAGATCTAGAGCCCTTACCTTGTAGCTTTACTTTGTGTTCTCTTTGTTTGCTTTTTGCTCTTCTAGTCCCTTCTAGGGTGTTTCTTTTTTCTATTTTATTTACTTCCCTTTTCATCCTTCTACTAATTTCGAAGTGCTACATTCTATTCCTTTTGTGGTTCTTCTTGCTTTTCTAACACGCACACTTTACACAAAAGTGCAACGTCTTTATCCTTCTTTCAAACAGTCAAAGACTTTGGAACACTGACCACCTTCCTGATGGTCTGTGCTATTATTTCCTGGCATTTTTATTTCACTTTGCTTTAAACTCCCCTCAATGTAATGCTTTAATTCAATGCTTATTTATATTTCTTTACACCAAAGAGTAGCAGAATATGCCATCTCCAAAATGCTGCTTAAGCATAAGGATTATTTTGAGCGGCAGGCAATCAAGAAGCAGGTACGGAAGAGCTCTCTGCCCTCCACCTGTTTGCCTAAAGCAGGACACAGGTTGTAAAGCTGTCCTCCTCCCCTCTATACCAGGAAGGACAGAAGTCAATCACTAGACACAACTCTAGAGACTTACCAGGCAGAAGGGACCTCGGGAACCAACATATAAACCTGACTAATGAGCCTTATCTTAAATTTGCTCCCCCAAATACCTGCCTTCCCAGAATCTGCCATCATAGGAACTCAAATTTCTTCTCCTTTGCCCTGTCGCTTCCCTCAAAATTGTTGTTCTTTTGTAAAAAGGGCTACCCAAGCCTGAGTTCCAACCTGCCTTTGAGTTACTCATCACCGAGTTCTGCCACGTGTATGCACTGCACGTCTTAATAAAATGTGCATGCTTTCCTCTGCTGATCTATTTCCATCAATTTAATTTAAAGGGCCCCACTCAAGGAACCTCAGATAGGTAGAAAGAATTTTCATCCCCTACATACTCAAAATTTTTTATGCTATCTGGCTACTTGCATTTCATTCCTTCCTTCTGGATATAACCTGTTTCACACACCTTAACTAGTTCTTTTAGTGAGAATATGCGAGTAGTAATTTTTCCTAAATCTTTTCCAGCGATATCTTTATTTTTCTTTTATTCTCATTTTTTTTATTTTACTTTTTTTAAAGGTTATTTATTATTTATTTGACAGAGAGTGAGAACATAAGCAGGGGAAGTGGCAGGCAGAGAGAGAGGGAGAAGCAGGCTCCCTGCAGAATATGGGGATCCAATGTGGAGTTCAATCCCTGGACCCCGAGATCATGACCTGAGCTGAAGGCAGATGCTTAACCAACTGAACCACCCAGGCACCCTTCCCTTTATTCTTGAATAATGGTTTAATTCACCACAGAATCTAGGTTTCTTATATTTTCATTCAACACTTGAAGGGATTCCTCCATTACTGACTGGCATTTCTTTGAGTTGATGAATAAATAGCCTGCTATTGATTAAATTGTTCTTTTTCTTTTTAAATGTATTCATTTGAAAGAGAGAGTGAGCGAGCAAGCAGGAGGAACAGATGGAGAGGGAGAGAGAATCCCAAGAAGACTCCCTGTTAAGCATGGAGCCCAATGCAAGGCTCGATCTCCTGATCCTGAGATCACAACCTGAGCCAAAACCAAGAGTTGTATGCTCAACTGACTGAGCCACCCCAGAGCCCCTGGAATTGTTCTTTTATACACAATGAGCTTTTCTTCTGCTTGATTTTAAATTTCTCTTTTTTTTCTTAATAATCTGTAGTCTTACTATTGTGCAATAGATTTCTTTCTGTTGACCTCAATCAACGCTTTTTGTGCTTCTTTAATCTAAAGATTTATGTCTGTTTATTTGTTTTTTCCAAATCTAGAAAAGAAATGTTCTACTGCAATTACAAAATTTCCCTGTCCTCATTCTCTTCTTGGGGAACAGCTCCCAGACACAGATCTGTGTTTTATCATCCATGCCTGTCCACTGCCAAATGTCACCTCCCCGCCTCTTGTAAATCATTCTGCTTATTCTTGGTGGCAACCTCCTATCTGTCTGCAAGCTCACCAATTCCTTATTATTATTTATTTTATTTTATTATTTTATTTATTCTCCATTTATTATTTATTTTATTGGTGCATAATTTCAGTTTATCTCAAGTGGTTTCTATTTTTAATTCCCTATGTTGCACCTTCCATGCCCATGACTTGTTTCATAAGTGGAATCCTGAACCTCCTACTCCTCTTCCCCGCATTTTCCCAATTCACCCCTGCCCCCTCCTCTCTGGCCACCATCAGTTTGTTCTCTGTATTCATACACCTGTTTCTGCTTTTTTTTTCCCATTTGTTCATTTGTTTTTCGGAGTCCACATATAAGTGAAATCATACGGTATTCGTCTCTGTCTGACTGATTTCACTTAGCATAATATCCTCTGGGTCCCTCCATCATCACAACTGGCAAGATCCCATTCTTCTTTAAGGCTGAATACTATTCCATTATATGTAAATTACTCTTATATATACACAGACATACATGTGCACCACACGTCTTATTTATCCATTCACTTATCAATAAATGGGGCGACTTCCGTTATCTTTGCTATAATAAACAATGCTGCAGTAAACACAAGAGTGCATACACGATTTGATTAGTGTTTTTGTCTTCTTTGAGTAAATACCCAGTAATGCAATTGCTGGATCATATGGCTAATTCTATTTTTAAACTTTCTGAGGAATCCCTCACACTGTTTCCCACAGTGGCTGCATCTGCCTGTGTTCCCACCAACAGGGCATGATGCTCCTTTTTCTCCACACCCTGGCCAAGAGCTTATCTCGTGGCTTTAACTGACAGTAAGTATGATTTGCATTTCAAAAAGTTCTATTTGGCTTTTCTCTGATTCTATCCCCCCCCCCATATCATTAGATTCTTTGATCAAGAACTGTTTTGTCTTTTTTTTTTAAGATTTTATTTATTTATTTGTCAGAGAGAGAAAGAGGATGTACAAGCAGGGGAAACGGCAGGCAGAGGGAGAAGCAGGCTCACTGCCGAGAGAGAGCTGGATGCAGGACTCCATCCCAAGACCCTGGGATCATAACCTGAGCCAAAGGCAGAAGCTTAACCCACTGAGCCACCCAGGGCTCCCTTGTCTTTACTTTTCAATGGAGGTCTATAACTGGCTATAACATTGCATTTGTTTCAGGTGTACAATGGAGGATTCAATATTTGCACATACTGTGAAATGAGCACAATGATACGTCTAATTAATGCATCACCTTACACAGTTACAACAGGAATTTTTTTTTTTTCCTTAAAAATGTGGAGCGTTTCACACATTGGCCTGTCACCCACGCTCAGGGGCCATGCTAATGTCTACTGTTCTAATTTTAACGTATGTGCTGCCAAACCGGGCGCTGTCCTCACTTAATTTTTAAACTTCATTTTAAGCATAGCTCTTTCATGCATATTGATACCTATTACTTCATATGTTCTTTCCTATTTCTGCATTATTTTTAGTTCTTGCCACCTCTCCTGCCGATCGTGTCTCGCTGATCCTCCCTCACGACCATTCTATTTTTAGTGTGTTTTTATTGTGAGCTCAGACGCAGCCCGGGTTGTTTTGGGAATCCTATAATTTTTGACATCTGACATGGAGAGGTTTCCCATTTGCTTCTGCTGCAGCCCTGGGGATTTCATCTGTCCTTCAACCCGTTTTTTGTGTTAATTAGGCTAACTTCCCCTTCCAAGGAGAGCTGTCTCCCTGTGCAGCCAATATGACTTTGGAGCCCGGGGTTTTGATTTTTCTCACCAGCAAACCTTTTCATCTTCCCACCCAAGCCCCAGCTGGTCTTCAGGTGTCCTCAATGCATCCCCGAGAAGTTCTGGCCCCCTTCTCAGGGACGGGGGCTTACCTGGATCCGGCATAAAAACACGCATGATGTCACCTACCCGAGAAGTGTGTCATCTCCCAGGATAGCTGACCCCTCCATCAAACACTGAGCCAGTGTCGTCAAAGGCAACTTTTTCTGAAAAGGAAAAAGTGAAAAAACAACGTTGTAATGAAAACTATATCAACAGCCACCTGTTGACTCTAAAACATCAGGAGCTCAAATACCTGCCTAGATACTGTATTAGATAAGACACAAACGAACCTTAAGGTAAGTTTAAAACCTGAACATTCAGGGCATACAAGGATAGATTAGACTCAGAGAGGTAAAAATTCAGAAAATCAAAACTGAATTAAATGTGCCAACTTGGAAAATCAACCTAATGTTTACGGGCTTTATTTATTTATTTATTTGACACAGAGAGAGAGAGAGAGAGAGACAGTGAGAGAGGGAATACAAGCAGGGGCAGATGGAGAGGGAGAAGCCCACTCCCTGCTGAGCAGGGAGCCTGATGCGGGGCTCCATCCCAGGACTCCGGGATCAAGACCTGAGTGGAAAGCAGACGCTTAATCGACTGAGCCACCCCGGCGCCCCTACAAGCCGCATTTTAAAATAAATAGGATAGGCACCTGGGTGGCTCAGTTGGTAGAAGCGTCTGACACTTCATCTTAGCTCAGGTCTTGATCTCAGGGTCATGAGTTCAAGCCCCAGGTTGGGCTCTAGGCTGGGCGTGGAACTTACTTAAAAATTAAAGTGGGATAGTGGCAAGGAGAAAAAAAAAGACATGATTTCAGACTTAGGTTAACAAATATTTGAACAATGCTTTAATTTCCAAAAGTCAGTCTCTTGGAAGAAGTGTCTTAGCCCCATTTTATAAACAAGGCAGCTTGGGGCGCCTGGGTGGTCAGTCAGTTGAGTGTCTTTTGGCTCACATCATGATCCCAGGGTCCTGGGATCAAGTCCCATGTCAGGCTCCCTGCTCAGCAGAGAGCCTCCTTCTTCCTCTCCCCCTGCTGCTCCCCCTGTTTGTGCTCTCTCCCCCTCTCTCTCAGTAAATCAAATCTTTAAAAAAATAAATAGACGAGGCAGCTTACGGTCAAGAAAGGGAGAGAAGTATTCGCGTACAGTTACAATGCAAAGAAAATAAGCATAAAATAAAGGCACACCGTAAGGAAGATAGAAAATGGCTGGCAAGCACATGAAAAGACACTAAACATCGTGAGTCATGAAGAAAACCCAAACCAAAGCCACTGTGAGTGACCACAGTCACATCCACCAGGATGGCAAGTGGAGTAATAATAAAGATCAGAAAAAAAGTATCGGTGGGGCACCTGGGTGGCCCAGTCAGTTAAGCATCTGCCTTTGGCTCAGGTCATGATCCTGGAGTCCTGGGCTCCCTGCTCAGTGGGGAGTCTGCTTTTCCCTCTGACCTCCGCTCATGCTCCCTCTCTCCCTTTCTCATTCTGTCAATAAATAAATAAAATCTTAAAAAAAAAAAAAAAGAAAGAAAAGAAGTATTGGTGAGCCGGGGAGCATGGGGAGCCCATGCAGAAACTGGAAGCTTCAAGCCGCGCTCGTGGAAACATAACATGGGGTGGCTCTGTGCGGAAGCTCGGAGTATTTCAATAAATTAAACCAAATTACCATAAGGCCCGGTGAGACTACGCAATGCCACCCAAAATAACTGAAAAGAGATCATCAAAGAAAAACGTGCATGCCCATGGATGTCAGCACTACTCACAACCACCCAAGGGTGCAAAGAGCTCCAGTGTCCATCGACTGATGAATAGATCAATTACGAGGGGTATATGCATATGGCGGAGTATTATTTGGTCATAAAAGGAATGAAGGGTTGACACACAGTAGGACACGGATGAACCCTGAGAGCAACATGCTGAGTGAAATAAGCCAGACATAGGGCACTGGTCATATGATTCCATTTACAGGAAATATCCCAAATAGGCAAATCCACAGTATGCAGCATGGCCCACTCCCTCTGTGCTAAGCACCGACAAGCCCTCTCCTCACTGAGCCGAAACCATAGTGCTACAGTGGAACCACAGTGGAAAGCACTTGGACCACACACAGCCCAGAGCTTCCTGTGTTCCCATACAATGATCTTCCGCTATTCTCATGGAACTTACATTCTATGTGCAGGGAAATAAATGATAGACATGCAAACGGTCATTTTAAATATGGACAGCAGAAATCAGGACAATGGGGAGTGGGCTGCAATGGTAGCTTGGAGTCCCAGTGCAGGAAGACCTCTCAGAGGGGGCGACATTTAAGATGCGGCCCAAGTGGGAAAGAGTCAGCCATATCTCAAAAAGATTCAAGGATGAACGGTCCAGAGAGTGGATACTGCAAGTGCAAAGGCCCTGAGGTAGAACTAACATGGCCGGCTTGAGGTGCCCAAGAAAGCCAATGCAGCTGGAGCACAGAGAGTGACAGGGAGAGGGCAGAACATAATGCAGAGGCCAGATGGGGGAAGGCCTGCCTTGCTCGCCAGAGGCAGGCACTGGGGTCTCATTCTCAGGGCATCTGGTGACCACTGGAGGGCTTAAGAGCACAATCTGATGAAAATAACTTGGTCCCGAGACAGACATGACTGAATGGTCTGTCAGCAGGATCAAGTGGGAATCAAGGTTTTGGGGCTCCATTCACTTGAACTTGGGAATCTGCTCTGAACCCCTCTGGGAGATCCGCAGGCTCTGAGGTACCTCCATGGAAGACAGGGGCAGGTAGGTCAGCCCCCAATAGTGATCTGGAAATTCATGTGGTGCCTGAGGTAAATCCAGGTAGGCAGAGCCCACGACGCATGGGTGGATAAGGTCGTTCAGTGGGTCTGAATTATATCCCCTCCCTGCGCTTAGAAGTGTCCCGTCCAGTGAAGTCAGACACCTTTCACTCTGGGGATAAACTCATCACTCGTCACTTCAAATAAAATGAGACATTCTTGGTAAAAACGAGACTGCGCAACTCAGTATTAATGCATCCAAATCTAAACATCACTTTCTAGTTGTGCTACAAAGGTATCATGTACACATTTCTAGAGACTTAATTAAAAGTGCAGTAAACAGTTTAAGAGGGGGTACTCCCACATCACCTTTTAAAAAACCTTTTTAACAGTGCATTTTTAAAAACGTGTCTAAAGTGATTAAAAAACGAACAGAGTTAGGCAGGTATGAATATGTATGCTTGTGAGTTCTTGGTGTTAGTTATTCATCTGGAGTGTTCCTGCCCTCTTGGGAACTTGGGCAATGTATGGAGATATTTTCACTTATCACAGCACGGGGAACACCACTGGCATCTGATGGAGTGAGGCCAGGGACACTGGTAAACATTCTACTACACACGGGACAGTTTCCCCAAATTGAGGACTCCCCAGCCCAAAATATCAAGAGTGCTGAGGTTGAGAGACCTGGTTTAAGGAGAAACAGTCTTCCATATGTAAATTCCTCAAATACCTCAGTAACAAGGCCAGTGAAGACGCTCTGCCTCGAATGTCAGGGAGAACCGTCCCAGTACAGGTCAGCTCACACAAAAAGACCATTTTGGTTTGTGCCCAGCATCCCGAATCCCACGACTCCTGCCTTTGGGGCAGGACCTCAGCTATCCAGAATCCTTCTTTAAAATTTGACAAGGGAACAGTAAGAAACACCATGCCTAGAACAGGCTAAAGGGGACCTTTGGGGAAATGTAGCTACTGGTTGATGACTTGAGTTTTTCTAAATACAGACAAAGATCAGCTCAATCAGGCATGTCGGTGGGTCAAGCAGGAAACTGCGCCATGGGTGACTAAAGGCATGAGGGTCAAGACCAAGAGGATAAAAACAGCCGCTGAGGACCACGAGGCTAGCCAGCATTGGAGAAGGATGGTGGGGACAGCCAAAGGTCTGTTCTGCACCACCCCTACTAGAAAAAGCAGCTTGAAGTGCAGGGCTTTACTATTTTCCACTCATCATTATTATTTTCCACTCTTGTCCTCACTTAACACCCTCACTAATGACTCTGAGAGGCTTTCAGGTGGCAAAGAGGGTAGCATTCAGTGACACAGTATCATAAAGTGAGAGGTATTCCTGTTCTGATGGTCTTTTAATTCAGAGAATAACCTTTCTCCCTCTTGTTCTTTGTCCTGTCTAGCTAGCTAGCCACCTTCTGGAGGAGGTCACTGAGAGCGTGGCAGCAGTGACTGACGGGTGAGCTGGACCCAGGCAAGCAGAGGTTCCTCGCCCCGTCCTCCCATGTCTTGGTCAAGCTAGAAGCTGCCCTAGGGCACAGCCCTGGGAAAGTAAGGTGCTGCTGAGACCATCTGGATATACACATGACTGAATCCAGGTAAAGTCTCTTTATAAACTTTTAAGATTAAGCAGGTGGGAGTGGGGATCTACTAGCCTTGTGACCACCCAAGACGAACCTCATATATAATGTTTCTTTTTCTTTTTTTGTTTTTTTTTTTTTTTAACAATTTTATCTATTTGTTTGAGAGAGATAGAGTAAGAGGGAGCAACAGAGAGGAGAGGGTCAGAGGGAGAAGCAGACTCCCCATGGAGCTGGGAGCCCAATGCGGGACTCGATCCCAGAACTCCAGGATCAGGACCTGAGCCAAAGGCAGTCACTCAACCAATTGAGCCACCCAGGTGCCCTTAACCTCCCTGCTTCTTAAACCTGCCACTTACCAAACCTGGAGTGGTCTGTCTCTTCCTTTGGTCTCTCCTTGCCCTCTGTGTACAAAAGCCAGTTTCTGAGCCAACATTCTTAACAGTTTAATTTTTGACCAGGAAACACATGCAAATGTCCCTCCCATCCTTGACTCTTGGACACCTAGTACCCCTCACTGGAGACCATGACAGTGACCAGTCTTTTGTATATCCTTCCATAAGCATTCCAAGTGGATCCAATTATACGTATGTATGTGTCTGTTTTTAGCGGATATTCCACGCTCCCCCCCTCCCCGCCCTGCCCCAGCAAATGTTAGTGTACTATACCCACCACCCTGCACCTTGCTTTCCTTTTTGTATACAGATACCTCTTGGGTCATTTCCCATCATGACACACAGAGCTGTCCCATTCTTCTTTTATTTAATGGCTGCATCGATCACAGAAGGAAGATGTGAAAATTTATTTGAACAGGTCCTCCACTTATGGTGTAACTGTCCCAACCCAGAGCCTGGGCTTGTGGCACAAGTGGCTCTCAGGAGAATGAATCCCCTGTAGGAGGGAGGTTGAGGGTGAATTTGTGTGCTGGTATTCCAGGGGCAGGAGTGAAGGGGGTTAACCGGGCAAAAACCTTGGTGGAAATAGATGATTTGTTTTTATTTGTACAGCTGCTTTTGAAATCGAGGAGTGAGAAGGAAGCCACCAAGGAAAAAGAGGAAGGAAGAAATGAATCAAGGCAGTGTACCTTCATGTCAGAAGGGGGAGAGTGACAGTCTGTAATCAAAGATGGCGGAAGAGAAGTTAATGAACTGTAATCCACAAAAGACTACAAATTAGTTCTATTTCTAAAGAGATTCTCCGAGACGAAGGAAAAATTGAGGGTTCAGTAGATGGCAAGCACATTACTGAACCTCAGGACTGCCTATAACTGAGGTATTATCTGCTTTCTCCCTCCACTAGTCTGCTCACCTCCACCTTCACAGATAAGGACACTGAGTCTCTTCATGTAAAGGATATCAGGAAGTATTAAACTACCCAATGATCCGCAAAAGCAGTTGAAATTGGTCTCCTTCTACGAACAAGGATCTAGGCTGAGAGCCACCCGATGCTCGGGGAGATACGAGTGCCCAGATAAAAAGACATTACTTAGCAAGCTTCATCCCGGTCAGCAATTTTCCAGATCAAAGAGAAGGTATTAAAATAATCTTTCTCCTGATTCTAGAGCACTGATAGAACCTGAAGAATTAAGGTTAGGGAAGACAGAATATTCCAGAGTTTGGAAGTCATCAATCTGACTTTTCTGAGATGACTCTTCTCTCTAAGATATCTTGGGCACAAGCAGTTTGTAGGATGAGACAAAAAGTCCAGTCCTAATATCTGGTCTGTTTCCCCAACACATACATACACACACACCCTGTACCCATTAATTCTGAAAACTCCTATCCACTTTCCTAATTCCAAGCTCAGGCAAGTAGCTCCCCCAAAGGCACAGCCCAGGTGTGCTGTTCAGGGTCAGGAGTTCCTAATGGTCATTTCAGCTGAATGATGGGGCCATGATAATGGCACCAGATTCTACTTCTTTAATGTTTACTTACGTTAAGCATTGTGCTAAGCGTGCTAGGCTGAACCCTCAAACAACCTTACTGGGCAGAAATTCATTACTGTTATTACTGTTTCTCAAATGAGGAAACCAGGGCCTCCAGAGCTAACAGACTTGCCCAAGGTCAGGTATAATGAGGAAGCAGGGGAGCCGGGCTTCAATCTTAGGCAGTCAAGCTTCCAGAGCTTAAATGCAGAATCATCATGCTAAATTGCTTCTGTAGAGAACAGGAAAGATTCAAAGTGGTGTGCTGACACATTCGGCAGGTTCTGTGCCTAAAATACCCATGGGCCATCCATTCATGACACAAATGTATTTTTAGCTCTGCCTACCCTGTGGCAGGCCCTGTTCTAGGCATTAAAAATACAGCCGTGATGGAAAGACAAGATCCCTGCTCTGTGGAACTTAACTCATCAGTGATGGGGAATGATCATAAGGATTTTAGATACTAATACACACTTGGAAGAAAATAAAACGGGGTGATGTGATTGGGGGAGGAAGGGGACAAACATCAGGTGGGAAGGGGAGCCATCCTGAGAATCAGAAAACAAAGAAGTTGTGGGCATGTCCATGTTCCGTGGTAGGTCACTGCCATGGGGACAATGATGACAGGGGTGGGAGCAAGAGCCGAGCTCAGAGGTGCAGGCAAAGGTTCGCCATGAGGGTGCAAGGGCCATGGTAAAGAGCTGAAATTTGATTCTACAATGGGAATCCTTTGGTGCGATTTCAGCAGGATGGTGGCCCCATCTGATCTCCATGTAGAGGATGGATTATGAAGGGGACAGGGTTGAGGGGGAGCAGAGGACCTGCCAGAGTTGGCCGTGTTCGGGTCAGAGAGGATGCGTGCATGGACGAGGGTGGCAAATACTGGAGGCCATGGGAATTGTCTGGAGAAAGAGCAGGTGGGACCTTCTGAAAGTCTGGGTGTGGAGAGAGAAAAACACAAGGTGCCACCTGGGAGTCAGAAGTGAGTAGGGGGTAGATTTCCTGTACTACTGACTGCTCTGCCTTCTTTGCTAGATCCAACTCCTCTCGGGGCATACAATGCTGCAGGTTCTCGGGATCCTGAGGCAAGGGACATTCATCTCCTTAGATGATCTCAACAAATACTACGGAGTCAAGAGTCGCTCAAACCCGAGACCTTGAACCCTTTGCACTCCTAACACCCAGGCATCGACTCAAGTCCCACGTGATCTTCATTGTGGATCTACTGCATCTGCCAGTTTCTCTCTGTCTTCCCTGACCCCAATGCCTCTCACCTAGGTGGCTCCCATATTTGTCTGTCCCTTAGCTACACCATAGCCTCTGGCCCCACATATCCCTTTACCACACAATTGCTAATAAATCGGACCATGCCCCTTTTGACTGAGACACTGACTCTCGTTGCTCTGAGGTCCTAATCCTTACCTAAAGTCCTTATCTATCTAATACCTTACCTTCTATCTATCTACCTACCTCATACCTTACCTAAAGTATTAATCCTTCCCATGGCCTCCAAAGTGTGATGGGGTCCCCACAGTCCCATCTCTGGCCCCTCTCCTTATCGCTGTCCATACTCTAGTCACTGGCCACCTTTGTGTCTCTCAAAGATGCCCTGGACTCCTTCCCATCTCAGAAAATTCTGCACCTGTTGCCCCCCTGTCCTAGAAGCAGCTGCACCCCTTTGGCTGCCATTACCTTCTGCTGCCCTCAAAGGCCACTTCCTCATAGACACCTTCACTATTTATATCCTATCGAGCTCCTCGTCTTCACCCTGAAACACCTGAGGAACAGAGGGAGAAGCAGACTCCATGCCGAAGAGGGGCTCCACCCCTGGACTCCAGGATCATGACCTGATCGGAAGGCAGATGCTTAACAATTGAGCCACCCAGGCGCCCCCTACCAGCACACTTTTAAAGTCCCTTCCCATTCTGAGATGCTAGGACTCCATGTGCTCGCTTCAGCTGGCCTCATTCCCTCAGAAAGCAACCATCTTGACCCTCTCTCTCTCTTTTTTTTACTTTAGTAGAGATGACATGCAATGTCACGCTAGTTTCAGGGGTACAACATAGTGATTGAGCAACTGTATACACACGCACGCTATGCTCCCCAGAAGCGTAGTTACCATCTGTCACCATACGGCACCATTACAATACACTGACTATATTCCCGATGCTGTGCCTTTCATCCCTGTCCCACTCCCTGGCCACCCATGTCACCCATCCCCACCTCCTGCTGGCCCCCATCAGTTTCTTCTCTGCATTTACCTCTCGACCCTCTCTTCACACCAAACCTCCCCATTTAGTGTTCGTTCATTACTTCCCGCACTCCCACTTTTCCCCTTCAATTTTTTTGTAAGTTTCTCACTTTCAATCTCTGATTCTTTTCACCTGTTCCTTAGATCTTGACACATCTCCTTACCTAATAATCTCAAAGAACTGAGTACATATGTCAGTACCCGAGGCAATTAATAAGTGTCATGTCTCCTATTAAATCCCTTGATGTGTTACTTTAGAAAAAAAAAACAAAAACCGGAAGAATGTATTTGAGTTGTGGCTTTGGACATTTTTCTCCTGCCAGTCTGTGGCTGTTCAATATTTTAAACAGCTGAGTTTCTTTGCAGCCGGATCCTATGTTCAGTCCTATGAGGACACGAAAAGACTGGTCAGCTCAAGAAATCATTGACCCAATCAAATACGTGACATTTGTGCGGGGGAAATCACTGGCCTATACCTATGTGAGCACCTGTCCAGCACAGACTTCCTCCAGGTCAACCCCACGGGTGTCCAGCACGCTGATCCCTGGATTATTGTGGCTACAATCCTCAGGGCCTGGCCACAGCCACTGTGTGCCTCCCTGCCAACAGATGCCCATTCATATGCGTCCCAGAAGGTGCCTCATGGCCAGCCAAGGCAAATCCCTTTCTCTCTGACACATATCCACTTCCTCAGCCTCCCTGGCAGGGAGACATAAAAGAAATTCTTCTGGGAAAGACTTTTTTCTCTCTGATGAAAACAAACAAACAAACAAAAGCATGCAAAGATAGTTCATCCTCTTACCACCCACCCTCAAGCTCTCTGCCTTTGATGCGGTTACATGAAGACGTGATGTCTGGAGCTGCAGCAGCCACACTGCCACTGGGAGGAGCCAGAATATTACAGAACCGCTGACCCAAAGCCAATGGATACACCTCAGGACCCGCGACTTCAGGCACCTCATGAAGTGATACAGTAAGGGCCTTTTTGCTGAAGTCACAATTAATTAATGTTAACTATGTCTTCTATTTGTTGTATTCTGAGGTTTTGACATCTGGTGTCTTGCTGACCCTGGGGGGACCACCTATGAGAGGGTCAGCTAATGCTTAGAGAGAGTCAAAAACTCAATGTGTGCCTGTCAAATGAAAACCAACCAATCCACAGCCTATACCTCAACTATCTCTTTAATGGGGCTCTCATTCTCCAGGCCACCATCCACCTGCCCTAACCCCCCTTAGGGCCAGGTACCAGGCTACTAGGGACAAGAGCCTGCTGAAGTTATTCAAACAAGCCAATCCTAAGCCTGTTCATCCTGCCTCATCCCTTCCTCCCAGGCGGAAGCACAATCATGTCTCTTGCCCACATTTTCCTTCTTCTGTCCCGAGTGACTCTGGGGCTCCCCTTATGGCCCTGCATGACATGGGGTGCACCTCTACCCCCATTCAGGTTCCCCCTTGCTGAAATTCCTGATACACACAGAATTACCTCCATAGACATCTTCCAAAACCATGAACGTTTCACTTCTACCACGTGTAAGAGATTCCTGCTGGGAATATTAAGAAGGAAAACACCACTCATCTGTCGAAGGGAATCTCAGCTCCTTCAACAGACGAATGGATAAAGATGTGGTTCATAACACAATGGAGTATTACACAGCCATCAGAAAGGATGAATGCCCACCATTTGCTTCGACATGGTTGGAACTGGAGGGGATTATGCTGACTGAAATAAGTCAGGAAGAGAAAGACAATTATCATAGGGTTTCACTAATATGTGGAGCATAAGGAATAGCATGGAGGACATTAGGAGAAAGAAGGGAAAAATAAAGGGGGAAGACAAACCAGAAGAGACTGTGGACTCTGGAAAACAAACTGAGGGTTTCAGAGGGGAGGGGAGTGGGAGGATGGGTTGGCCCGATGATGGGTATTGAGGAGGGCACGGATTACACGGAGCACTGGGTGTTACACACAAACAATGAATCATGGAACACTACATCAAAAACTAGTGATGTACTGTACGGTGACTAACATAATTAAAAAAAAAAAAACGTTAAAATGGATACTCAAAAAAAAAAAAAAACCCACCAAAAATCAAAAATGACACCAGGGCTGGGAAGAAGATAGAATGATGGACAAGACAGACAGAGCAGGGTCGTGCACTGCAGCATGGGCTGGGGTGAAGCATCGGGACACATCACATGAGCATCACTAGAAAGGAGACCACCCGAGCTGGGGGGTGGGAAGTGCACTCAGACCACTGGGAAGCAGAAGTCAACAGTAACTCCTGGTCAGAGACAATCAGACACCAACCATGTCGACTCTGGACTCAAGGATGATTAAAACGTCTCGGGTTGCAGATCCCTTGTCATAAAGCCAAGAGGAACATCTAAGAACAGATTTTAAGCTTTGGTGGAGTTGGGGGCAGGGCAGGAGGTCAGGAGGGAAAGCGAGCCAGTGGTGATGACTGTTTCCGGCAAGGACTGCTCAAGAGAATCACAATACACAATACACAATTGTGTGATTCAAGAGAATCACAATACACAACACCCGTGGTAGGAATGTAGGTTACACACAAAGACGCTAGGGCACCTTCACTTGGCAGGCTCCCTGTAACTGTTCGTTATAGGGGAAACCCTTCACAGGTCCCCTGTCACCTCCAAAACCACAGTGTGATTTTTCCCGTGAGATCTAACGGGACCATGGAGGCACACAGAATCTATGACAAGACGCAGGTTTAAGCTTCCCTAACGGTGGACCCCCAAGCGTGGCCTCGTTGCACCAGCGCAGGGCATACAGAGAGAGGGACCATGTCCTGCCTGCTCATGGTGGGGGATGCTTCAGGTAGGTTAAAGGGTGAGAAGAGGTGGGAAGGGGTTGCTGCACCACAGAAACACCTGTCAACTCACAGGCACAGAAATGGCCGGAGGGATGACACAGCCACACCAAACGAGGCCGAGGGAGTGGGTCCCCTGTCCTGCAGGGGTGAGGCTGCTCGCGGGGCGGGGGTAGGAAGGCACTTACAGAACGCTTGTCGGCTTCGGCCCCTTGCTGACCCTGGAGACATGCAGTGAGCTTCTTGTGCGTGCTGTGGGAAACTTGCTTCACCAGCTCCAGGCGCTTCTCCACCTGCAGACAGAACAGTGGTGGGCGTGGGCGGGGGGGGCACGTCACCACGCTAGGCCAAGGTCAGGAGAAGTGGGGCCATCGATCTGGACGATCGTGGGAGGGGAGTCCAGTCCGTGTTCTGCAGAGACAAGCATTGCTGGGGAGACAACACCCAATGCTGGAGAACCGGAGGCGGCCAGGCAATGGCAGGCTCAGGGGCTCTCGGTGACCCCTGCACTCAAATGACTGCCATGTCTCCCGAAAACTCTCAGGTAAACCGGTATTTAAAGACCGTAAAGGAGAAAAGGTTGTGTCCACAGAGATTGCACCAAGAGCAATCTGAGCAGTTGAGACGGCTGTGGGAATGGCTCAAGTCGTAATAGGAAGACATATTCGGTGTCCATATGTGAGGGGCCAGTGATACTTTACCTGAAGAAGGTCTTCGCTCAGAACTTCAGTCTTTTCTGCCCTAAAAAGAAAATTGAGACACATATCAGTAAAAAATAAAAAAATAAATTAGGAACATAGTCTCTTTCTTATTCCCCACTCTCTCTGTTCATGGCGAGGCGAGAGAAACAGACATGCACAGCAGAGATTTCTCATAAGAGAAAATACAAACAATCCCAGGACTGACTAGGAACCAACTGTAAATCCTCCAGCAAACAACAAACAAGAGCCTCTGCACACTCTTCTGCTACAGAATGGAACCAGGATGAAAGACAGCAAACATGTTTCTTTCTTTCCAAACATTCTTTTTTTAAGTAACAGAATTAGGCATGTTCCCCAACCTGTACCCCATAGGCTCCCCCAGATAAGCAAGTAAAAGTAACAGAAATCTGAGCAGGGATCAATAAATAGCAAAGAAGAAGAAAACACCGAGTTCTGGTGGCGAGTGCAAATGTCACCACGGAGATGGGACAACCAAGGGTTAGGCGCCCCCACCAAAAAGTGGGGGGCTTGGCCCGGAGATGAACACATTCTGAGAAAGAGCCCCGGCACAGGCTGAAGTGGCCCCAACCTATTAGCAACCCTATCGGCATCCCATCCGGGGTGAATGTGAATCTTCTTTGGAGCAAAGAATTTCAATTTCTCGTCTGGAGAATCTCACGGGTGAGGTTCAATGGTTTCCCTCAAATAGCTGTGTTCTCTGTGTCTCTGGGAGTCTCTCTCTCCTTCTCACGGTCTCACATATAAACTGCAAATTCCCATGAAAACAAAACTGTCAACACTAAAGGTACAGAGAAAGAAGAAACAACATATGGAGAGCCTGGAGAACTTCAATGACCAGGATTATCAAAGACTGTGGCATTTGCATGAAATACTGAAGAACAAATGATCCACTGAAGGAAGAGCGTGAGGACTTCGGCTTCTGGGAGGATGGAGTGAACACATTTCACTTACTCCCCCTCACTAAGTAAAAACAAAACCCTGGGACCTTAGGTATAAAACTAACAAGAGATCTCTGCAAGGTGGGCACAAGGCAGACTGGCTGGGAGCCACCAGATCCGATGAAGGCATGGAGTGGAGTGGTGGGGATTTCCGCCTCACATATTCCACATGTGGCGCTTTAGAAGCTGTGAACCGAAACACCAGGGAGGACAGCCAAAACAAGCCCAACAAAGCCAGGTCTCTGTAGCCAAAGGATCAGGAAAGAAGCAACCTGGTAGGATAGAAAATGTCTACAGACAATAATTGCTCACTCGAGCCAAATGCTACAAGAAAAAAACAAAACAAGGAAAACACAACAACAAAAACCCTGTTATCCTACCCCACCCATATCACCAAATGCTGGGAAGGGAGCCTAGCGTTCCACCCTTGCTAGGCAAGGCACTCGACCCCCACCCCCACGCCACCTCCTCTTGGCCAGTGTAGTGTCAGAGACATCTGAAGATGGAGCTGGGGAATTTGTCACCACTTGGCCATAACAGTGGAAACCACATGAGCAGTCCACACATCTACCATCACCTGGTAGTGACAGGCATCCTTCTCCCTCCTGTGGAGGTGGTGTAATAGGAGGCTTGGGAGGGATTCAGGACTTTCACCACCATCCAGTAGTAACAAAACTATCCTTTGCCACAGCATAGATACAAGCCAAGCGGGGCGCCATAACAAACCACTCCCATACCTCACAGTCAGGGAGGTATCAGTGGAGGTCCAATGGGGAGCCAGAATTTCCACTCCCACCCAGCAGTAATGAGCAGCACCACTTTTTTGGGGAGTGGGAGCCAGTAGAAGGCCAAACGATGAGCCTGGACTTCTATTCCCACCTGCCAATAACAAAGCAGAATTCTCCCTTCCCCTGCTGGAATGATATCGGAGAACATCAGCTAAAAGAGAAAGTTTAAATAAAACCGAGAATTTCATACTATAATACAATATTCAAGTTTCAATAAAAAATGACTTACCATATCAAGAATCAAAAAGATCTCAGATTGAATGAAGACAATCAATAAATGCCAAAAGCAGAATGATAGAGATGTCTGAATTTTGTGACAAAGACTTTAAAGCATTCACTGTGAAGATGCCTTGATGAGCATTTACGAACATAACTGAAACAAACAAACAAAAAAACCCAGAAAGTGTCAAAACCAGAGGAAGATTTAAAAAGGCCAAAGTGAAAATTTTAGAGTTGAGAAATGCAATAATCTAAATTGAAAAATCCCAGTGGGCAGATTCAACTTCAGAATGGAGGGAGAAGAGGAAAAATCAGTGAACTGGAAGAAAGCACAAGAGACATTTCCTAGTCTAAACAACAGAGCAAAAATAGACCAAACAAACAAATAAAAACAAGGGACCTGTGGAACTATAATAGAAGATTAAATATTTATGTCATCAGGGTCCAAGAAGAGGGGAAAGAAGGTAGGGCTGAAAAAGCACTCAAAAGAATAACAGCTGAAAACTCCCCAAATATGGCAAAGGACATAATATTCAAGATGCTGAACAAACCCAAACAGGATAAACACAATCAAGTCCTCACCAAGACTCATTGTCAAATTTCTGAAACTAAAGGCAAAGACTTGACAGCAGAGAGACAAAAATGATACCTTACTAACAGAGGGGAAACCATTCAAATTACAAATTTCTGATGAGAAATTACAGAATACAGAAGGAAGTGGTACACCATTTTTCAAGTACTGAAAGAAAAGACTAACTACTAATCTACAATCCTATATTCAATAAAAATATCCTACAGTAATAAAAAAAAAACCCAAGATATTCTCAGATAAAGGAAAACTAATGGCTTGCCTTAAGAAATTGCTAAAGAAGTTTTAAATAAAAAACAATAAAAAAAGAAATGGTAAAAGAAACAACTTTGAAGTATGAGGAAGGGGGAAAAAAACCCCGGTTATCAAAAGCAGTAAGTAAAATAGTCTTCCTTCTCCTCTTGAGTCTTTTAAATTGATGGTTGAAGCAAAATTTATAACCTTGTGTATGTGGCTCCAAATGTATGTAGAAGAAATATTTAATACAATTGTAAATGAGAGATGGGAAAGGCACATAAAGAAAAGTAAAGTTTCTAGATTTCACTCAAACTGGTAAAATAATGATATCAGCAGACTATGATAAGCAATGTATATGTAATACCATTAAAACAGCTACATAAGGAGATATGCTCAAAAATGCCATAGAGAAATCAAAATGTAATCTAAACCAGGAGGAAAGAAAAAGAAAACAAAACAATGAAAAGCTGGGGAAAAAAAACACCATAGAAAATAAAATGGACTTAAGCCTTAAGATAGCCAGACATATGTTAAATGTAAATGGCCTAAATATGTCAATTAAAAGACAGAGATTGGCAGAGTGGATTAAAAATATATTGTCTAGGGACACCTGGGTAGCTCAGTCAGTTAAACATCTGCCTTCCAATTAGGTTATGATCCCACCATCCTGGGATTGAGCCCCGCACCAGGCTCTCTGCTCACCAGGGAGTCCGCTTCTCCCTCTCCCTCTGCCACTCCCCCCCCACTTATGCTTTCTCTTTCTCTTGTATTTATCAAAGAAACAAACAAAGAAACAAAAAACCTTTAAAAAATATGTTACCTACAAGAATCTCACTTAAAGCATATTTATGTAAGTAGATTGAAAGTAAAACTGTAGAAAAATATACCATGTAAACACTAGTCAGAAGCAAGCAGGAGTGGCTATATGAACATATGAAGAAGATTTCAATTCAGATAAATGTCCAGAGACAGAAAGGAGCACAATATAATGATAAAAGGTCAATCCACAAGGAAGACACAGCAATCCTAAATGTGGGTGAACTAAACAACAAAACTACAAAATATGTGAAGCAAGAATGTACAGAACTACAAGGAGACAAATCCACATTTATATTGGAGACTTCAAAACCCCCTCTTTTAACAACTGACAGACTAACTAGATACAAAAAATTAGGAAGAATAAGTAAGAACACACAACTCCATTAACCAATAGAACTGAATTGACATTTACAGGACATTCCATTCAACATCACAGAATACACATTCTTTTCCAGGGCTCATGGAACATACACCAAGACAGACAATCTCTGGGGCTATAAGACACACCTCAATTCATTTGAAATAATTGAAATCCTATATAATGTACTCTCTGACCACAGTAGAATCAAAATAGAAATTAGTAACAGAAAGATATGAAGGAAATACTGAAAAATCCAAATACTTGGATATAAAATAAAACATTTCTAAATAATCCATGGGTCAAAGAGAAAATCTCAAAAGAAATAAATTTTAAAAATACTGAACTGAATAAAAATGAAAATACAATGTATCAAAATGTTGGATATAGCCAGCTTCTCCCTCTCCCTCTGCCTACCACTCTGCCTACTTGTGCTCTTTCTCTCTCTGTGTCAAATAAATTAAAAAAAAAAAGAATATACAATTTGTTGTTTTTTTTTTAAGGATTTTATTTATTTATTTAACAGAGAGAGAGAGAGAGAAGGCACAAGAGTGGCAGAGGGAGAGGGAGAAGCAGGATCCTCGCTAAGCAGGGAGCCCAACATGGGACTTGATCCCAGGGCCCTGGGATCATGACCTGAGCTGAAGGCAGACTCTTAGCCAACTGAGCCACCTAGGCACCCCAGGAATAGGCAATCTGAATAGCCCTATAATAGTAGAAAATTGAACTCATACTATTAAGTCCTCCCACCCCCAAAAATCTTCAGGTCCAGAAGTCTCCACAAAAGAACTCTACCAAATGTTTAAAAAAGAATTAGCACCATTTCTACCCAATCCCTTCCAGAATACAGAAGAGGGAGCACTTCCCAGTTCATTTTGATACCAAAACCAGAGAAAGAAGAGTAAAAAAAAATAATAATAATAATGATAACTATAGACTAATATTCCTCATGAATATAGGTGTATGAATCCTTAACATAACATTACCAAATAGAATTCGGTAATATATAAAAATAATTATTCACCATTACCAACTTGGGTTTCTTCCAGAGATACTATTCCAGGGATCTGAAAATCAATCAGTATAAAATCCATATTAAATACAGACTGAAGAAGAAAAGCCTGATCATATCAATCAATGCAGAAAAAAGAATTTGACCATGCAATTCAATTCAAAAACAAAAACCTACTCTTGGTGAAAACTCTTAGAAAGCTGGAAATAGGGACGCCTGGGTGGCTCAGTTGGTTAAGCGGCTGCCTTCGGCTCAGGTCATGATCCCAGCGTCCTGGGATCGAGTCCCCCATCAGGCTCCTTGCTCGGCAGGGAGCCTGCTCCTCCCTCTGCCTCTGCCTGCCTCTCTGTCTGCCTGTGCTTGCTCTCTCTCTCTCTCTAATAAATAAATAAAATCTTAAAAAAAAAAAAGAGCTGGAAATAGAAGGGGACTTCCTCAACTTAAATAATATCTGCAAAACAAAATAAAACACAAAATCAAACCAAAAACTCCTACAGTTGACATCTTACCTAATGGGGAAAATTTAGATATCTTGCTCCCTAAGATGGAAATCGAGGCAATGTGTCTGACCTTGACACTCATCCCACACTGTGCCACAAGTCTGAGTCAGTGCAATAAGGCACGAAAAGTAAACAAAAAGGAAACAGATCTGAAAGGAACAAATTTAAATGTCCTTATCTACAGATGACATTATTGTCTATGTAGAAAAGTCCAAAAAATCTACAGGGAAAAAAATACCTCAGTCTAACAAATGAGTTCAACAGGGTTGCAGGACATGAAGTATACATACACAAATTCAATCTACATCTACCTGGTGGTGGGTACTAAGGAGGGCACGTATTGCATGGAGCACTGGGTGTGGTGCATAAACAATGAATTCTGGAACACTGAAAAGAAATTCAAAAAATAAATATTTTTTTTTTTACAAAGGTAGCTCAGTGGGTTAAAGCCTCTGCCTTCGGCTCGGGTCATGATCTCAGGGTCCTGGGATCCAGCCCCACATCGGTCTCTCTGCTCAGCAGGGAGCCTGCTTCCCCCCTTCTCTCTCTGCCTGCCTCTCTGTCTACTTGTGACCTCTGTCAAACAAATAAATAAAATCTTGACAAAATTTTTTTTAAATCTACATCTATATGCTGGTAATAAACACATGAATCCTGAGATTAAAAATTAAATGCCAAAAGAAAAATCAAATGCCACTGACAACAGCTACAAAAAAATAAAATACCTACAAATCTGTCAAAGTATATACTGAAGGTGTATGCTGGAAACTACAAAATGCTTATGACAAATCAAAGAAGCTCTAAATAAATGGAGACACAAAACTGTGTGGACTGGAAAATGCAACATAATAAAGATATCAGTCATCAAAAATTGGTTATGGATTAATTAATGCAGTCCCAATCAAAATTTCATCATGATTTTTTGTAGTTACAGCCAGGCTGAATATAAAATCGATACAAAACTGAAAACAAAGTAAATCTAAAATAATTTTTAGAAAAAATAAATTTGTAGGACTCACTACCTAATGTTAAGACTTCTTTAAGTCAGCAAAAGAGTATCGTGGTAAAAAGACAGAAGGAGCAATAGGAGAGAATAAATAAGATCCAGACAATATAACCAACTGATTCATGACCACTGATTTATGACAATGCAAAGGCCATTCAAAGGAAGAAAAATAGTCTCCAAAAAACTGTTCGGACAAAACTGAATATTCATATGCAAAAAATATGAACCTTGACCCATACATACTTCACAGCACATATAAAAACTAACTCATAATGGTTCACATACCTAAGTATAAAAATTAGACTACAAAACTTTTGGAGAAAATATCTTTGACCTTGGGTTAGGCAATGAGCTCTTGATATGATATCAAAAGTATGATCCATAAAGAAAAAGAATCGATGTGTTATACTTCATCAAAACTGGGGCACCTGGGTGGCTCAGTGGGTTAAGCCTCTGCCTTCAGCTCAGGTCATGGTCTGAGGGTCCTGGGATCGAGCCCCTCATTGGGCTCTCTGCTCAGCGGGGAGCCTGCTTCCTCCTCTCTCTGTGCCTGCCTCTCTGCCTACTTGTGATTTCTCTGTCAAATAAATAGATAAAATCTTAAAAAAAAACTTCATCAAAATTAAAAGCTTTTGCTCTAGGACAGACAGTGTTAAAACTTGAAAGACAACCCACACAAAGAGAAAATATTTGCAGATCAGATACATGACAGAAGAATTATAGCCAGAATATATAAAGAACTTTTAAACTCAACAATAAGGGAAAAAAACTTTTAAATTCTGTCCATTAAAAAATGGACAAAAAATCTGAGCAGAAACTTTATCAAGGAAGATCTATGGGTGGCAAATAAGCACGGGAAAAACTTCTCAACATTATCCATTAGGAAAATGCAAATTTATACCCAAATGAAGTAATGCTATTCATGTGGTAAAAATGCCACCACCACCACACCTCAAACCTCACCAAATTAAGTTCTGGAGAGACTGTAAAGCCACTGAACTCTCCCACGTGGCTGGGAGCTGAGGGCAATGCAAAATGGTAAAGCCCCTGTGGAAAACAGCTGGGCAGTTTCTTACAAACTTGAACACACACTTGCCAGACGACCTAGCAAGGCTACTTTAGAGAAAATAAAATTTATGTTCATATGCACACCCCTACAACATCACATAAATGTTCAAAAGCAGCTTTGCTTGCAATGATGAAAAGCTGGAAGGAACCCAAACTGTCAAGTGAAAGGATTAACAAGAGAAAAATCGGGAAGATTAAAAGAAACAAAAACATATACCAGGCTATTTTTAATTAATAACATATTACTGTTAGCCCAAATAGAATTTGAGGCAAAAAAAGAAAACCAAAACCCAAAATCCAAAAACCAAAACAACAACAATAACAACAAAGACATAAGGGAGAAAGGAACCCAATATAATGAAAACTCTACCTCATTGAGAGCCTATAAGAATTGTGAACTTGGATGTACCCAATTAAAACCACAAAACATATAAATCAAAACAGAGAACTTCAGGGAAGCCCTAAAAAATGTACCATAATAGAAATGTATCATTTCTCTTTTAATTAATGAGAGGTAAAGCATACACACAAAAAGGAAAGATACAGAGGATTGGAAAAACATTTAACAGATTTGACAGACACACATGGAACACTGAATCTAATCCCTATAGAACAGAAATACTTCTCATGCACATAAGTATTCATTTCCCAAAATTAACCCCTTAGTAGCCTTTCAAGCACGTCTCGACAAAAACCAAAGAAGAGATGCCAAGCAGACAATGTTCTCTTACTCCGAGGTAATTTAAGTTGCAATAATTCGCTGAATAATGAGCTGAAAATTTAAAATTTTAAAAAACACACATACAAGATTTGGAAACTTTAAAACAATTCTAAATAGCTCAGAGGTCAAAAAGACATGGCTAGAAATTTAAAATACTGAGAACTGAACAGTTAAAATATCAAACTTGAGGGATGCCTGGGTGGCTCAGTGGGTTAAGCATCTGCCTTCGGCTCAGGTCATGATCCCAGGGTCCTGGGATTGAGACCCACATCGGGCTCTCTGCCGGGAGTCTGCTTCCCCCTCTGCCTGCGGCTCCCCCCACTCCTGTTCCCTCTCTTGCTGTGTCTCCCTTTGTCAAATAAATAAATAAAAATCTTAAGTAAAATAAAATATCAAACTTGTGAGCAAAGTGATACTTTAAAAAATATAGAAACTCAAATGCTTATTTTAGAAGAGAGGCTGAAAATACTTGAGAAATATACACAGTTTAAAATTCAAGAAATGAGAAGGAAGAAAATAACAAAGGGAAGAAATTAGTAAAATAGAAAAAAAATAGAATCAATAAAGTCAATAGTTAATTCTTTGAAAAGACTAACAAAATAGCAAATCTTTTCTATAGGATTTACCCAGAAAAAGGGGGAGAGAGAGAAGGAAATAATAACAGGAAATAAAAGTGGAATATAACCAAATACTGCAGAGATTAAAAAAATAAATGAAAGTTATGAACAGCTTTATTTGAAAACAGAACAAAATGGCCAAAGAGCTAGAAAAATAAAGCAAGCTCAAACTGATTCAAAAATAAATAGGAAGTCTGACTAGTCCTATAAACCTTTAAAAAAAAAAAAAAAACACTGAAGCAGTAATTAAATATCTTTCCACAAGGAAAAAAGAAGACCAAGATATGTAGCAGGAAACTTTTCAACAAATGTTTCCTTCCAAACTTGTACAAACTCTTCAAAAGAATAAAATAAAATAAAAAGCAACACACACAGCTCATGCTAACAGAGAAGTATAACTTGTTACCCAAACTAGATAAGGATGCAGAAAGAAAATTATAGACCGGTCCTATACATTAAGAATCATAAACATATCCTCAAAAATTAGCATATTATGAACAAATTAGATTAATCGCTGGAATGCAAGAGTGGTTTTTCCTTTTTTTTAAGACTTTATTTTTAAGTAATCTCTGCACCCGACGTGGGGCTCAAACTCAAGACCCCAAGTTCAAGCATCCCATGTGCCACCAACTGAGCCCGCCAGGCGCCCCAAGAGTGATTTAATTTTAGATATCCGCAAGTGTAATTCATCACACTGACAGATTAAAGGATAAACCATGACTGTCTCAAATAATGCCGATAAAATATTTAATAAAACTCAATGCCTCTCCAAGGAAGATCGGGAAAATAAGGAAAATGGTTACCTTTGTTTTTTGAAATGTACCTATAAAACATTATTTTCCTTGGGAACATGTTGAAAATGTTCCCTCTAAAGTCAAGAAAACAAATGCCTACTATCACTTTCTAGCCAGCTCAATAAGTGGAATGGATTTAAAAACCAATGAGAAAGTAGCTAAACTGACATAATCTATAGAAGTTATTAAAAATAATGAAAGTTTAGAATGATAGCTGGATATAAGAGCAATATAACAAAAATCAATCTAACCAGCAAATACTTAGGAGATCTAATTTTAAAAATCACTGAACACAGGAAAAAAAAAAAAAAGGTAGAATAAATGTAATAAAAGATGGGCAATATCTTCTGGAGAAAAAATTTAGTAGAAGACAGTAACAAAGACAAAATGAGAGATAGATACACTGTATTTATGGACAGAAAGAATGAACTTTATAAAGATATCAGTTCTCTTTATACAAATGGAACTTAAATGAAAATTCCAAATGAGGACTTTTTTTTTTTAAATTTTTTTAAAGATTTTATTCATTTATTTGACAGACAGAGATCACAAGTAGGCAGAGCGGCAGGCAGAGAGAGAGGAGGAAGCAGGCTTCCCGCTGATGATCCCAGGACACTGAGATCATGACCTGAGCTGAAGGCAGAGGCTTTAACCCACTGAGCCACCCAGGTGTCCCTAAATGAGGACTTTTAGAAACTAATTTAGGGGCTCCTGGGTGGCTCAGTGGGTTAAGTGTCAGCCTTCGGCTCCAGTCACAATCTTGGGGTCCTGGGATTGAGTCCTGTGTTAGGCTTTCTGCTCGGCGCGCAGTCTGCTTCTCCCTCTCCCTCTGTGGCCTCTCTTGCTCTCTCTCAAATAAATAAAATCTTAAAAAAAAAAAACACCTTAATTTAATGAGGCCAATCTAAAACTTTTATGGCCATGCAAAGACCTAAGAAAAAACCACAGTCATCCTTAGGAAGAATAGGCTGGAGGAATTCACCACCAGATACTGAAACTTACTAAAGTCAGAGCAATTAAGACAGTATTATATCAGTGTTCACACTGAACATGAGAACAGAAGTGTATCCAGGAATAGATCCACACATGAAAAAATGATAGATGATAGAGGTGTTATGCCAGATTGCAGAAAAGATGTGTTTATCCAGTATGTAGGGCTGGATTAATTGTATACCCCTTCTCAAAAAACGAGAGAAAGAAAGAAAGAGAAAATGAGCGTTCTACCCAAAACCATGCATAAAACCCAAGTCCTGATTAAATTCAAACCACAAGACATTAAAACTTGTGGGAAAATATATATACAATGTCTTATATTTCAGACCATGGAATGATACGTTGGGGGAAAAAAAGATGAACCGTGAAAGAAAAGAATGTTTACATAAAAATTAACTTCTGTTCCAGTAGTTGAGAAAAAAAAAAATGAAGAGATTCAGAAAATGGAGGAAGATATATGTAAAAAATATATATACAACTGCCAAAGGGTTAACATTCATATCAGAATGTATCATAACATCACATCATAACATTCATGTCAGAAAGTTCCAAAAGTCAATGAAAAAAAAAAAAATCAACTCTATAGAAAAATAGGCTGAAGACTATCACTTCTGAGACGAGAAACTTCTAATGCTTAACAAGCATATAAAAATGTGGCCAACCTCATTAGTAACCAGGAACATACAAATTAAATTACAAAGAAATACCACTGTCCATCAACCAGCCTGATAAAAATGTCTGACAATTCCAAACTGTAAAGACAGGGAGTAAGGGAAATCTCTACAAAGCATTAGTCTAGCTATAAATTGTTGAAAGGCGTTGTAGAAAACAATGTGTCATTATCGGGTGCATCTGACACTGAAACTCAATACCCAGATGAAACATCTTTTAAGAGCACAATACAGAATATTTACTCGTATTATGTCTGATGTACTCTAGTATTTTCTACTACGCTCACCAAATTGATTCTATTATCTCTAATGGGTTGGAGCCCGTATTCAAAAAAACACTATCCTAGAGAAGCCCCCACACATTTGCTGGGAGACATTTACAGAACAGTCCTAGCAGTTTTTTTGTTTCTGTGTTTGTTTTTTTTTTTCAAAATAATAAAAAAAATGGGGGGAGAAAAAAGTCTATCAAATAGAGTTATAAGATGCCCCCCCAAAATAATAAGAAACCTAGGAATAAACCTAATAACCAAGAGCTTAAAGACCTCTACTCTGCAAATTCTAAACACTGAGGAAAGAAACTGAAGATGAAAAAGAAATGGAAAGACATTCCATGCTCATGGATTGGAAGAATAAATATTGTTAAAATGTCTCTACTACCCAAAGCAAGCGACACACATAATGCAATCCCTAACAAAATACCAACAGCACTTTTCACAGAACTAGAACAAACAATTCTAAAATTTGAATGGAACCACAAAAGACCTTGACCTAAAAAAGAAAAGGAAAGCTGGAGGCATCACAATTCCAGACTTCACGTTGTATTTCAAATCTTAATCCCCAAAACCAGTATGATACTAGCACAAATGCAGATGCACAGATCGATGGAAGAGAATCCAGAAATAAACTCACAATTATATGGCCGATTAATCTTCGACAAGGCAGAAAGGAATATCCAATGGGGGGAAAAAAAACTCTTGAACAATGCCTGCTGGGAAAACTGGGCAGCTACACGTAAAAGAGGGAACGTGGACCACTTTCCTACACCACACACAAAAATAAACTCAGAACAGTTTAAAGACCTCAATGTGTGTGAGACCCGAAACCATAAAAATCTTAGAAGAGAGGACAGGCGGTAACTTATTTGACATTGGCTGTGGCGATTTCTTTCAAGATATGTCTCCTGAGCCAAGGGGAACAAAAGTAAAATTAAACTACTGGGACTTAATCAAAATAAAAAGCTTCTGCAAGGCAGAGGAAAGATACAAAACTAAAAGGGAACCTATGGAATGGGAGTAGGTATCTGCAAATGACATCATCTGATAATGAGCTGGTATCCAAAATATATAAAGAACTAATAAAACTCAACACCCCAAAACTAAATAATCCAGTTAAAAAATGGGCAGAAGACATGAACAGACATTTCTCCAAAGATAGTCGGAGGGGGCCAAAAGACACAAGGAAAGATGCTCATTGTCACTTATCATCAGGGAAATGCCAATCACAATGGGATGCCACCTCCCACCTGTCAGAATGGCTGAAATCAACAACACAAGAAACAACAGGTGTTGGCGAAGATGTACAGAAAAAGGAACACTCCTGCCCTGTTGGTGGGAATGCAACCTGGTGTAGCCATTGTAGAAACAGTATGGCGGTTCCTCGGAAAATTAAAGAGAATTACATCATGTTCCAGTAATCACAGGATTGGGTATTTACCCAAAGAACACAAGAATATGAATTCAAAGGGATACACACACCCCAATGTTGACGGCAGCATTATTTACAACAGCCATGATGTGGCAGCAGCCCAAGGGTCCACCCAACGATGAATGGATAACGAAGATGTGGTATATATAACAGAATATTCCTCGCCATAAAAAAACAATGAAATCTGGCCATCTGCAGTGACATAGATGGAACCAGAGGGCATAATGCTAAATGATACAAGTCAGAGAAAGATGAATACCATATGATTTCACTCATATGTGGAATTTAAGAAACAAATGAGCAAAGGGATAAAAATTAAAGAGATGAATCAAGAAACAGACTGAAAAAATTTTTTTATTTGAGAGAGAGAGAGCAGGCAAGAGAAAGATCGTGAGCAGGGGGCAGGGGGACAGGGAGAGGCAGACACCTGGCTGAGCAGGGAGCCTGATGGGGATTCTTGGAAGTTCAATGCTGAACAGGGAAAATAAATAACAGAAAGACTACTTAAATTATACCATTTTCATAAAGTTCAAAACCAAACACTACTAAACAACATACTGGTAAGGGATAAAATAGGTGTAGGAAAATGAAAAGAAAGATTATATTTACAAAATTTCAAATAGTGGTTATCTCCAAAAAAAGAAGACAAACTGGATTTGGAGGAATACAGAAGTGGCTTCAACATTACTGCAGTTAGTTGTTTCTAAATTTGTGTACAGGGTTCATAGCTCTCTTAATGTCTCAAAACATGTAAGAAAATACCTAATCTATGTATTAAACAATAGATAATATAACAAAATAACAAAAGCTAAGCATTAAGTATCAAGCATAAACTTTTAGAAATGATTACCCCAATCCCACAAGACTAAAAACAAACCAAAAAATTAAGACCATCAAGCCTGGGTGGCTCAGTCAGTTAAGCTTCTGCCTTTGGCTCGTGATCCCAGGGTCCTGGGATTGAGCCCCAAGTCGGGCTCCCTGTTCAGCGGGAAGCCTGCTTCTCCCTCTCCTCCCCACTCATGCTCTCTCACTATCTTGGTCTCTCCCTCTCTCAAATAAATAAAAATCTTAAAAAAAAATTATGCCCATCAGATTTTCTATATTCTGGGTAAAAAAAAATAGTAATAATACACACACACACACCCCCTCATATATTATATACCACATATATACAATGTATCTATAAACATAAAATATATGCCATAATGTCATTAATTATATATATATATAATTTTAAGTACATATGAATTGTATATATATGCATATATATATATAAATAAACATTTTCTTTGAAGTTTTCCCTACTTTTTGCTTAGAAGAAAGAGCTGAGTTTCAGGGCACCCAGACAGCTAGAGGAATTTCTCACACATCAACTACATGTAAACTAAAATAACCAACAAAAACACCGTAGTTACCCAGCTGATGAGAAAACAACAAGCTCTGGTCCTCTGAAGGGAAGCATCTTGTGCTAGAGACAAATTCTGCTCAAGTCTGCTCTTAAAAATGTGGGGTCATAAACTTATTTGAAGATCCAAAGGATTTAAGAACATTCTAGAACATGTTTTACTGAGGGAAAGACTCATCAGTACTGAGTTCGAAAGGAACAAGGAAGTCAGCCCAGTTTTCCACTCCTCTGAGACTTCCTTCCGTCACTCCCGAGGCATTTCCACAGAGCCTTACAGACTGACCAATGGAAGGTAATCTTCAGGGAAGGGTGGGGGGGTTGGTTAGCAGGTTATGCTGTTTTTAGGAACCCTGGTAGTTTTGGCCTATCTTTGTAAATGAAAGGCAGAGCATCGTCCATTATCAAGACAATGAACACTATCCACCATTTTCAGGGGATGAGTCATTCCACGGGATGACAAGCACTGTGTAGGTGACTTCTGGGTACAAGTCATGTCTTCTTTATTTTTTACATCAACAGACTAAAGCAAAACCGAGCTCTGGCAAACTGGTCTAAAAATTGTGCATTGTTCTAGTAACGAGCTTCTGGAGAACAATCAACACCACCTACAAAAAAATCTTGAATGTCATCAGCATTGTCATGAGCTTGGATGGTCCCAGTGGCACTTCCCAAAATGTGCTCCATGAAAAAAAAGACTCCTAAGGCACTGAAGAAAAAGGTCCTGTGGACAACAACTAAGTTAAGGAAACACCGAATACTATGTTCTCCATTAACGGAGTCTCATTAAAATTTTAAAGGTTCTGAGAAGTCCTGCAGTAAATAAAATGTTTTAATGTGAGCCAGTTCATTCTTTCCCAACTGTATACAAATACGAAACTATATTTTGCAGGACACCACGTGCCGCATATGCGTTAGGAAATGAGAAGCAGAAGGGGAAAATCTCTCCTGATATGCTACCTAGGAGTTCTGGCCTCATCACAGAAAGACATTTAGTTGGACAGAGAGCTAAAGCAATCAGGACTTCCCAGCTGCCATTGCAGGAGTCCCTGAGCAAAGGAGTGAGCTGCTTTTCAGGCAGAATCCCCTTACAAGCCATTTCAGTCATGAGGTCACCAACTGGCCACATCCCCCCAAGCTGCCAAATCCTCTTCTTTTCATGCCCTGTTGCTCCCTTTCTGTTTGGACAGTTCCAGGCTAGCCCTATAGGGCTCAGCCCTGAACTACCACTGATCCTCCCAATCGAGTGAGGTCTGCATCTCCACCATCCTCACCCTCCCATGCATGCTTCATGTCATCCTCAGGCTTTCTTCCCCAAATGCCTCCCAACCCCCTTTTGCCTAATGCCAAGGACTTGTTCTGCCAAGTGCTTTACAAGCATTTTGTCACTGTTTTAAAATGTACCCAGGATTTGTTTCAATCGGATATGGTTAAGACGTGAAATTGACAGCCCTGAAGAAATATATGCTTGCGGATTCCTACAATGGGGGGCAGGGGCAGGGGGCACACACCTGCAGGGGGCAAAGATAGCAAAGGCAAAAAAGTGTGAGTAACAGCCCTTATTATAGTTTTCATAGAAAGGAAAAAGGGAGGTAAAGGTGAGCCAACTGAGCAGCTTTAGGACTGGACAGTTTGAATAATTTGGGGGGGGCTTTGGGCTATCAAGGTGGTCCCTAGGTGTCCATTACCTGACCCTGGGTGATTTAAGGCAGAGGACAGTGTCCAGGCTGATACAAGGTGGAGGGAGGATTTAGGATTTAGGATTGGTTGGTCTGCATTTCAAAGATGTGCTTGCAGGCTAGTGGTTTGATATTTTTAGAAACTAGCTGGCCCTGGGAGGGGCGGCATCTGCCAGGTTAGTGAGGCTGGGGATGCAGGAGCATCAAAGATACAGAAAATATAGTTCATCCAGTCACTCATTCCTTTAAAAACCTAGGTGTTATTATACCTATTTGGGGGGTGAGAAAATGAGATTACTACCATCGTCACAGCCTTAGTACAACATGCCAAAGGGTAAGTCCCCAGATTTACAGCATCAGTGTCACTTTGAAACTTCTTAGAAATGTACATTCTCCAGTACTAGCCCAGACCTACTGAGTCAGAAATTCTGGGAGGGAGATCCCGCAGTCTGTGTTTTAAGTAGCCCTCCAGATGATTCTGAAGCCTGTTAAGAAATCCTGGTGCAGAGAATAAAATCTTAAATTCCCTGTTCTGGAAAATCCCACTCTGACTCAACAGTTTAGCTCTTCAAGGTCCTTTAAGCTGTCTCCATTCTTCTACTCCCAGCCATCCCATGCCCTTCATTCCGTCCCTCTCCTACCCTGCCCTGCCTGATAAACTCTATGCTCCAGGCACACCTCACTTTCCCTTGTTCCCACTGGGACTCAGCAACGCCCCCGCCCTAGCAGAGCACTGAGACAAAGTGAGCACAGGCTTCCCCTGCCATCCAAAACCACAGCAGTCCTGAGAAGCCTTTCCTAAGCTGAAATGAGGGAAAGGGAAGAAGCACAAATTTACATGGAAAAAACGTCTGTGCCATTCCCAGATCCAAAAAAATAACCTCCCTTCAGTGTTTCTGGTATCTGAAGACACATCTTGCCGACAGAAGCATAAAACTAATCAAGAGAAAGCACAGATGCCCCCAGATGGAGTTCAAGGCTATGGCAGCTGGACTCTGAGATGCGAGTGTAGTTCCTGGGAAGGAGGGTGGCGGGGTCACTCGCGATGCCTCCCTAAGGGCTTGTTGCAAGACCGATGCTGAACGCTATTTTTTTTCACCTTTTTTCATAAATGCAAAAATAGGCTTTGGATTTCCTTTCAGTTAGCAAAAACAGGTGCTACTGGGGTGCCTGGGTGGCTCAGTGGGTTAGGCCTCTGCCTTCGGCTCAGGTCATGATCCCAGGGTCCTGGGATCAAGTCCTGCATCGGGCTCTCTGCTCAGCATCCCCCCCGCCCCCGTCTGCCTCTCTGCCTACTTGTGATCTCTCTGTGTGTGTCAAATAAATAAATAAAATCTTAAAAAAAAAAGATGGAGTGCAACCTTGATACAATCGGACCCAACTGCTTTTGCTCACTGTCTTGCCCTGCCTCACTTCTTACGGTGGACTCTGTTACCTGGCTCTCCTAAAGCCACTCTCCACCACTGCCTTCTTTGCTACAGAAGGTGGAAGGCCAATATGGTCCCAGTGTCCCCTGAAATTTGGAGTACCCATGGGACCTAGTCCCAGGCCATGAGACAAAAGCAGAAGTATGCTACAGGGTCATCCGGAAAAGTTCTGCTTCCCCACTAAAAATGAACAGGACACAGCACCGTGTGTCCACAGCACTGTGTGCTGTGTGGAGCACTATCACTTCTTCCTGTTTTGAATGCAGACACGATGGCAAGAGTGATGGCAGCCATCCTATAACCATGAAGGAGTGGCAAAGAGAAAGGAGGGGGGATGCCTAGGTGGCTCAGTCAGTTAAGCATCTGCCTTGAGCTCTGGTCATGATCTCAGAGCCCCGAATGGGGCTCCCCTAAGCAGGGAGTCTGCTTGTCCCTCTGTCCCTCCCCTTGCTCATGCTCTCTAATAAATAAAATCTCAAAAGAGAGAGAGAGAAATGAAGAGATGATGGACCTGACATCACTGAGTCACTGATCCAACCACCGACCCAAACACCACTTACACATGGACTTATTTCTGAGAGTAATAAACTCTGTCCAAAGCCATCCTAAGTGGATTCTCTGTCACAACAGCTTAATAAAATCCTAGCTTAATATACTACCCATGGGGGATCTCGTTCTACAACTGATTTTATCCTAAGTAAAAGCATAATTATTTGTTATTCCTGAAATTGCCCATAGTTCTCCAGTCTTAAAATCATCATATTAACTTTTCCCTAAATGTCCTCACAGAACACCAAGCTATACCAGGATGTACACCAGAGGGAGGGGGGCTGCAGCCATTGAGAAAGGGTTCCTGAGCGGGTGGCACTGGTAGGCATTGAGGGCTTGGTAGGATCTGCCATGCAGAGACATACGAGAAGGTCCAAAATGGCGGAGATACCACCACAGGAACCCCCTTAGCACAACAAAAGGCTATAAAATAGAGGATTAGGTGAGGGAGATGAAAATTCCCTCTTGGGAATTAAGGGTAAAGAGAAAATAACAAGTAGGACACAGGAAAAACTTCTGACAGTAAATTATAATACAAGTCCCCTGAGGTGGGGGGGAGGGTAGGTGGTGGAAGATAGGGGAAAAAAATGGGAAATTACTTTTTTTTAAGAGTTTGTTTTTAAATAACCTCTACACCCAACATGGGGCTTGAAGCTACAGTCCCAAGATCAAGAGTCACATGTTCCAGTGTCCAAGTCAGCCAGATGCCCCAGAATGGAAAGTTATTTTAAAAGAGAGACAGACAGACAGACCGAAATTTCCTGAGAACTGAAGATACACTCAAGTCCTTCAACTGCAAGGATCTGAGCAGTCAGATGCAGCCTGGAAATGAAGGAGAGATCCTAAAAAGCTGGTGGAGAAGAGGATACCACCAAAGCTGCAGCCATCAGACCAGATGTGGAAATTATAAGAACTGATGTTAGAATCAAACAGGACAATTCCAAAGTTCTTATTGAGCATCCATTTCAACCAAAAAAAAAAAAAAAAAAAATTGTACTATGGTAACTTGTCAGCCGAGTACAGAAACAAAACAAAATCATTTGTAGAGACAGAAAAGGCAAGAACCTCCTTTTCTGAGAAAACTCTTTAAGGATGCACTCCAGAAAAATCAGGGTAAAACTTGAACCAAGTAAGAAATGAGAGAATTAAACCTGAGAGCAGCAGAAGGATGCCCAGGATGCAAGAGGCTTAGAAAGTAGCAAATCCACATCAAAATTCAGCAGCCTCTAAAGTGAAGAACACAATCAAAATAATAGATGGAATGAGTAAGTTGGAAGGTCTGAAAGCATAGGATTCTCCCACTAGGAACAAAGGAAAAAGGGTAATTCACACAATTCCAGGGGGGGATACCCCCCAAAATGACAGGATTTGAATATGAGTCAAAGTAAAGTGATGCATGATTGAATAATATATAATGATAGAACATTAAAAAAAGGATTTCCATGTAGCCTTGGCACTATTCTCCTCTATGTGATCAGGTCTCCAGAGTGGGAAATGTCATTGACATAGTACTGGGCTCTGCAATCCACACCACTGAAGTAGCCATATAAGCACTTAATTGATTTTTGAACTTTTACAATCAACCTAGGACAAAGCAGGGAAGACTTAATGATGATGATCCCAGGAGAGAAAGAATGTAAAAGAGAAAAAGAGGAAGGGATGGAGGTAAAGGAAAGAAAGGAAAGGGGGGTGCTTGGGAGGTTCAGTTGGTTAAGCATCCCACTTTTTTAAAAAATATTTTATTTATTTGACAGAGAGAGAGAGAGACGGCGAGAAATGGAATACAAGCAGAGGGAGTACAAGAGGGAGAAGCAGGCTTCCCACTGAGCAAGGAGCCCGATGCGGGGCTCCATCCCTGGACTCTGGGATCATGACCTGAGCCGAAGGTAGTCACTTAACGACTGAGTCATCCAGGTGCCCCTAAGTGTCCAACTCTTGATTTCAGCTCAGGTCATGATTTCAGGGTCCTGGGGTTGAGCCCCACATCAGGCTCCATGCTCAGTGGGGACTCTGCTTCTCCGTCTCCCTTTGCCCCTCCCCCCGCTCTCTCTTGCCCCCCCTTAAATAATCTTTTTAAAAGGGGAGGGGGGAGAAAGATGAAGAGGAAAAGAAAAGTTGAGAGAAGCCAGGATTGGAGAGAGAGAGGTGAATCGACACTCCCCAAAGCCAGTTAAGAGAATCTGGACCATCCACAGGAGAGTGGCTTAAATGTAACAAGTAAAATGGCATTACATTGGCTTAAAAAGCAGGTACCGAGGGGAATGTGGGTGCCAGAATCGAAGCCTCCTCTCCCCAACAGGAAGTCAATGGTGTGTAACGTGTGTATGTGGGGGTATGAGCGAAAACTAGCAATACAAGCCTTTGTTGAGCAGTGTGGGAGGCAAACCACCAGAGGAACTAAAAACAGAAGCCATTAAACACAATTGCCTCCAGAGAGCAGGGTTGGGAACGGCATCAGGGTGGGAGGGCTGATACCTTTTCATTGCAAGTCCTTCCCTACAACTTGACTTTTTAGAACCACATCCATCTATTATTATTTGTTTTTTAAGGAACAATACCTAGGACTACTGGAGATGGAAAACAGGCATGCCCATCCCCAGCTGCTGGAATCATTAAATAGGCAATTTGGCAATATGGATTGAAAGCCTCAAAATGTAGAAAACCTTCCTTGAAGTAACTGAAATGGTGAAACTCATCCTGGAGAACCAACTGAAAGTGTCAACAGAGGGCTAACAATAAGAAAGATCATCAGAGCATTGTTCATGGAGATCTACACATCTACTTAATCTTCTGTCCCCAGCTCTTTGCTGTATGGACATAGTGGGAAAAAAACCCCAATGATTTCCACCAAAATCCAAAGGAAACTGCTTAAATACCATGTGAATATAAAAAATGAGGACATGTATCATCATGTCAAGTTACTGAAGATATACTAAGGGAGACAGCAGGCTACAAGCCAACAGGCACAGTAAAAAGTTACATGTATGGATACACAAGGGGGAAAAATACATGTTAAGGGATATATCAAAATGTTACAAGCCAGTCCTCTGTTTTGCTCTTACAATTTTAAATTTTCTAATTCCTCTACAATGCACAGAGTAATTATTATAAAATGTATTGCAAAGGTGATTGCCAGGGGCAGGGAAGGCGGGTAAGTTAACTAGCTATTCATGGGGACAATTTCAGTGTTTGCAAGATGAAGAGTGGATGGACAGCGGTGAGAGTAGCCTACCAAAACAAATGGATTCAACGCCGCTGAGTTACATATTTTAAAATGGTTAAGATGGTAAATTTCAAGTATGTAATTTACCACAATTAAAAAAAATAAAAAATATTTTAAGGCTGTGAAAATATAGGATAGTACAATGTTACATGATGTGATATTGGTGAATATGTATCATCACACATTTGTCCAAACCCATGGAACCGACAACACCAAGAGTGGGCTCGAACTGGGGCGCCTGGGTGGCTCAGTCGGTTAAGTGCCTGCTTTCGGCGGAGGTCATGATCTTGGACTCCTGGGATCAAGCCCCATGTCGGTCTCCCTGCTCAACAGGAAGCCTGCTTCTTCCCCTCTCCCTCTGCTCAGGCTCTCTCTCTTGCTCTCTCAAATAAACAAATAAAATCTTAAAAAAAAAAAAGAGTGGGGATCTAAGGTAAATTGTGGACTTTGAGCAATTACAATGTAGGCTTATCCTCGTTAAAAAAAAACGTGCCATTCCACTGAGTGAGGCTGAGAATGGGTTAGGCTATGCATGTGTGGGGATGGGGGGCGGTGTACAGGAAACTTTGTGCCTTTCAGCTTTGTTGTAAATCTAAAACTTCCCTTTAAAAGGGAAAAAAAGGGGGCGCCTGGGTGGCTCAGTGGGCTAAGCTGCTGCCTTCAGCTAGGGTCATGATCCCAGAGTCCTGGGATCGAGTCCCACATCGGGCTCTCTGTTCGGCAGGGAGCCTGCTTCTCCCCTCCCCATTCTGTCTGCCTCGCTGCCTACTTGTGTGATCTCTGTCTGTCAAATAAATAAATAAAACCTTAAAAAAATAAAATAAAAGGGGAAAAGTCTTTAAAAATTAACAAAAATGTATTATAAAATAATGTAAACTGGATTATATGCCATATATGATACATTTATGAACAAACCATGTTATAAAAAAATGTCTTCATATTGCTAAGGCTAACCAAACGAATACATTTGTAAGCGGAGTTTTAGAAGTATTGCATATATTTTACATTTTCTCCAAATGATACTTTTTCCCTAAGTCCCAAAAAGGGAATTTTCCTGCTGCTCCCAAAATATCCAGGCATTATTTTTTAATCTTTAATCCAAGCCCTACCAGTTCTTCATTACTTCCTTTCAGTCCTTCCAAGAATATCAGTCCTTCCCAAGGGCATTTCTGAGCCCCAAGATTACCACTCTCTTTCAGAAAAACAAGACATTTAAACCTTGAATGTCTTAATATTCATTATAGTAAGTCTTTCAATATGAATTTCTTTATGTCCCACAAATAATTTCATGCTCCATTAGGGTAAGAATATAGACACACAATATATAGTATTTAGAGGTTACAATATTATTTAATAATTAATGTTAATTTTAATAATTTATAATATTTACAAATACTTATATTTTTATGCACACAAATGTGGAGTTTTTAAATGATTTTAGAAAGAAAGAGAGCATGACCAGGAGAGGCAGAAGGAGAGGGAGAAAGACAATCTCAAGCAGACTCCACACTGAGCACGAAGCCTGGCACAGGGCTTCATCTCACGACCCTGAGATCATGACCTGGGCTAAAACCAAGAGTCAGACACTCAACCAACTGCACCCCCTCCCAAAAGTCTTCTCTTAAGTCTTGTGATTTTGCAGTTTCTCACAATTCATCATACGTGGACCAGTGTGGTGTGGTATGGGTTCCCTAGTGATTCCAAAAGTGGTTTGGGGATGTGGTCAGAAGTCGGATATGACCTCTGAATTTGTTAAGGGCTCAAGAGTGTCCCCTCCCCACAATCCATATATTGAAGTCTTAAACCCCAGTACCTCAGAATGTGACAGGATCTGGGGACAGGGTCTTTGCAGAGGTCACTACTCAAGGTCATTAGGGGCCTTATGCAACATGACTGAGGTCCTCATGAGAAGAGTGGAGGACACAGGCTCACCGAGGGAAGACCCTATGAGGAGAGGGGGAGGCCAAGGAGTGAGGGCTGAGGATATCAGCCCTGCCCACACTGGGATCTCAGACTTCCAGTTTCCAGAGTCATGAGGAAAGGAATGTCTAATAGTTAAGCTCCCAGTCTGTGGTGCTTTGTTCTGGCAGCCCCAGTGGACAACGCGTCATCCGCGTGAACCCTCCCTTTGTCATTGAGAATTCCAAGGGTTTAGGGACCTCTGTGGTCTTACCAGTAGATTCTAACAAGATCCTGGAGGCAAAGAATAGCATAAAAAGCATGGCGTACACTAATCACTTTACCCCTCTGTTTGTCGGGGACCACAGGGCCTGGCATGTACATAGAAGGGCTTCCTGAGGACAAATGGATTCCTTTAGAGCATTTTTCTGGATACCTGTCATTGCAGAAAGGTCCTCTGGGGTGGAGTTTAAGTGTGATTCTCCCTGAAGTTAAGGACAGACTCAATGTCTTGCCAAGGTCTTTTTCTGGTCTATGGTTCTGGGCACAGTGTTAAAAATAAACCCATGATCCAGTCCAACGGAAAGTGGCTTGCAAGTCTAAGCCTCCAGTGTCTAAGTCTAGAACGTTGAAAATGGCCAAATATCCTGTGTAGAGCTCCTGTGTGACATGCAGGTTTTACCCAGGCTTGGGGACAATTTATGACAGCCACAAATGTGGACCTACTCTTCACTGGCTTCCTGCCCTTGGCATTTCTAGCAGGCAAGCATGAGAGGCCAATGAAATATTATTTTGCTAAAAAGGGTGCTATTTCTTGACTACTTCCATGAGAAGGGAGAAGAGCCCCCCTTTAGGCAAAATATTGGTAATCCAACTTCAGTTTGCCTGGGGTCAAACAGATCAAGATAGACAATGAGATGGAAATCTGCAAGCTTTCTCCCCGATGTAAAGCAACTACCCAGGGGAGAGGAGGAGAACCCCAATCCAATTCATAAAGAAATTTCCTACCCCTAAAATCATAATTGAGCCCATATGCCTCTATTAACATATCAGAAGATAATTATGTCCCTTCCACCAAGCTGTTTTACCTCCTCACTCTTCCTGTGATCCATGAAAGGAAACATTTAGAACACACTTATTTTTCCAATTGCCCTCTCCTACCCTCAAATCCCACCCCCTCATTCCTGAGTTTGGTTGAGATTTGACTTCACCATATTGTTAATGTTTTTCCTGTACAGTTTGCCCATTTTGTTGTAAAAATCATGACTTAACATACACTACAGATTTCTGGTAAAAATGATCTCATCTGTTCAGGCTAAACTATAGATTCATCACAGGATCCTCTACTCACCACTCTTCTCTGCCCTCTTATCCTCCAGTTTCTGGAGATTTCTACCAGATGGGCTGTTTTGCCAACTGTTTTCCCCCAGCTAAATGAATGGATAGTAAACTCTGAGGCCATAATGCTCTTAATAAGTAATAAGCTACATGAGTAATAAACAGATAAGTTACATGAATATACAATCCAAGACTTTAATGTGCTAACCTTGCAAATAAATGGTAACTGGGCTTGATACAGGATTTCTCATCACAATCTTTTTGCCCCAAAAGTCTACAGACATTGTCCTAGCTCAATACCAGTAGCCTAACCTCTTATCGTTACTTTAAGCAACGAGTTTGGGGATGATTTGTTACATCACATTAGGTAACCAGAATAGCCAACATCTTGTTGTTGTTGTTGTTAACCAAGCTATTTCCAACAAGACATCAAGGACATGTACTCAGACCAACTCCTCCCCAAAATCCTCCAGAATTCATACTTTCATGGAGAATTTTCATAGTTCTTGAGGATTTGGCATTGTCCCCAGATCTCTGCTTGGTCTCAGGGATGGCTTTAAGAAGATTCTAGAACCTCTACTCCTTCAGCACTACAATGACTGTCAATGAGAGATAAAACGGGAGGAAGCTAGCGTAATACAATAATTTTATCTTATAAAAACACACTTAGCAAAAGAAGACATGCTAAATGTTCTGTCAGTTCTCAGGTTGAGACTCAAATGTCTGGAGTTATCTCAGTGAATGACATTAGATTTTACAAATTTAGGGGAATTCACTTAACTAGGTCAAGGAATTACAGAAATGTGGTATAACGGGATTAGCGATCAGAAGTCCTTGTTCTCTCGGGGAAGCTTCTTAGCTTCTCTGGGTCTCAGTTCCCTCATCAGTTAAGTGAGGAAACTGGGCTCAAACACTTTTCAAAGGATCCTGCCAGCTCAGCCATTCTGCAGAAATTTAATGAACATTCATAATGTAGATACCAAGAACATACGGTCCACTTGGCCTCAACATTTCACAGATGCAAGAACTAAGGAGAACCTGAGACGTTAATAGGCAAGTGAGATATTAGGATCCAGGGGCTAGGAAGAAACAAAATTCTCAACCCTAGAACAGCAGGCTACCATGAAATTCTCTTCATGGGGTATCAACCAGATGTTCCCAATATATGGCTGCACCCTGTGGCCAAAAGAGCAATAAAAGAGGGACTTGCTCATGGCCCACCTGTGTGATCTTTGCTCCTCACCTTGCAAGGAGGAGACACGTAATGATGGAACAAATCAATGACTAAAAATTCTAAGTGGGCTTCAGTGGCTCTAAGGACACCATCAGGACATGGCCTGGCTCCTCTTATCATTCAGGTCTGCTCTGCTCAGCATGTGCTCCATTCTCTAACATGCCCTCCCCTCACAGTTCCAAGACAGCTGCCAGAAGTTCCAGCTTTAAAGCCTATCTTCTCCTGAATGCCAAAAGAATGAGATTCTCTTCCCAAAAGACCCAGCAAATGTCACAGAATGAATCTTACTCACTGTGGTAGACAGATCCCTAAGCCCCCAAAGATTTCCATGCTCTAATCCCCAGAACCTGTGAACATACTCCTTTACATGGGAAAGAGAACTTCACAGATGCATGAAGGACCTTGCAATGGGGAGATTATCCCAGATTATCCAGGAGACTCCAATGTAATCCAAAGATCCCTAAAAGTGGTAGAGGAGGCAGAAGAGAGGTTAAAAAAGAGATGGGACTATAGGAGGGTCAGAGATGCAATGTGAGAAGCATGAGACCCACTGCTGTTGGCTTTGAAGGGGGAGGAAGGAGCCACCCACCAAGGAACACAGGTGCACTCTAGAAGCCTGAATAGTCAAGGAAACTAACTCCTCCCCAACCCCAGAACCTCGAAAAGGAACACTTGACTACCCTGGCAACATCTTGATTTTAGCCCAGGAAGACATGCACCAGGGGTGCCTGAGTGGCACAGCTGGTTGAGCATCTGACTCTTGGTTTCAGCTCAGGTCACGATCTTAGGATTGTGATATCGAGACCCACATTGGGCTCTGTGCTTAGCATGGAGTCTGCCTGAGATTCTCTCTGCCCCTCCCCGCCACTTAAGTGCTTGCTTTCTCTCTCTGCAAAATAAATAAACCTTAAAAAAATAAAAAGACCTGTGTCAGATCTCTGACCTCCAGAACTGTAAGATGATAAATTTGTGTTGTTTTAAAGTCCCCACATTTGTAGTTTTCTTAGAGCAACAAGAAACTAAAATGCCAGCAGACTTGTCCAATCTGGTTCCCCTGCTCTGCCTAAACCAATGATTTCAGCTGGACTCGATTCACATCCCACCCTTAAATCTGAGGGTGGAACCAACCCCACACATGGACCCAGAGCAGGGGAGGAGTGGTTTCCTGAAGAAAATCACAGCTTAGCGCCAGAAGGACAGAGATGGAAAATAACCAGGAGGGGGAGAAAAAAAGAAAGGTATCCATCTACAAGATGGATGCTGGGACTTCTGGAAAGAAAACGGAGGCTCCTGGTGGCATTTTAATCTTGCTTTCCTCTGAAGGTCATAGCTTTCAAAGAAAGCAGAAATGGAAATTAAACAACAGGGTCCATGGATGTCTGGTGTTAAATAACAAGGCTGGAGTTTTTGGACAGTCTTTTGACAAGAGACAGAGTCTATCTTGCAAATGCTGGAGGGAATACATTTGTCAGGAGGCTTGTTAACTTATCAGGGATTCTTTAAAGTGTGACTTGGAAGGGGTGGAAATCGCCGTTCAAAAAAACCTGTACAACTGGATAATGCAATATATTAACGACGTTTTCTTCTTTTCTGTATTCTTGATGCTCCGACATTTGGGGTGTTGTGGACCAGAACCACCATTTCCAGGGCTGACTAATTGCTCAAGAGAATAAAGGAGTCACCTACCCGCATGCCTTTGATAGGCAAACTGACTAATTCTGAGACTATACTACCCACCTCCTCTTTTTATTAGAGGAAACAGCGACACTATTTCCTCAGCCCTAATCACCCCAGGGACAGGACCGCCCCTATAACCCAGAGCCCACCGAAATGTTCAGTCATGCTTGTAATACTTGCTTACCTTGCTTTGCCCATTTTTTCCCACTTAAACTAAGTAAAGGCTCCCGCCCACAGCTCCCCTTTTTCTCTTTGCCTGCTCACCTTGCTTTGGGGCTTCCCCGTGTGGCCCTGTGTGGTGTGCCATGAGCCCTGTCTCTAGGGAGCTCCGAGTATAACAACAACAACAAAAAATGCCTTCCTGCAGATCGTCTTCACATCTGCGTCTTACTCTACCCGCTCAAAACAAGTGACGGCAGAGGCAGACCGAACTTCAAGGAACAAACGGGATGCTCAGGGAGCACTAAGAGGGAAAAACAGGAGTCAAGAGACAGTGTTTGGGTCCTGGGTGCTAACCCAAAATGTGGGCAGGAGAGCAATCTGCAAGTTATAAGTGATGGCGGGAAGATAGTCACCTGGGTCTGATCCAACCTGATGAGGCAGTGGGTTCATGGCACGAGGGGAGGGAGATCTTACTGGGACCTAGGACAAGCTCCTGGATCATTTTCCTGGGGCTTTCCCAACAAAGTATCGCAAATGGGTGGGGGGGGGGGGGGGGCTCAAGATCAAGGAGGTATGGACTCCCAGGTCTAGAGGCCAGAAATCTGAAACTGACGTGTTGGAGGGGTTGGCTCCTTTTGAGGGTGAAAGGGAAATTCTCTCCTAGCTTCTGGTCATCTCGGGTGTTTCATGGCTGGTGGATGGCATTCTCCCCGTGCACACCTTTTTCCCTCTAGGCATGTGTGTCTGCCTCTGTGTCCAAATGTCCCACCTTTATGAGGACACATACACAAGGCACACTGGATTAGGGCCTTCCTGGATGGCCTCATTTCAGCTTGATCACGTGCAAAGACAATTTTGAAGTACGGTTCACATTCCCAGGTACTGACTGGGGTTAGAACTTCAGCACCTTCTGGGTGGGGACATGACTCAACCCCTAGTAGCTCCCTGTCCTTGGCGTGGTTTTGTTTGTTGTTGTTTTTTTTTTTCAGTTCCCCACAATGTCCCCCCTCTGATTCTTCAAGTAAAATCCAAAAGGGCCAGGAAAGATGGGGGCCCGGGGAGGACTGTTTTAGTCTGATCTGATGCTAGAGTTCTCATACACCGGTAGGGTCCCAGCTGACATCGTCACACACTTGGCCAGGAACCCGCTGGCTCTCCGAGTCTTCCCTCCTGGGCACCTGAAGAGCTGGTGAGTGGGAGGCTCTGCTTGGGCTTGGGGGATTTTAGGGTCCCATCACAACTGACAGAGGAGGGCAGGGCAGGTAAAGGGAGGGAATAAGACATGGCAGCCCTACACACATTTCCTCTATTCGGTTGACACGGGGGTTTTTAGCATAGCAGGCTTGGTTGGAAGTTTCCATTCAGAAGATTCCTGTGCCCACACACTGTGGGCTAATACAGAGCCAAAGGCTTACTACAGACTTGGCATAGGGATTTACTCCCGTTCCTCCTTCCAAGCTGGAGTAAGTGCTGTCGTCTCAAAATACATCGAAGGGAGAGCCTGCGGGGCCCCGAGAACAGGGATACCAGGACACACGGGGTAAGCGACAGCAAACCCCAACCCACTAATAGTGGCTGAGCGTGCCATGCTTAGCAGTGACCCCAGTCTCAAAACTGGATCTGTCCGAAACTGGACACAGTCTTTAGCAGCATTGGATGATTATCTGCTGCATCAACTCACAAGTCCCTTTTGGCGTGGGGTGGGACATAAACAAGTCACATGAACAACCAGCACAAGTGAAGTTTAGCAGCTATGGTATCCAGTCCTAGAAGAAAAGGGGCACATGTCATTTTCTAGAAAAGTCAGTGAGTTCCAAGCTATCCCACCATCACAGACAGCTGCATTAGGAAGTCCTACTTTTCCTCCACAGGAATTGAAACCATTGCTAGGAAAACCGATCAGAGAGTGGACACGCAATGGGCAGGCATCTGTCCCCCCACCCCCATCTGTCTTAGTCCATTCGGGTCGCCATAACAGAATACCAGAGGCAGGGTGGTTTATAAACAACAGAAATTCATTTCTCACAGCTCTGGAGACGGGTAAGTCCAAGATCAAGGGGCCAGTGGATCTGGTGTCTGGGGAGAACTTGTTTCCTGGTTCACAGGCTGCCATCTTTGGGCCGGGTCCCCGAATGGCAGGTGGGCATGGGAGCTCTGTGGGATCTTTTATAAGGGCACTAAGCCCATTTGTGATGGGTTTGCCCTTATGCCCTAATCACCTCCCAAAGGCTCTACCTCCAAATGCCACCACATTGGGGGTTAGGATTGAACACATGAATTGGGGAGGGAACACAGATATTTAATGCACAGCACGGTACCATCTACGGAAGGAGAGAGGGGACAGCCTACTGTATCTTATCTGACCTGTGGCCAATTCCCATACCTCCTGGTCCCCGGGGTCCACATGGAACTGTGGATCGGGCATTGGCCACACTCAGGCTGAGTCACAGTCAGCCAGGAACAGCGGCTAGAAGAACACTGTGTGCTAGGGCATTCACTCCATGACATGTATCTCTGGCTTTTTGGCAAAATATTACTTTCTAACTCTCTAAGCTGAATGTTAATAATAAATATTTAATCTGTCCTGAATTGCAAGTTCTCTAAATCTTTCTCCAAGTCAGCAGTTCATGCACCCAAGTGGACCATTTGGGCTCTGGCCAATGCAGGAACCGGCAAAAGGATAAACTCTCCTTCTCGGATAGGGGCTGGATTCCCATGTCCTTATGGTCCTGAGCCCCACACGAGGTGACTTTTGGTATTTCAAGGTAGCTCATTCCAGGTCCCTGCAAAAATGCTGGGAAGCAATACCTAAAATACCACAATGAAATGGTCAATCCTTCAGTGGCTTAAGATGTTATCCTCTTAGACGTCATCAGCCACTCAGGGCTCGGCAGGAAGGATTTAACCAGGTCCTTGTGAGAACAAGCTTCCACGGGAAGGGGCAGGAAATGGGTTATTAGGGGCTTGGGAAAAAGAGGCCCTCTCTCAGATTCAGAAATGGCTTTGCTGTAATTAGCAGCTTGGAGTCCAGGCTCAGAAAAGCAGGGCAACTTCTTTTTTAATAGAAAATCTGGCAAGAGGTAGGGAAAGGAGATTTTTCCTGCAAAAGGTATATTCATTATTCTACTTCTAATGATAGGTTATATTCAGAATACAACTACAGAAAGCAAATGTCAAAATCTGGGGAAAGCACAGGGATACACAGAAAATGCACATCCTTCCTCATTAAAAAAAACCCCAAAGAAACACTTATTAAGCCCTGGCAGATACCCTGTGGTGTGCTGAAACTTGACCTTCATTTAACTCTCACAAAACCCCTGAGGATGGGACTATTAATAACATCATTTTATTGATGGGGAAATTGAGGTTTAGGGAGTTTACATAACCTGTCCAAGGTCACAAATCTGGAAGAAGCAGATGATGACCCCGCTCTGAGTGCAAAGCTCACGGGCAGAACCTCCACATTATCACAGCTTTTTAAGAAGTTTAGAAATCCTGGCAATCCCCAAAGTGCCTTCCAAAGCAGCTTGTACCGCAGAAGAGAGTGAGGGTGGAAATCCGGGGGGGGGGAAAAAACCCTCTCCTACTTCACAGTTTCTTCGGGCTAGCTCTTGGTATGTTTCTATATATAGTCTGACTGCATTTAAAAAACAGCAGAAAACCATAGCTCTCAGGGGACCTGTAGGGAAGCAGAGAGGAAGGACCTTTATCTGCCATGCTCAGTAGTCTTCTGGTTTCATCAGCCCTAAAATCTCTGGAAGCAGCCACCCCCACAGACAACTCCCATCCCTGCAGCCAGAATTGATGTGTGGTGGTGATGATTTTAGGACTAAGCACATTCTCTTGGGATTTTAAACAGAGGAGGACAGTTAGCTGGGGAAGGACCCATCAGGGCCAGGGGCTTTGATGGCCCATCTGTAGGGAAAGACAGGATAACATGGCGGATGTCGCCTCTGGGCTCCCAATGGTGGCTCAGCTCTTGCTGCCATGACACCCAACTAATCCCTAGGGGTCAGCATCACTGAGTGTGTCCAATGCTGGGAACGTACAATGAACTCTTCTTTCCTGAAGAGCAGCTTGGGGGGATCTTTTAGCCTTATTTCGTTTCGTTTTGCATTTTGCCGGGAGTGCTCACACCAATACCCTGCCCCGCGCATTTCAAAGTCTTCTGGCCACACTTCATTATTTTTATTTATGGTTCTGTGTTAGAGCTTCCCCTTTCATTTAACACCCGGGCTACACTAGATAAGTTATCACGCAAGAACTGCTCCAGTCTTCAGCATCAATGGGCCCCTAACTGGGCTTCTGATGACACACTGACCCCCCAACTGTAGACAAATTTTAGTAGTAAGCGGTCCAAGCACGTGTGGGAATTTAAAATATACAAAATCGGATCAGTTAATTGTTTCATAAAGGGTGTTGGAACAACGTCATCCATTTGGAAGCATTCCATCACTTAGATCACACAGAAAAATAAATACCAATTGGATTACAGAATCAGTTGTAAAAAAAAAAAACAAAACAGAATCAAGGGTGAAAAAAATGAACACAAGGTATAATCAAAGTGAGAAAGGCCCTCCCCAGCACGATTCCAAATTCAGAAATCATCCTGTAGAAAGGTTTCATGACGCAAACTTCTTAAATGCTAAAGGAGAAATCACATGGCAATAAATGACACATGACAGACTTGAAGCAAACAGTCACCATTTCCATAATAAAGGATAGTGCTTTGCAAAGTCGCCACAGCATTTTTAAAGCACGGGGTGAAACATGAAAGACCTTTCTCCCCGTCTACCCGTAGCCTGGACCTCTGCCCCGAAGGAACCCCTGAAATCTGCCCTTTCCGTCCTCTATGTATTTTTATTTAAGTTGCTTCCAGTATTTTCTATTACAAATGAGGTGCCCCTCAACAGCTTGTCCCTTTACCTCTGTGCATGTATGTCACAGTACTGTCAAATGGAGGAAAGGTCACAAAATTATCTCTATGTGATGTTGCCCTAACCTTTTTATCTACTAATTTGAGACAGAGACAGACAGCACACACGCGGAGTGAGGGGCAGAGGGAGAGGACACAAGCAGACTCCATGCTGAGCACAGAGCCCTTACGCCGGGCTCAATCCCAGGACCCCAAGATCATGACCTGAGCCGATGTCAGATGCTTCACCTACTGAGCCACCCAGGTACCCCCCTCCCCAACTCGGTTTTAAAGACAACTACACACACAGGTATAGAGAACGTCTATTAGAACAAACACACCAAAATTATCGCAAGGGGATACAACTTGGTAACTGGACTGAGTGTTGTGTTTCCTTTAGACTCCTGGGGTTTTTAATTTTTGTAAAATGAATGCTACGGTTGCAGTATGAGTTAATAAACTCTGAATGGCGGCATAAAGGCCTCACTCTTGGTTTATAACAGTGATTTGGATCACACAGACACCTTTCCCCCTCTCTCAATGGAGAATGATGTGGCTATGGTCTTTGGGCAGTCAGTGGTCAAAACTGAGGGTCCCTGAAGGACCAGAAGGGAGGTCCAAGAGTTAGTGTGCCATGCCTGAAGAAGGCACCATAACCATTCTTTTCTTTTCTTTTTAAAATTTTTATTATTTGAGAAAGAGAGAGAGAAAGCCCAAGATGGGGGAGGATCGGAGGGAGAAGGAGACACGCCACTGAGCAAGGAGCCCAATTTGGGACCCAGTCCTGGGACTCCGGGATCATGACCTGAGCTGAAGGCAGAAGCTTAACTGACTGAGTCACCCAGGTGCCCCCACCATAAGCATTCTTGAAACTGGTCCCCTAGGAACTGGTCCCACTGACCCTCCCCCCAAAGGACAATGAGATTACCAGGAAGGAGTCCTACTGGGTAAGACTGTGGAGGCCCTAAAGCTACTAAGTTGGTTTGTCATGTGCACATAATTATTGTCACATGGACAAAATTGTCATGTCACCGACAGTTCACTTCCATGGGTTGGTTTAGCCATTGAATCAGAGCTGCCATCCAACACTGCTCCACCTCCAAACTCCTAACTTCTCCACCCTCACTCCTGCCCCTCTAGAAATGTCTAGCTTCCTTGGTCCCTCCCAGGCTTTGCAGACGACTGAGCATGCTCTCAAGCCTGGGACAGTGGCAATGACCATGTGCACTGATGGCCAGTCATCATTTAACCTGTGGTCAATGAAGCAAGATGGCGGTCAGGGCACGGTAAAACACTGTGCCTCACCTCTGAATGACAGATTCAGGTGATGTGGCCTGTCAGTGATGGTTTTTGCCAAGGTCGTTTTGCTAGAGTGTAATGTGGCCAGAGAATGAGGCTTCTGCAAGCAGGCGGGGCTTCCCTTGGACAAGGTCAAGAGGACCGGGAAGTCCAGAGATGCGAGACTCACTGAACTTCCCTATGGGCACCATCCTGGGGTGGGTTCCGTTACCTTCAAATCCCTGCCTCCCCAGTTCCCAGGTTGTTAGCTCCCCGCAAGAGCCCCCCAACTTGGTTTATTCTCTAAATTCTCATTCAGGGACGCCACACGCATTCGGGAAAGAAAATGCTGCAGGTCAGGCCTCTGCAAACACACGCTGACTTTATCCCTGTTCCCTGCCCATGAGGAGCTCATGGTGCTCAGTCTCCTCCTTTGCTGACATGGCAGAAGCTGTTTAAAACCTCTGCCTCCTTCCTCCCTGTCCCTCTCCGTCTGGACTGAGGCCATCTGGGAAAGGCTCCTGCCTGCCTGCTCACCGGCACCGTGGCCCAGTGCATCTGCTTCCAAATCTAGCCTCTCGCCCTTGCCATACCCAGAGGAAACGGGGCCCCACCTCCTTCCCACCCCACCCCGTGATGCGCCAGGCCAAGGGCAACCGGAGGGGCAGCAAAGGGCAGCATGGCCCGGGGGGACCGAGGCACGATGAGTACAGACCAGAGGGCATCGGTGGTGCAAGGATCAGTCAGGGTTGGGGGATGGCAGGAGAGGGGTCAGCACGTACAAGGAAGCGGGCTCAGAGGTGGACGAGACCCAAGGCAGAGACAGAGGACAAAGCCCAGATCCAAGAAGAGGAGAGAAGGAGGCAGGTGGCACAATGTTGATTTCAGGAACCAGGAAATACGCAGGGAGCCAAGGTGCCGAACACAGGAGACAGGTCTGCAGTCCCCACAGCAGAGGCCTCGGAGGAAACATTTTGTTTGCTCACCACGGAGGATTCCACCTACACTAGATTCGGGTAATTCACACTGGACTGACGTGAGGGACTGAAGGTCAAACATAAAAATATTCCCGATGTGACACCCTTCTCCTGCTCTGTTGCCTTCGGCACCTGGGTCCCCCCAGCCCTTCCTCAGGTTTGTGCTTCTGTCCTCTTTCTGCCAAGCTGTTCTCATGGACGGCTCGCCTCTACGTTCTCAATGCTCACTCTGCTTCCTCTCCCCCAGCCTCTGCTTTATCCTTTCTCACCCCTTTGCAGATCTGGGCAATCCACTGTTCATTTTAGTTAGAACTTTTGGTGCTTAATGCGCGGCCACAAAGGTTCTTTTTCCTTTAAAAAGAAGGAAGAAAAAAAGACAAGAAAAAACCTACCCGAGCGGGCAATCTCATAACCATTTCTCTCTTAAAAACAAAACAAAAACAACATGATGAAATCAAACAGAATAGAAAATATACTACCCACAAGTAAACAGAAATATATTACTTGTCAATGAATATATAAGCACATATAACACTTATAAATATTTATATTCATATAAACATAAAAGCAAGAGAGAGACCATAAGCAAGAAGGGGATTCACCAAAGTTAATGCAGGTTCTTTGAAAAAAAAAAAAAAACAAACCATAAAATTGACAAATCCCTGAAAAACCTATGAAAAACTGAGCACAGGCACAAATGACAAATCTTAGGAGGAAAAAAGGAGTTTCTTAAAAAAATCTCTAGAACCATATAAATGACTCAAAGTGACAAAAGAAAATCTTAAAAAGTGAAGACCCAGCAGTGAAGTAAATCTAATCAGAGTATAAAATCCATCCCCGGCATTATCACGGCTCTGTAACCCAGAGCAAAACAAGGCAGAGGGTCTCAAAGGAAAGCTAAACACCCCGTCAAGGAACAGGTAATTTCGATCTTACCTACTCAAGCCACTCCAGAGAAGAGGGGAAGAGGGAAAGGGGGGTGGGGCCCAACTCATTTCTATGCCCTTGAAACCAGAATCACAGGAGCTGGAAAGGACAAGGTCATTTCTAGAACCATTGCCTCTGTGCTAAAAGATTACAGTCCCCAGCCTCCCTCCGACTTCAGTGTGGCCACAGTCCCTTCCTTGAGCCAAGGAGATGTAGACAGATGCATGCACAACTTGATTCCTGGAGGATTTTCTCCAACAGACATCATCTATGTACAAAGTCATTCCCTTCTTCTATTTAAAACGTAAGGATGACAGTTTTGGTGGGGGAACGGGGAGGAGAGGTCTGTGATGGAATTTTAGGTCCTTGATCCTGGGTACAGCCTTCTCACCAGCCGGACTTCTCTGAACATTAACAACAAGCTTCTGCCTTTGTCAAGGCTTCCATTTTGTTTAAAGCTCTGCCATCTAGGATTTTTCCGTTATAAGTAACCCACGCTAATTCCAAGGGCCGAAGCTTGGGCCAACTGAGCTGGAGAGACCTAGAGGAAGGTAAGAGCGAAGCTACCAGCTTCGCCCATGTACAAAGGAGAGCCCTGCCAGGCAGGACCTGAGGAATTCAGGCCTGGCTACCCCCAGTGCTGACAAAGCTGCTCAGAGTCACATAAGGCGGATGCTTGAGCACGGAAGCAAGACAGCGGAGAGGGACCCTATAGGTCATCTCATCCAACCCTCTCATTTGACTGATGGAGCAGAGCAGAAATGACTCCCCAAGTTGATATACCAATGTAATTCTAATTCCAGTTCCAATGTGTGTGTGTGGTTTTTCCCAAGCACAAAGCAATTTTCCCCAGCATCAGCTGGGGGGTCTTACAACTCAACTCGATTCTGACCCTCCCTGGAGAGAGCATCAGATCCCACAGATTAAGGGCTCGGTCTTCTAAGACTGTAGCCCCACCCCCCAACTTCAGAGGCCCAGGGCAAGTCCAGGTTGTGACTTACGGTTCTGATTGATCAATCATAAGTGGCCTCCTCCCCGATTTCCATGAATTTGCTGGAGGGGCTCAAAGAACTCGGAAACATTTTCCTTACTAGAATACCGGTTTAAAGCCTGGAACTCAGAAGAGCCCCACAGAAGAGATGCAAAAGGCAAGGTCTGGGGGAAAAAAAACCTCAGAGCTTCCCCAGTCTGAGTGTACCACCTCAGTACCTCCCAAAGTTCTGTGAACTCAATCCTTTTGGGTTTTTATGGAGGCCTCAATGCAATGCGTGAGCAAAGCTGATTAAATACTAGCCATTGGTGACTGGCCCAACCTCCAGCCCCTCCCCTTCCCAGAGGTCAAGGGGCAGAGATTGAAAGTTCCAACACTCCAATCCCATCACTGGTTCCCCTGGCAACCAGCCTCCATCATTTGGGGCTTTCTGAAAGTCCCCTCATTAACATAAAGTCGGGTGTGGTTGAAAGGGGTTTGTTACGAGTTTCAGACACCTTTATTGCTCTTGTCATTTGGCAAATTCCAGGGGTTTTCGGAGCTCTATGCCAAAAATGGGGGCAAAAACCAAATACAGATTATTACAAATCAAAATACTCCAGTTGTTCAAGGACAAGGTGGGGAACAGCTTCTGGATGTCACCTGGGTTCCAGACTGTCAGTTACACGCACGATTCTCAGGGGTTCCAAGACCTTCTATCTTTAGCCAAATATTCATTCGTTTACCCAACACTTACTGAGCACCTGCTGTGTACCAGAAACTGACCCACGCCCCAGGGAGACGGGAGAGCCAGCTCTTCGGAGTCATCTAGCTGGTGACCCAGTTAGATGGGGATCAGTGCCGATGTCTCCAGGGAGACACCAGGGGAAGGTAAGGCTGGGTACGCTGGTGAGATTGGGGGGCAGGTGAAGAAGGGTGAGACAGTACGGAGCCCTTGGGCTCTCTCTCTTTCTCTCTACATCTTCCTATGGTGACATGGAAGCCACCAGAGCCCCTCGTGTTCTCTTGACCCCTGTCCATGATGTGTGGGCTCAGAGAAAGGCTATCATTACACACAAGAAGGCAAAGGATCCCTTAGGGGTCAAACGAAACGGAGTAAGGCAGGCAACTGTAATTTCTAAAAAAATTTTGCTCTGCTCCATGTCTCTTGTTTCAAAGTTGGATCCCATTAATATGCGACACACGCCGTAAAAGGCAATTGGCTGCACACAATTTTGTCACTGTGACAGCCTGACTCTTCTCAAACCAGCTCTGGGTTGGGTCTTAGGCAATTTACTTCAACCACCTTGGACTTCTTGTCCTCATCTGTAAAATGGAGCTGCTCGGAACAGGCTCTCCTAGGTTTTCTGGACGCTAAAATGTGATCCTTTTAGATCATATTTGATTTATCCCTCGACGAGTCTTTCTATGTCAGTGACATTCAACTTTGGCAATGCTTACCAACTTCTATCCTAGCAGGCAAAAGTGAATCTGGTGCCTTGAACTGAAGCATACGGAAAATGTGAATGCTCTTTTATGGGCAATTTTTTTTCCCAGCCTTGGACGAAATGAACATTTCAGTGACAGGCAAACTGAATCATCCCAGACTCATCCACTCAAACCAGCACTTCCTGGACAGCCCTGTCATGCATGGCCACCCGCCATCAAATACAGCCTAGAAAAAGGCAAGCAAAGTTCTAAGTGAAAAAATGCTGCCTCTCTTTTATAATAAACATCATCATATTTTTGGACCTGGCAGGGATTAATATTTGAGAAAGCCATTGCCTCGCCAATACTGTTTAAGTTTATGATCAGAACCTCTTAGAGTCTAGGTTAGGGCAATTCTTACTGATTAGCAAAAGCAGGATTCCTTGGGGTCAGATGCATCCAAGGTGAAAACACTAGAGCCTAACAACAACCACAAAAAGAACAAAAATCAGAAGGCAAGACTAGGTTACTGGACTAACGTCAGAAGAGATCAGGGACCAGGTAGCAACCACGATTCAAACTAGAAACAGAACATGGGATTCAGGCTAAGAAGCCAAGGCAACGACACAAACAGGTATAGGGATGTTGAGCACTGTAAGCATCATGCATAGACCCACAGACTGGTACGGTGTCAGCCTGGAAAGGTAGGTGATGGAAAAGAATGGAGAGAAAAGTAGGCACAGGGGCAGATTCGACATAGCCCTGTTCACCCAAATGCTCTCAAACGGACTCTGAGGGGCACATGGGTGGCTCAGTCGGTTAAGCGTCTGCCTTCAGCTCAGGTTGTGATCTAGGCATCCTGGGATAGAGCCCCACTTCAAGCTCCCTGCCCAGCAGGGAGTCTGCTTCTCCCTCTCCTTCTGTCCCTCCCCCACTCATGTGTGCTCTCTCTGCTCTTTCACTCAAATAAAAGAAATAAAATCTTTTAAAAAAACAGACTCTAAAAAGTGCATTATACAGAATATGACAAAGTCCACAGAGACACAAACCTCAGGGAAAGATCTCTGACACGTGGACCCTTGAAAGGATCCATTCTCTGTCTTACATAAAAGATGCATTTTGGGGGGGCACCTGGGTGGCTCAGTGGGTTAAAGCCTCTGCCTTCGGCTCAGGTCATGATCTCAGGGTCCTGGGATCGAGCCCCGCATCGGGCTCTCTGCTCAGCGGGGAGCCTGCTTCCTCCTCTCTCTCTCTCTGCCTACTTGTGATCTCTGTCTGTCAAATAAATAAATAAAATCTTTTTCAAAAAAAGATGCATTTTTGGGGGGTGCCTGGGTGGCTCAGTAATTAAGCGTCTGCCTTTGGCTCAGGTCATGGTCCCAGGGTCCTGGGATTGAGCCCTGCATCAGGCTCTCTGCTCAGCGGGAAGCCAGCTTCTCCCTCTTCCACTCCCCCTGCTTGTGCTCCCTCTCTCACTGTGTCTCTCTCTGTCAAATAAACTTTTAAAAAAATCTTTAAAAAAAAAGATGCATTTTTAAAAAGATTTTATTTATGTATTTGACAGACAGAGACCACATGTAGGCAGAGAGGCAGGCAGAGAGAGAGAGGAGGAAGCAGGCTCTGATGAGCAGAGAGCCCGATGTGGGGCTCGATCCCAGGACCCTGAGATCATGACCTGAGCTGAAGGCAGAGGCTTAACCCACTGAGCCACCCAGGTGCGCCAAAAGATGCATTTTTAATGATCTCTGCACCTAGATTTTGAAGACTGCTTTATGGGCTGGAATCTGTACGCTACAGTCTAGTCGACATTTAATTTGATTAACAGACGTGTGTTCTGTTCCTTCTAAGAATATATGATACCAAAAGAAATGGGTCTCTGCCCTCCAGGACCTTAGACTCTGCTAGAGATGGGGAAGCAAACCAGGGATTTCAGAAGCAGATGAATGCCCCAGCATAGGTTTAATGAACATTTACAGAGAACTTGGTAACCAATTTCCAGAAGTATCTTCTGACAGGGGAAGAAAAGATGCTGGCTTTGGCATCAATTACAGGAAAAATGTATTAGCTGGAATGCTTGAAGGATACTCATGTTTCATACCCAATCAACAAATTTAATAAAAAGTGAGAAATGAGTGGGTTGATGCTGACAACATGATCGAGGCAGCACACAACGTTTCCAAGCAGAAATAACAAATCATTTCAAAAGCTGGAAATCTACACCAAATATGGCAGGAAAGGAAGTCCAGGAGAAATGGCAATCTGAAGAGTGGTACTTCTAGCTTTCGATTCACAGTTATTAATAATATCATATTCAACAGAAAGACATCTCGGCTATACTTCACAAAAGAACATGCAAGGAATTTTCACATTCTCCATTCTATTCTTATACTCCACATATCCCGTTTCGCTCTGTGCTTGTAAGGAGCAGAGAGCAAGAAACAGACGGATTATTGTCTTTATTCGAGATCACATTCAGGGTAATACCTGTGTGGTTTTTTGATCACCTTAATGTCATTCATAGCTATAGGATACAGATACTCCCACTGCAGTGGGTTATGTGCTCTGCAAACCCGTCAGTAGGCAACATGGCACACTGAAAGGAAAAATATCGTTCTAGGAAAAATGGGGTTTGGGCTAGCCTGTACTATGTTGCAACCAGAACATTACCATAAGCAGCATAAAAAAAAAAAAAGACACCAGCAGGTTTGCAAAGCATTACTAAATCCCAAATTATTCTTTCTGAAAAATTCAGCTTAATTGGGTCTTTGCCTTAAAATAAAATGAAACAAAATAAAAAACAAAAAACAAAAAAAAACAAGGTGAGGGGTGCCTGGGTAGCTCGCTCAGTTAAGTGTCCGACTCTTGGTTCTGGCTCAGGTCATGATCTCAGGGTCATGAAACCAAGCCTTGAGTTGGACTCTGTGCTCAGCTGGGAGTCTGCTTGAGATTCTGTCCCTCTCCCTCACATGTGGGAACCGATCTTTGAAACAATGTCACTCCCACTTTGGAGAGACATCATTCCTCCACTTACCGATCACTTGTGATCCTTCACATTTTTTTAGTGTGTCCAAACAGAATTGGTAGCAAATCAGTTTGTACTGCTATTCATAATTATTATTTTACATACAGATACAGAGATATACACATCAAGAACTTTAGGTATCAAATTAGGTCAATCAAACTATGCTGCATTATGCCAAGCTAAAGACAGATTTTAAGGGGCGCCTGGGTGGCTCAGTGGGTTAAAGCCTCTGCCTTCAGCTCAGGTCATGATCCCATGGTCCTGGGATCGAGCCCCGCATCGGACTCTCTGTACAGCAGGGAACCTGCTTCCTCCTCCTCTCTCTCTGCCTGCCTCTCTGCCTACTTGTGATCTCTGTCAAATAAATAAATAAAATCTTAAAAAAAAAAGATTTTAAAAGTTGTAATTCAGAAAGGGCTGAGGCACCGTCAACCACATACCATTTCAATGACTCTGTCACACACTGTTGCCCGATGGGTTAACTGAAACCTAAAAATGCCATGAGAAACTCAGCTCCACTCCAGTACCATAAAGGTTTTCCCCTGAATGAGTGATCATGTAAAACTACTTTGTAGCACTAGTTAACGTCATGATTGACATGCAATCAAAATGAATTTCAATTGCTTTGTTAAAGGAACAAAGGAAACAAGCAATAAAAGTGTTTCCCAGCTGAAATCACTTCAAGTACTGTATGATCTAGTCTTTTCATTAATTCCAATCCTGTCTCTTTTACTCATATATTCAGCTCCAAAAGTGGCATCATGAGAGATGCCATGGCATTTGAAGATGTCTCAGGTTGTCAAGGTAACCAGAAACACTGCAAAAATAATTTTCATTACTACTTCTTTGACAGATGTTTTTCTAGTCTCAGATCATTTTGTTTCAAAAGTGTTCTTCCATATAGGACGGGATAAATGCAGTTACATAATGAAATGAGATGCAGTTACATCTGCATAATGAAATACTACACAACCGTAAAGAAGCACAACAAATCCATATGGGTTGGCATGCATAAGTATGGATAAAGCACAAATGTGCACAGCAGGTATCTATATTATTTTCAAAAGGGAGGAGGGCATACACACACACACACACACACTCTCTCTCTCTCTCTCTCACAGAATCATGCATAGCAAACTGAGTATCCTAAGTACTATTAAGGGTAGTTGCTTCCAGGGCCTGGGTATTAAAGAGCTGAGCTGAGGAGATGCTATATTTTTAATTTACACTATTACAAAAAAGCCACCATGTTTATGAATTTTTTTCCCAACTTAAAAATGGTTGATTAAAAAACAAAGATTTTAATTTTGAGCTAAGTGGATCTAAGTGCATTCTCCAGCGTCCTTAAATTGATCTATTTGCCAGCTAAACATTTTCCTTAGAAAACACTCTTCTTCTTAGATCATATCCCTAAAAACAGGGTGAAAAAAATGAGTTTAGAAAGGTCAAAAGTGGGGCGCCTGGGTGGCTCAGTCAGTTAGAGTCTGCCTTCAGCTCAGGTCATGATCCCGGGGCTCCTGGGACTGTCCCCATGTTGGGCTCACTGCTCAGCAGGCAACCTGCTTCTCCCCCTCCTTCTGCCTGCCACTCCTCATGCTTGTGCTCTTTCTCTGAAAAATAAATAAATAAAAAATCTTAAAAAGGTCAAAAGTTTTCACTGATACATCTTTAAATATATTTCTGTAAATCAATTTTGTTTTAATCCAGGAAACCTGTCTTTATTTCTTATCATGCTCTGAACCTTAGATTTTTTTCCCCCAATACATAGGGATTTACAGGGACTAGCTTAATACTTTGCACAGAATATGTACTCCACTGACATTCACTGCAATGAAAGGAGAGCTTCTACAAACCACTGAGTTAAGTTATATGTGTGTTGGTGGGAGCAGGGAGCCTAAGTATCTGTAATGGCAGCTGTTCATACAGTTACATTAGGAATTAAAATGTCACAAATGGAGGGATACTTAATCAATTTTAGCCTTTCCCAGGGATGGATAAATATCCTGTGACTCAGAAGGACAGTTCCATGAAGCATCAACCAACTTAATAAACAACTTACTGAGTCAATTATATCTCAATAAACTGGAAAAAAATACTTAGAGCTTACTTTGTGCAAAGGTTTAGGGTTATAGTGCATAAAGTGAAGAACAAAACAAATGACATCCTTGTCCTCATGGGTGTGTGTTCTAACAAGGAAAGACAGATGATACAAAAGCAAACAAATATCCAAGAATGTCATAAAGTGGTAAATGCTGTAGAGAATAGAACACCACTTAATAGGATAAACCTCAGGAAAAGGGGGTGTCAGGGAGGACTTTTTTTTCTTAGGTGGCAATCTTCTGTAGACCTTCCAAGACTCAGAAGTGAACAGAAGCTCTCAATTCTGAGGACAGAGAGAACTCGGAATGAAGACCTGAATTCGAACCTAGCTCTGCATAAAGGTGGTCATCAACTTAGTTTTGTTTGCTTCTTGGCAAATCTTATAAAAGTATATATTAATCCTGATTCTTATGATGGTATAGTATCTTCTACCAGACCCACCTTCCCACAGATAACTATGCGCTCTTGACAAAATGACCAATCAAAAGATGACCAGCAGACACTGGAAAAGGAGTAAACGCAAGCAGAAACTGGGAAGTTCAGCACCTAAAAGAAGGAAATGGAACTCATATAAAATGGATTTCTCATTTTATAGCTTTTTGCCTAAAGAAAGGCCACAATCCACACCATGCAGAGGCAGGTAAAACTTGATAGGAGTTGTCGGTGTTATTGTCCCAATGAACCATAGAACAAAAGTTCAAGGCACCCCAGTAGCTGAAAGGTGAGAGGGCAAATGATAGAATCACAGCAGGGTATCCTCAAATCTGTAGATACTGCCCACATTTCTGGCTGACTGCCAAACTTGCCACGCATACAGCAGACTCCAAGGTGGCCTTGCTAAGACTAAACACAATCAGTAGAAATTTCAACCACTACCCACTGAGGGAAGACAGTTTTTGAGTTTGAATGCAGTCAAGAACATCTTAAAAAAAAAAAAACCAGCACACCATGGAAAAACAGAACAGTGTCCGCAGTTCCCACAGTACATCATTCACATCATCCAGGATAATTACCAAAATTATTAAACAGAAGAAAGAGAAAAGTGGGACATAACACAAAAGAAAGTTAAATAATTGAAACTGACCAAGAGAGTAACTCGGTGCTGGAATAAGCTGGTAGGAATTTTAAGGAGCCATTACAGCCATGCTCAAAGATAGAAAAGAAAAAGTGCTTTAAATGAATGAACAGATAGCAGATCTCAACAGAAAATAAGAGTGATGGCAGGTGCCCTACGTCAGAAGAGAAAATTGGTGGGAAGCTGTGATATTGTGATTTGTAATAAGAAATTAAAAGTGATGAGAGCAATTAAAGTGTCTTCTGGTATGTTAACCAGGTCACTTTGGGATCCCATCTAAAAAGGGAGGCTGGTTGCCAGGGGAACCAACCAGGAGATTCTAGGACTGGAACTTTCAGTCCCCTGCCCTGACCTCTGGGGAAGGCCAATAGCCAATGATTTCATCAGTCATGCCTATGTCATATAGCTTCCATAAAAACCTAAAAGGATGGGATTTGGAGACGTTCTTGGTTTGTGAACACACAGAAATTTGAGGAAAGTGGCATACTCAGAGCACAAGGCTCTATGCCCTTCCCCATATGCCTTCACCTCTGTCTCTCTCCCACCTGGCTGTCCCTGAGTTACCTCCTTTTATGATAAACAGGTAATCTAGTGTGTACAATGTTTCTCTGAGTTCTGTGCTCTAGCACATTAATAGAGCCTGAGGAGGAGGGTCATGGGAATTCATAATCTATAGCTGGTCAGAAGCACAGGGGACAACCTGGACTTATGACTGGCATCTGAAGTACAAGTGGGGGATGGGGACAGGAGGCAGTCTTGTAGGACTTAGCCCTTCACCTGTGGGATCTGATGCTCTCTCCAGGTAATCATGTCAGAATGGAGTTGAGTTGTAGGACACCCAGCTGGTGTCATACAAGTTGTGAGTGTGACAGTAGCATGAGAGTAAAGGAGAAACACACTGGAGAAACCAGGGGAGCTCAACCAAGGTAGCAAGGAGCAAAAGGCAAGGGAAGGCAGAAAGAAGGGACAGAGTTAGGAAAAGGTCAGCCAAGTCCCAACATACTGTCCTATACCCAGCACCCATGACCGGGCAGAAGAGGCATTCAGATGTTCTCTGCCACACACACAGTATTCCTTCAAACAAGGCTCCCATGATGGGCAATTGCTGAAAACTCAGGGCTGAGCTCCAAGAGGAAAGCTGTCTGAATGGGATACACAGCAAACTGCCCCCCCCCCGCCCCAACCTCCACATAGAACTACTGCTTGGGCAAAGTCTCAGAGTTGGTAGAACATTCTGCCCTTCTGCATCTAGGGGAGGTGCAGTGATCAGACACCTGGGTGGCCTGTGGGATGGTGCATGCTCCTTTGCTCCTTGGGGTGCTAAATCAACATATCACATCACCCTGTGCTGTCACACTAAGGGTTTGATATACATTAATTCCCACCCGCTGTTACATTTGGGACACTTGATTTTCTAAACTTGTTCTAAGGCCTTGCTGTGTTTCTATTCTCAGGGATGGACATTTAGGATTTGGTAGGCATCACATGTGACTCACATCAGCTAGGTCCGTGGTTCTCCAACTGTGGTGCCAGCCCTGTGTATCAGCAGCACCTGGACACTTGTTAGGAAGGCAATTTTTGGGCCCCCCAACCCCTGACCTACTGATCAGAAACTCTAGACACAGAGGTTGGAGAACCAATGAACACAGAACCAGTCCATGTTCTCAACCTTGGCAGCATATTCAAATCACCTGGGGAAATTTTAAGAACTCCATGAGCCAGGCTGCACCTCCAAGCTCATGTGATCCTGGGCATACTGCTTAACCTCCCTGAGCTGCAGTTTGCATTTTTAAAGTGGAGACCATTGAGGCAGATTTACTGTTTTTTTTTTTTTTTTAAAGGCATGAAGCTTATGTGATTGGGGGTGGGTGCGCTTCTTAAAAAACTTTATGGGGTGGGATCTAGGCACTGGTACCAGCAATTCCCTGTATGCCTCTCATGTTCCACCAAAGCAGAGTATCAGGGCTGCACCACACTACCCTCCGTATTCTCACTCCAGAGACCATCCAGAATCACATCTATGCCCCTGGAGTGGTTATGTGGTTTCAAACTTCCTTGCTTACACTATTCCCTTTACCTGGGATGCTCTTTCTCCAACATGCTCATATAGGTGTATTTGGAAATCTGGCAAAAGAACGAATGTTTAAACCTCGTGTTTTGTAAGAGCTCACCCCACCCCAAATCACATAAGCGCCATGCCTTTAAAACAAGTGAATCTGCCTTGATGATCTCCATTTTAAAAATGCAAAGCTGTGGCTCAGAGAGGTTAAGCAGCATAAGCCAGGTAGTAGACATGAAAAGAGCCCAAATGTGTCCTTGCAAAGATCACATGTTGAAGAAGAATCTAAAAGCCACTGGCAATCCCATTGCCTAGTTCTGGGCCCTCACTCTCCACATCAATTTCCTCTGTAATATGCTTACACCAAGCCACACTTTCCTATATACACAAGCAAGACAGCAGTGGCTCAGGATCTGCCTCTGTGCAAAGTGGAAACGACACCCTTTCCTCAAGTAAGCTATTTCAAGGTTACTCTGTACTACACAGTGTGAAGAATTCTGCCTGGAGGGGGCTTCCAGAACTCTGGTGGGCAGCAGCCATGGATGAACAAACAGATGTGACCATGCCTCTTGGCCTGCTCACAGGGACTTCAGTTGCTGGAGAGAGCACAGGACACCCACCATATGCACACGCATGCTCGCACATGCGCACACCCACACCCACACATGGAGGGGATGATGCCAGGGTCAGAGTCCATGAGAATAAGAAGTGATTAGGGGTTCAGTCAAGTCAGGGTACCCCACCCCATACAGGTCAGGGTATAGGGGGCAACAGTGGGTTTAATAGGATGGGGCTTCTCCTGCAGCTCCCTGACTCCACTAGGAAACCCAGGATTTACTATCTGTGCCCACTGGGGTTAATTTATGTCTCCAATGTGAACCATATTCGCTGGAGGGTAAGCACCTGGGGCACATGAAACCCAGATCCCCTCTGCAGGGGGGCCCTGAACAGAATCCCTAATCTATCTCCCACCAAGACCCACATGAGCCAACCCAGAATCACTTCTTGCTCACCCTCCTTGGCTCTCCCAGGCCACCCACTGCTTGCTCCTATCTAAGAAGAGGAAGAGGTGGTCCTGGACACAAGTGGATGCCCCAAGAAACTGGGAATCAAAGAAAGCAACTAAAGGACTGTTGAGGTGAGTCACCAACTAGTGATGAACAGAAGAGCTTTCTCCAACCTTGGCTCCCTAGGTCAGCATCAAGAGGCCGTTCAAAAGGCCTGTTGGTCATTGGTTGTGCAACAAATTTGCTACCCCTTTTACATTGCAGATGAGGATAAAAACCAGGACATGGCAGGGCCCATAAGACAAGGCTGAGAACACAATCCTGGGGCCTTTGGGCCACAGTAAACTGCTTACAGAGCCTCCCCACAGGCACACTTCTAGACTGAAACAGTGAGGGGCACTGGCATGGGGTTGCACAAAAAGGTCATTAAAACAGATCAGATCAGACTGGGATACAGAATAAAATGTTTATTATTAAAGTTTCTGATCACACACACACACACACACACACACCCAAAAAACCAATCTGGACACTGAAAATCTAAATCATAAAAGAGTGATTAAGAGACCACATTTTAATGACTACACCCATAGCCAATGACAAGATGGCAACATTTACGCTGGCCTTTCAGTAAAAATACAGTGAACGTGTTTTGCTAAAGAACAAAGAAGAGCTGGAGTAGGGCAGATCTCAAATTTCTGCAATTTTTTGGGAAAAATAAAAAAATTAAATTTTTGCAAGAAAATAAACATTTGAGTGTAAATGGTGGTTATGCCTTGTCCTTTTCAGGTGAGTTTTGATCTGGGTCGCAAGACAAATCAAGCGAGCGTATTATTTACTATATGTGTGAGGGTTTGACCTGTTTTATTTCTGGGTTAACACCTTAACTGTATTTGGAAATACACAATGAGCTGTGTGGAGATGAGGTCTAATCTGGAAACCCAAGAGGAGCCAGGAAGAAAGCAAAAACTAATATCCTTTTAATGTAAAGTACTGAACTCTTCATTCTTCAACAACAACCAAAGACTATTTTAAGCCTAGGGTCACTGGTGACATACCTCTACTAAATCTTTGCAGGTTTCTGCTCACCTGCTTTGGAAGACTCAGAAGTGGAATATAATCGAGCCAAGAATCTATTAATAATTCCCAGCAAGGTCAGGCATGGCAAAAAAAAAAAAAAAAGGCACATGGGACCAAGTCTCATCAGTTAAAGTCAAAGAATGGACTACACCACTGCACCTCGTTCTGTTAAGCAAACCAGATTTCGCTGCTACTAAGAAAGCTCACAGGATGTGGTACAGAAGGACCCAGAAGAAGGTGATGAAGAGAAAACCGGGGCAGCTCATAGAACCACTGATTGTGAGAGCTAGGAGTCACACCAAGAGCATGTGGAACACAGACGAATGCCAGCAGTCCTCAATTTTGAGACAGGAAGATCACCACCTTCATAAAGGTAAGTCCCTGGGAAGAAGTAAGATGCTCTGGGCCAGACTGTAACAAATGGCCAATCTTTAACTAATGAGCCAGCTGGTCAACCACTGCATAGAAAGCCAAGCAATGGATCTTTTTGTTGCTGTCACTCTACTTGTAGAATTTTCTAGACTACAATCAAAGAGGGCTTGGTGGAGATGGTATAAGGTAAGGAGCCCAGTACATGTAAAAACTAGTTTTAAAGGTTGGAGCGGAAACAGAACAGGAAGAGTCGGGGGGCTAAGTTCCCAAGTCCTCCTGCACCCAAACCTCTAATTCAGAAGGAATTTTCCTCATGAGGCTACCAATGCCTATACCCCAACTCCCATATGGAGGACTCATTCACTTTTTTGTTGTTGTTGTTTTGACTTCATCTTTATTTTTCCCCTCCTTCCCCTATGATACTGTTTGATTTCTTAAATTCCACATATGAATGAGATCATATGATAATTGTCTTTCTCTGACTGACTTATTTCACTCAGCATAATACCCTCTAGTTCCATCCACGTCATTGCAAACGGCAAGATTTCATTCTTTCTGATGGCTGAGGAATGTTCCATTGTGTGTGTGTGTGTGTGTGTGTGTGTGTGTGTGTGTATATATATATATATATATATATATATATATATATATTATCCATTCATCTGTTGATGGACATCTGGGCTCCTTCCATAGTTTGGCTACTGTGGACATTGCTGCTATAAAACTGGGGTGCAGGTGCCCCTTCGGATCACTACATTTGTATCTTTGGGGTAAATCCCTAGTTGTGCAATTGCTGGGTAGTAGAGCAGTTCTATTTTCAACTTTTGGAAGACCCTCCATACTGTTTTCCAGAGTGGCTGCACCAGCTTGCATTCCCACCAACAGTGTAAGAGGGCTTCCCTTTCTCTGTATCCTCGCCAACATGTGTCCTTTCCACCTGGCTAATTCACTTTAACATAGGGAGAGCTAGGGCACCACTGATTTCTGATGCAGGAAGCACGTAATAGTCAAAGATGAATCTGTGCAAAAGAAAGCTGACCACTTGGAAAACACAGGAAATAGCCAAAGAAAAACTCAGCATCTGAAAGAGTCCCATATTCGCTTAACTTTTGGAGGTATTTTCTTTGAGACTTTTGATACCTAACACACAGGGATTTTTAAGACAACTATGAACCTATCCATACAAACATAAATGTGTTTCCCACTTTTTCTCTGACTTAATATTGTCCAGGGAAACATACCTCACCACTTCTTGAGAGAACTCTAGGCATTATTCTTAAATAAGATGTGCAAAAAGATGGTTTTCTTATTTTTCTAATAAAATGTTAATTTTTTATAAAGTGTTATTCAAATGCTTATGATGAGGAGGAAATGAACAAAGAGAGATGGAAGGGGAGGAACAGTGACAAAGAAGTGCCAAAACGAGTGGCCATAAGGTGACAGAGAAGTGGGAAAGTGTGTGAGTTGGAAGAGGATTCTGGAAAAGTCGAAGGATGAGTTCTGAATGGGACATAAAAACCAACCACCTTCAGCTATAAGATTATAAACCTAATTATTTACTCAAACCATCCTTCAACAGGACAGGGCCCTCAGAGCACCATACCATAAACCATGCCCCATTCATAACTTTCTGTATAAAATAAGGTATTTTTCCAGTTACCACCCATTCTAATGAGGCCATCATCCCATGCATTCCCTCGTAGCATCAAAAGTCACTGTCTGCTCTTGCCAAAGCCATTGACATGCATCAGCTCTACCATCTGCCTGCATCTATAGGCCTAGTGGCCAGAGTTTTTTTTAAAAATTGAGATCAGCCTCCCTAATGTATGCTTATTTTTCTCAGGGTAGATCCTAAGGACCACTGCTTCCTTTTCTAAATTTCTACAAGTCCACTCATTCATTTAAGAGTCTTGCTTGAGATTTGAGTCTGGCATGCCAAGCAACTCAACATTAAAAAATCTATCCTCTTAATATTTTTTAGGAAAAAAAAAAAAAAAAGACTAGCATGACTTAGTTCAAATCTGCTTCTTCCAGCATTTCTGTCCTTAAATACAAGTTCTTAAAAGTTACCAGTCATTCCCGCTTTTTGGTATATATCCAAAAGGATTTGAAACGAGGACTGCAAAGGGATTTTTGCCCACTGTGTTCACAGCAGCATCGTGCACGGCAGCAAGAAGGTGGGAACAACCCAACTGTCCATCAGGGGATGAACAGATAAACAAAATGTGGTATACACAGAAAATGAACAATGATTCAGCCTTACAAAAAAAAAAAAAAAAAAAAAAGGGAAATTCTGTCCCATGTTCCAACATGGATGGACTTCGAGGGCATTATGCTAAGCGAAATGCTAGGCCCAACACAGTAAGACAAATGCTGTTAATCAGATCCACGCAGACGGAAAGTAAATGGCAGTTACCAAGGGTGGGTGGGAGAGGAAAATGAAAAGCTGTTTGATGGGAAGAGTTCCAGTTCTGCAGGATGAAAACATTCTGCAGATCTCTTGGAGAATCATGTCAGTATACTTAATACTCCTGAAATACAGACTTAAAAATGGTTAAGATGGGGCCCCCGGCTGGCTCACTTGGTAGAGCATGCAACTCTTGATCTCAGGGTCATGAGTTCAAGCCCCACATCGGGTGTGGAGAGAAGAAAAGGAGGAAGAGGAAGAAGAAGTTGTTGTTAAGATGGTGAATTACAGGTTTTACAATTCAAAATGTTTTAAAATTATTTCAAGAAAAATATACCAGCCATTGTTGGGCAACTGGACGAGGCCAGGCGACAATGGCAAAAACGAGGTAAGCTTCTCTTACAAAATCTGAAGCTTTCACTCCAAATCACTGAAGTTTATTTTACCCCTTTAAGTCAGAAGATCACTCTTTTCAGGAGACAGTACCATAGAGTAGTAGAGAAGTCTAGTTTTCTCCTTTTTTATCCACCAACATAGAGCATCAATCCCAAGGAGTGGCCTTATCTTCTCTACTTTTCCCCCACGAAGCTCAGAAATGGATATTTCTTATTCTTCATCTTGTTTGAACACAACCGGAAAGATCCTACACACGTGCGCGCACGCCTTCCTTGATCTTAAGGGCTTGAGTAAATCTGTACTCAAAAGGGCTTTAGGTTTGCAACTAAAACTCATACTGACTAACACCCTTTGGTCATTTACATTCTAGTTAAAAATGTTTTCCCCTGGCCTGATAGGTCCTTCCTAAATTAAACCTGTCACAGCACTAGACCCCGAAGCCACAAGGGTTTCTTTGGAATGTTCCATTTCCTCAGGGCCACACTGGATCTCTGTCTTACACGAGATAATCTGGGAGAAGGAAAAATACATTTCATTTTTCAGATCACTGATTACAATCTGTCCATACCACTTTACTTTGGTAAAAGTAAACAATTTGGAAATTTTAAAAAATAGCTTGGAAATAAAGGAAGAATAACAGGAGGCAAGCAGGGAGCCAGGCTCTGGCTGCTGGACTAGGTCAGAGGAGCCACTGTGCCACTGTGAGATGTTATCCAGAATCTGAGAAAGAAGACGCCACTCCCTTCCTCATAAAAGGTACTGACGAATGAATGGAAGTAAGATGGCATGAATTCAGGGTCACGGCTGGAATACAGTAAACACTCAATAAATAATTCCTAAAAAAAACTAACAGGAATCAACCTCCAGGAGGGTTCATTGAAATGGTGCAGGTGAATGAGACACCAAAGACAGGGGAATTGAACACATTTAAAGAAACGTGTGTCCCCAGACGAAACCAGCTTTATCCTCACCTCTCGGCTCAGACATATGGGATAACGTCCCTTTAAACCACCTCACCAAACCACGTTCTAAAAGCAGGCAGTTGCTAAGTGAGGGATCCAGGCTAATTACTATGTGTAAATGAAGCAAAAACATCAGGTGAGAGCTGTGTGGAATAGCTCCCTCTCACAACATAACCAAACAAACAAACAAAAAATTAACGTACCTCCTAGATTTGTGTTTGTTTAAGCCAAAGGGAAAGAATGTACAGGGCAACCTAATCTGACTCCCACATTTTACACAAGGGAAGTCCAAAACCTCCGGGGGTTCAATGACTCGCCCAAGGTGTGCCAAGGCAAGAAGTCATGAGCCTGGACCTACAAGCCAATCTGATCACATCTGCCTCGTGCCTCCCGGTAACAGCATAAAGGAAGACAACACAGATCTGGGAGAAAAACCCCTGATGACGACAAGCAGCATGAGGCACTTGATTGCAAGATATCTGAAAAGACTGAAGCTCTGACAGTCTGGGAACTCAGTCCTGGCATGCTCCCCCGCTCCCCAATGTATCTAAAAGGGACACAGCTGAGAGGCTGAGCCCAAAATATCAGAGAGCCAGGTATGAACACAGAAGTGCCCCTCTTGTCACTAGCACCAGAAATCATGTATTATGATCTTGGCAAAACATACAAAGACAAGGAATCAGGCCCTCCACCTAAGAGAGTTTAAGTACAGAGCAAAAAGACTCGAAGCTCCTTTAGGCAAAGAAGGAAAGCATTGGGTTAAATATTTAAGAAGACTTCACTCTCCTTGCAATTCCAACGACCAGGGCTTCTATATAGAGTACCTCTCTGCTGCCACACAGTGGTAGTGGCAAGTTCTTAATTGTGCAGGGCAAGTTCTTAATTGAAAGCTGGTTTATTTGATTTTTCATGTATTCTAATAGATACGGAGTGTCAACTCTGTTTTCTTTCAAATTTTTTTAAAGATTTTTATTTATTTGAGAGAGAGAGAGAGAGATAGAGGAGAGAGAGCAAGCATGGTTGGTGGGGGGGGGGAGGCAGAGTGAGAGGGAGAAGCAGACTCCTGGCTGAATGGGGAGTCACTGGACTTGATCCCAGGACCCCAGGTTCATGACCTGTGCCAAAGGCAGATGCTTAACTGACAGGGCCACCCAGGAGCCTTATGTTATTCTTTTAGACACAAGGTATACCACTGAACAAAACGCCAAAATTTATGTCTCTGAGGACCCTACCTTATAGCAGGGGGCAGAAAAAAATAAGTTCATATGTACAGTGAGTAGGTGGTAAGTGCCATGGGGAAAAATAAAGTAGGCTACATAGGGAGGATTGTGAATGCTGAGACAGAAACTGTAGTTTTAAATAGGGTGGCCAAGAGGGGCTACACCAAGAAAGTAACATGTGAACAAAGATTTACTAAAGGTAACGAAAATGCTTACAGCTATGATGCAGAGAATATTCCAAGGAGAGGGGAGGAAAAATACAGTGCAAAAGCCTTAAGGTGAGACTGTGTTTGGTGTGATTATAACAATGAAAAGGCCAGTGTAACCAAAGATGAGTGTGATATCATCAAATGGTCACCATCAACCATGAGCGCTTCTAATAAACTCCCGGCACTGTGTTTGAGGCTTAACGTTCAGGTTTGTAGGGGAGGGCCGTGGAGGGCTCCTAGACACTTAAATACACGGGGATAAATAATTATGCAAGGAACTAGTGCTAAGGGTCAAAGAGGAAACAGACAACAAACGCTGTAGGAAGGGTGATGCTCAAGAACGATTTGGGAGGTCTTTGGAGGATGAGGGTAAGATAGAGGAAAATGGAGTCACTAGGTCAAGGAGAGCAAGAGGAAACATGTGAGACAGAAATAGGAACAATGCACCCCTTGTATTTAGACAGAAGAACACAGTAAAGGGTAGGTTAGACAGGTACTTTGGATCTGTGAAAATGAACATTCTCATTGAAAATGGAGTCAGAAAGCCCAGAAGGGAAAGCTCTCACCACCACGACCTGCTACTGTTTGCAGATTCCAGAGGGAAGAAGCGTTTCCCACACAGGAAGAAGCTCCCCTTACTACCCTGGAGGGGGAAGGAAGAGTTTCTCCTTGCCCAGCAACAACCCAGCCAATGAGAATGACCAGGACCCAGCTAATGAGAATCACTGCAACCCAGCCGATGGGAAGTCCCCAGAGCCCCCAGCTCTCCCTCTATTCCAGTGGACTTTTATTCCAACAGTTTCTCCTCACCTTCTTTCCTCTCTAAAAGAAGGCTCTGTCCTTCGTTGTCTGCACTCTCTGCATGTCCCCAGTTGTAATCCTCTATCCCCAAGTAAGCTCATTTTGCTGTCAAACTAACTGGCTATTTACTTTTAAGGCTGGCAGACTCCAAGACACAATCATTTTTAGGTGAGCTACCCCCTGAAGGAACGAAAAATGCCTACCTTATACATACTATTTCAGAAAACAGATATGAAAGCTGCCAAGCTTATTTAACAAGACTACTTTCCAAACTTGATTTCTAAGCCACAAAAGGATTATAAGAAAATAGAGCTATAGGCCAGTTTCCTCACGAATGTGATATACAAACCCAAAATAAAACACTAAACAAATACAACTGCATATTTTGAAAACATATAATTAAATAGTCTTCATCCCAATAATGCCAAGATAATTCAACTTAAAAATCATCTATCAATTTCATGGACTATAGGCATATATAATAAAGGAGAAAAATTTTATGACTATCTCGATAAATAAAGACCATGTAATTCAGTATCTATTTGAGATTTTTGTTTTTCAAAGAAAGTATTTCACTGCAAACTAGGAAAAGAAGGAACTTCTTAGACTTGATAGATTATCTACACATGAACCAAAAAAACTAGGATAAATATAGTTAACAGGAAAGCACCGTAGTACTCATTAGCAGTGCTATTTAACAGGGTCTAAAACTTCTAAAAGATCTGGAGAAAGAAAAGAATTACAAGGTTTAAAATAAGAAAAAACTGTATCATTATTTGCAAATAATATACTCTTTAAAAATTTTTTTTAATTTAAAAATAAAAACATATAATCATTTTTAGGTTGAAACATTTGAAGTATGCTTTTATAATGCTATAGGCAAAAATGGTCAAGTATCAGTAACACCATGCAGTTCGATGTAATACTAAGTAAAGTTCCAACACAGCTAACTATGAGAATGAATAAGAGACTCCATCAAGGTTGCTGACAAAGGATAACCTATAAAACATCAATCTCATTACTCTGCAGCAAATATAAAATAAACCCAACTATAAAATAAACCCTAATAATATGTCAATCACAAGAATGATATAAACCATGGCATATAAAGAAATTAGCCAATATATTAGACCTTTACAGAGAAAAGTACTAAACTGTAATAAATGTGGAGGGACGCGAATAACAGAAAAACAGCAATTAGAAGCACTGGAGAGTATGTTCCCACTACATCATGGACAGATCTGAAAGGAGGTGATGTATATAAAACGAAATGAGACCCAGAGTACAATTCCTGTAAATACCCAAAATGACAAGACACAGCTTGTAAGAATATACAGAGACTATAGACAACACATTCAAACTCTATGGGGAAAGAGCCAAAAGGGGATTAAATAAATAATGGTATAGGCCATGATCTGAAAAGTTACATGAACATAACCATCTGCGCTGCAGGTCCAATAAAGCAAGGAAATAAAGTGTGTGCCCGAGTGCCAGGAGCTGGGGAGAAGGAAGTCTACTCAAGCTAATACTCAGGAACATTCACCTGGCATGCCAGCTGCAGCAGGTTGAAGTGGGGAGAATACAGCAGTAGAAACAACCAATGGTAAATCCGTTATTATGCAAGAGCCCAGGAGGGCTTGTTGGAAGAAATGGAAAAATAAAAGGATCAGTTTTCAGGGACCATATTTTCAAGAGAGAACGAGAGAATCTTGTAGTTGAATAGGAACGGTGGGGGTGGAAAAGTCAAGGATGACTCCAAGCATTCTTGTCTCAGTGTCTGGCACCAGTGAGAGAAATAGAAAACTCTGGAGATGGGGCCAGAATAAGTTTGGTTTTAGAAACAGAAAATTCAGCACTATGTGCTTCTGTAGCCAAAATGGCCAATAAAACTGAAGAGCACTGGGAAATAAAAATGCAATTATCTCCTCAAATAAAGTCATGGTTCAGCTACCCGGGCAAAAAGTTGGCTCTTGTTACTACACCCAAGAAAACAGGAAAAAGACACAAAGAGGAAGACCAGAGAAGAGCAAATCAAATGATTAAATCAAATGGCTGATAAAGCTTCCTTAAGAGACTCTTTAATGTATAAAGAAACAAGCTAAAAGGGGTGCCTGAGTGACTCAGCCCATTAGGTACCTGATTCTTGATTTCAGCTCAGGTCACGATCTCAGGAACATGGGATTGAGCCCAACATCAGGCTCTGCACTCAGCGGGGAGTCTGCTTGAGGATTCTCTCCTTCTCCCTCTGCTGCTCCCCTTGCAGGCTCATGAGCGCTCTCTCTCAAATAAATAAATCTTAAAAAAGAAAGAAACTAAGAGGGACCAAGTTTGTCAAAAATTAGAGATATTTCTTGATATTTCTTGTATCAAAAAAGTGTTAAGCAGAAAAATACTTTAGAATGAATGCAAAGAATGACTTGGAAGAACCGTGCATGCATCTATGAAACGCATTACCCCCACTGGTGTTATTGACTGCAGGTAGAAAATCTAGACAAACTGTGGAAAGAGCCAAGATGCCCTTCAGCACACAAATGGATAAAGAAGATGTGTGTCCATATATACAATGGAATATTACACAGTCATCAGAAAGGATGAATACCCAACTTTTGCATCAACATGGATGGGACTGGAGGAGATTATGTTGAGTGAAATAGGTCAAGCAGAGAAAGCCAATTATCATATGGTTTCACTTATTTGTGGAACATAAGGAATAGCATGGAGGACATTAGGAGAAGGAAAGGAAAAATGAAGGGGGGGAATCGGAGCGGGGAGACGAACCATGAGAGACTGTGGACTCGGAGAAACAAACCAAGGGTTGTAGAGAGCAGGGTGGGGTGGGGGATGGTGAGCCTGGTGATGGGTATTAGGGAGAGCATGTATTGCATGGAGCCCTGGGTGTTATATGTAAACAAGGAATCTTGGAACACTACATCAAAAACTAATGGTGACTAACATAACATAATAAAAACTAATGATTAAAAAAATAAAAATTTAAAATTTAAAAGAAGAAAATCTAGAAATTCAACACTCCCAAATCCATACAATCAATATTTATTAAGAGCCTTCTACTGATCACACAATGTTGGGCTAAGACAGACATGGTCCCTGGGATGGTTAATTTTATGTGTCAACTTGGTTAGGCAATGGTATCTAGTTTTGGGTCAAACATCAGTTAAGGTGTTGCTATGAAGGTATTTTTTAGATGGGAGTAACATTTAAATCAGTAGACTTAAAGCAGATTACACCCTGTCTTGGTCCATGTGGGCTGCTATAACAGAATACCATAAACTAGGTGGCCCTATGAACAAGAGAAATTTATTTCTCACACTTCTGGAGGCTAGAAGTCCATGATCAAGGTATCAGCAGATTCCATGTATGGTGACGGCCCACTTCCTGGTTCACAGATACTGTCTGTTCCAGAAGAGGACAGGAATCTCTCTGGGGTCTCTTTTATAAGAGCAATAATCCCCTTATGATGGCTCCACCCTCGCCTGCAATCACCTCCCAATGGTTCCACCTCCAAGTACCATCACATTGGGGAACAAGTCTCAATGAATGAATTTTGAGAGAACACAAACATCCAGCCCACAGCACCCTCCATAATGTGGGTGGGCCTCCTCCAATCAGTTGAAGGTCTTTAGAGAAAAGACAGGAAGAATGAATTCTGCCTCCAGACTTGCCTTCAGACTCAAGACTGCAACATCAGCTGTCCCCTAGGTCTCCAGCTTGCTGGCCTGCCCTACAAACTTTGGACTTGCCAGATCCCACCAACACATGCCAATTCCTTAAAATAAATCCCTCTCTTGTCCACATGCATAGACCCTATTGGTTCTGTTTCTCTGGAGAACGCTGATGAAAACAATCCTTAATGTCATTAAAAGATAATCAAATTACTCTATAAATTAGTATATATCTGGGAACTAAAGAGAAGCCTTCAAAAAGAAAGATATCTGGTTCTACCAGAATATATAATAAGAGAATATGCCTAAATGGGGGTCAAGCACTATGGGAAATCTTCACCAAGAATAATACTTTAGCCAAGATTCTAGGACATCAGTAGATGTATAGGCAACAGGGATCAGGGTGGCAGAGAACAGTGCAAGCAGAAGGTAGAGCAGTGCAGAAGCAAAAGGGGGGAGGGAGGAAAGGAGGTTTCAGAGGTACATCAAGGCCAGACTATAAAGAACCTGATATGGTCATAGCAAAGCTTTTAGTCATTACCTTCAGAGTGGTGTAAACAGCACTTTAAAAAAAAAAAAAAGCCTGGGGATGACATCAGATCTGCATTTTGAAGACTATTAAAGCTACTGTATAAAAAACAGTGGAAGGAGACCAGAGTGCATGATGGTGAACTGGAAGGAAGAGATGATATGATGGTTTAAATGTCTGTGTCCCTGAAAAACTCTTATGTTGAAATCCTAAGTCTCAAAGATGATAGTGGAGATGGAGCCTTTGGTCATGAAGGTGGAGTCTCCATGAATGAGATTAATGTTCTTATAGAAAGTGGTTCCAAAGAGATCCTTGGCCCCTTCCACTATGTGTGAACATAGCAAGATGATGCCGCCTGTGAACCAGGGAGAGGGTTCTCACCAGAACCTGACCATGCTGGTACCTCAGTCTTGGACTTGTAGCCTCCAGAACTATAAGAAATAAATTTCTGTTGCTTATAAGCCAACCAGTCTATGGTATTTTATCACAGTAGCCCCAACTACTAAGACAGGTGGGGTCAAGGTATCTGAGCAGTCCAACAGGACAGATGGTGATGGCAGACACTACAGGAGGGAAGCCCAGGTAGAAGACTGTGAAATAAGCCTCAGAAACGTTGAGTATGAGGTACCTTTGAATATTCCCCTGGAGATGTCCCCATGACTTCTTTTCTGGATATTAACCTCCTAACAGGTTTTCCTGCTTCCACTCTTGCCTCTATTTATTCTGCACACAGCAAGAAGAAGACTGATCTTCTTAAAAAGACAAAACCCTACTACTCCTTTGTTCAAAATTCAAATTCTTTTCCATGACATGGAAAGTCCTGTGGATCTGCTATTTGCAGCTCAAAGAGGACTACGAGAAGTATGAGTCATCTGCACAGAATGATCACCGAAGCCAAGGGCATGAAGGAAATTGCATAGGGAGAGATTATAGAACGATCCATGAGGAAATCCATTATTTCCTGCAATGGAGACAGATAAGGAACGGCCAGAAAAACAGGAAGAGCACCAGTAGAATATGGTATCACTGAAGCCAAGGAGGATTAAAAAACAAAACAAAAAAAGGCTTTTGAGAAAAAGTGATCAACAATACCAAATGCTGCTGAAAAAATAATAAAGACTCAAAGATGCCCATGAAACTTAGCAATATGAAATCTGCTGCCTCTTTGGTACCTTACTGAGTTCAGGCAGAATGGTTTGGGCAAGGAATAGAGCTGGAAGCCAGACAAGGTGGGATACAGAGTGAATGTGAGGCAAAGTAATGGAGACATTGAATACAAACAAGTCTTTCCCAAAAATCTGCATAGGAGAGGTAAGTGGGGATTGGAGACGGTCAAGGGAAGTTATGTTGCTGAGATGGAAGGGACCAAACACATTCAAATGTTGGTGAAACCAACTACTTGAAAGAGGAGTTGAATATACAGAAGACAGAAGGGATCCTCGCTAGCATGACAAGATTCAGGAGGAGATATGACCAAGAGCAGAGACTGAAGGATAGGAATACAAAAAATAGGACACCTCCTCCATTAGGAAGAGAGAAATCCTTGGAAATGTAGGTGGTCTTTGACTTCACAGTGGAAAATGAGGTTATCCCATCCATCTAACAGAGCTTTAATTTCCTCTAGAGAGTTGGTGAGGGTGGCCATGAGTGAAAGTGCTGGAAGGCAGAAGTTTGAGGGAAGTAGAAAAGGAAATACCATTGTTTTGGAGAACGCATGAACAAACAGATCTGGCAGATGGTAGGATTCAGAGGCACCAGTGGGGACCCATTTGAGTTGGGTGGTGGAGAACTCACAGTGGTACCAACCTGCTTTGTTGAGCCACTTCCTCCAGGAGGGCTTACCTCCTCAGGTGCAGGCACAAAAACCACAGGAAGTACTTTTAGAGTGTTTGAGGGTCAAATTGATTGGAAGTAATAAGGGAACCTGGGACTCCGAAGATTCATTTGATCACAAAGACAATGACGCCCTCCCAAGAAACAACCTGTTGGTGATTACCCATTGTCAAGGGCGACGGCCAGACAGAACAGTATGTTAGAGAATCACACTAAGTTGTAGATTTTACCAAGTTAAGAGCTCATGAGATGTAAGAAGACAGAAAGCAAAATCTATCCGTTAGTGCCGCAGATGTTGTTATGAATAAAGAGTGGTACGTCTGTCGCCGTTGATGAACCTACACTGATCCATCATTAGCATCTGAAGTCCATAGTTTATATTAGGATTCATACTTGGTACTATACATTCTGCGTTTGGACAAAGGCCCAACTCAATGATGACATGTTTTCATCATTAGAGTAACGTGCTGTTCTTTCACTGCCTTAAAAGTCTTCTGTGCTCTGCCCATTCATCCATCCTCCTCCTCCGAATAGCTAGCAAACACTGATCTTTTTACTGCCTCCATAGTTTTGCCTTTTCCAGAACCTCATATAGCTGGAATCATAATATGTAGCCTTTCCAGATTTGCTTCTTTCACTTTTTGACTATTCTAACAGGTGTGCAGCAGTATCTCACCATTGTTAATTCACATTTCCATTAATAACCTATGATGTGAAGAATCTTTCCATATGCCCATTTGCTAACTATATATCTACTTCAGTGAGGTTCTTATTAAGATTTTGGCCCCATTATTTAGCTGGGTTGTTTTCTTTATTGGTGAGTTTTAAGAGGTTTTTTAAAAAATATATTTTGGAGATAACAGTCCTTTATCAAATGTGTCTTTTGCAGTATTTCCTCCCAGTCTGTGGCTCATCTTCTTGTTCTCTTGACACTGTCAAGATAATAAAAATGGTAACTTGCGTTTTGTCAAAACGAAAAGCTTCTGTCCATCAAAAGACATTAAGAAGGTGGAAAAAGCAAACAGCTGACAGATGCATTCTTAGTAATGTAAACAAAGGACTTTTATCCAAAATATATAAAGAACACCTACAAATCAGTAATGAAGAGTCACAGAATCTAATTTCAGTAGGTGCAAAGGATTTCACACTGTCGAGAGAAATTCTGCAGAGTAGAAAATTTTAATTTTCATAAAATCCAGCTTATCAATTATTTCTTTCATGGATCATGTCTTTAGTTTTATATCTACATAGTCAGTGGGCACCTGGGTGGCCCAGTCGATTAAGCATCCGACTCTTGATTTCAGCTCAAGTTATGATCTTAGGGTCGTGAGACTGAGCCGAGCATTGGACTTTGTGCTCAGCACAGAGAGATTCTCTCTCCCCCTCCCACTTGTACATGTACTCTCTCTCTCTTGCTCTCTCTCAAATAAATAAATCTTAAAAAAAAAAAAGTCATGCCACACCTAAGGTCATCCAGGTTTTCTCTTGTTATCTTCTAGTAGTTTTATAGTTTTTCCCTGTTACTCATTTTTGTGTTCTCATGATAATGCTGGGCACACAGTATAGCGTCAACAATGCTATACATTTATATATATAAATATATATATTTATATGTAAATATATATGTGTATATATATTTAATAATCTACTTCCCAGGTCATAATGTGAAGCTAAGTCTTAATGAAACAGTTTCCACCTCCCATAACTAGTAACTCTTTTTTTCTTTTTTTAAGTGGAAGTTTTTAAAATGTATTATAAAATATTGAATACTTACAAAAGATTTAAAACATGTAAAAGATGGGTAAAATGCAACAGAAACACAATCCAGACACAGACTTGTATATACTGTCCACTGACTTGGGACTGAGAGATTAGTGTAATACAATGGGGAAAGGATGGGCTTTTCAAACATGGGGCCGGAGAAATTGGGTGTTCATCTAGGAAAAAAAGATAAAATTGACTACTATGTTAAAATACACTCAGATACTTATTTAAGGTGGGTTACAGACCTATGAAAGGTATAATAATTAGCCTCTACAAGAATCTATAGAAGAATATTTTCTTCTATGGGATAGGCAATGATTTCTTCAAAAGGATACAAAAACTACTAACCCTACAAGAAAAACTGATAATGTGCATTTTGTCAAAATTTAAAATGTCCATTCATCAAAAGACATTAAGTAGGAAAAGTAAACAAAAGCTGGCAGAATGTTATGAATGAAAAAGATTTCTAGCCAAAATATATAAAGAACAGCTACATATCAATAATGAAGAGACAGAGAATTCAACTTAAGTATGGGCAAAAGACTATGTGAGCATTTCACAAAAGAAGGTATCTGAATGCCCAATAAGCTCATGAAAAGCTTTGACATCTTTTCTTGTTAGTGAAAGGCAAATTAAACCCAAATGAGATACCACGACACACCCAGTAAGTGACAAAAATCCAAAGAACTGGCAATACCAAGTATTGATACAGGTAACAGAGGAACTGGATTCATATGTAACTGGTAGGTTTAAAGTGATACAAACACTTTGGGAAAATGTTTGACAGTTTTTTATAAAACTGACCAACATTTATACTTGTGGGTATGTGTCCAAAGAAAAAAAAAGCATCTGTTCACAAAAATATATAAGAATGTTCAGAGAAAAGCCCAAAACTGGAAATAATCCAAATGTCCACCAGTATGTAGATAATAAACAAATTATGGCTACGGCTCAGCAACAGGAATACTAAAGAGGAAGATACATACAACATGAATTGTAAAAATAATACATTGAGAGAAGCCAAACACAAAACAGGACATGCTATATGATTTATGTGAGGTCCAATTTTTCCAACACCATTTGTTGAAAAGACAATTATTTCTCCATCAAACGACCTCTTCATCTTTGCCCAAAATCAACTGACCGAATCTGTGTGAGTCTTTTTCTGGATTATCTCTTCTGTTCAATTGACCTAAGTGTATATGTCTTCATCAAGACCTCAGATGATGATTATAACAGCTTGATTAGAGTAGCTTTACAGTAATTATTAAAATTGGGTAGTGCGATCCCTCCAATGAGATTCTTCTTCTTCAAAATTGTTTTCAATACTCTAGTTCCTTTGCCTTTCCATGAAAATTTTAGTTACAATTGTCTGTATCTGCAAAACATCTTGCTAAAATTTTATTGAAATTGCATTAAACCTATAGATCAATACAAGGGGGAACTGACATCATAACTAAATCGAGTCTTACAATCTTGAATATAATCTGTCTCCCCATTTATTTAGGTCTTTAATTTTTCTCATCACTGTTTTGTAGTTTTCAACATATGGACCCTGCATAAGTTTTAATAGATTTATCTAAAGTTTTCTAAATCATTTCCGATTGTTCACCCTAGTATATAAAAATACATCTGACTTTTGTATGTTCATTTTGCAACTTGAAACTTTGATAAGTTTACTTACGAGTTCTAGGAGCTTTTTCATAGACTCCCCAGTATTTTATTCTATATAAAATTCAAGTTCCTAATATTTCCAGTTTGATAAGATATTTAATCATGAATAGATTTTAATTTTGTCATATGCTTTTTTTGTGGTCATATGTTTTTGCTGTACCAGTTGATATGAGTATTTGTTTTTTCTCCTTCTGTCATTTAATGTGGGAGGTTACATTGATTTGTGAATGTTTGACAGTATCCTGAGATAAACCCCGCTTGGTCATAGTGTATCATTCTTTTTATATATTGCTGCATTTGATTTGCTGGTATTTTGGGAATTTTTGCATCCACATTCATGAGGGCTGTGATCTGTGTTTTTCTTGTAATGTCTATGTCTGGTTTTGTTATCAGGGTAATGCTGAATCCTTCACAAACTAGGTAGGAAGTGTTCTCTTCTATTTTCTGAACAAAGTTGTGTAGAACTGATGTTATTTCTTTAAATATCTTGTAGAATTCATCAGTGAAACCATCTGGACCTGCAAGGTATTTTGTTTGTTTGTTTGTTTGTTTGTTTGTTTTGGAAAAAATTCAATTTCTTTATAGATGTAAGAGTATTCAAGTTATCTCTCTCTTTGGTGAATTTTTGTTATCTGTGGCTTTCAAAGAATAAGTACAGTTTAAGTTTTGCAAGTTATGCACAGAGTTGTCTGTAGTATTTTTAATCCTTTAAGGACTTGTCGAGTCTGTAGTGATATCCTCTCTTTTATTCCTGGTAGCGGTCATCTGTGTCTTATTTTTTTTCCCCTAGTCAGTTTTGTTAGCTCAACTGTACTGGTCTTTTCAGAACATCATCTTTTAGTTTTATTTATCTTCTCTACTACTTTGCTATTTCATTGATTACCAGTCATCTCTTTATTCTTTATTACATCTTTCTGTTTAATTTGGTTTTATTTTGTACTTTTTTCTATTTTCTTAAGGTAAAAGCTTAGATTATTGATTAGAGACTGTTCTTCTTTCTTTTCTTTTCCTTTCTTTTTTTTGTATCCAAAATCTGTTTATTGGGATAGTTTCCCACTCATGTTGATTCTTTGTGCTTTTAATGTTGCTTTCATCTGAAGGAGCATCCTTCTGTAAGCCTTGCTTTTCCTCCTGCGGGGTGGCAGAGGACAGTGGAACAGCCAACACAAAACTACTATTTGTGTGTGGCTAAAGACAGTGTTGACTTTGTAGCATTCCTGGCACTTTAGGAAATTGGGGTTCTACACCGAGCACTTCTTGTGCTTCCTCTTCTCTTCCAGAGATGGGTGCAGGAGGTCCTTCATGAGGGGCATGCTCTTGTGGGGGAGGTCGTCACTGCTGCAAAGTGACTTTTCTTCTTTTCTAATGTAAACATTTAAGGCTATTAATGTCCCTCTAAGTTTAGGGGCATCCTACAAATTTTGATGTGTTGTATTTTCATATTCATTCAAAATATTTTAAAATTTCCCATGGATTGTTTCAAAATGTATTGTTGGACATCGGGATTTTTTAGTTATCTTTCTGTAACTGAATTCTAGTTGAATTCAATTATGATAAGAGAACATACTTTACATGATTTCACATTTTTTAAGATTTATTTTATGATCCAGGTATGGTCAACCTTGGTGAGGGTCTCAGGAGCACTTGAATATGCATTCTTGGGGCACTTGAGTGGCTCAGTCAGTTGAGTGTCTGACTCTTGATCTCAGCTCAGGTCTTGATCTCAGGGTCATGAGTTTAAGCCCCACACTGGACTCCACGCTGGACATGGAATGTACTTAAAACAAACAAAAAAAGAATATACATTCTCTCATTATTGGGTGGAGTGTTCCACAAATGTCAATTGTATCCACTTCCTTTAGAGCATTATTTGGTTCTTCTATATCCTTGTTAATTTGCTGCCTACTGATTCTATCAACAACTGTGGAGTGGAGTATTGAAGTCCCTGTACAGGACTATGGATTTGTCTGCTCCATCTATCATATCTTTCTGCATGTATTTTGAACCTCTGTTCTCCAGGTGCATACACATTGAGGTTTATTAGGCCTTCTTCAATGAACTGAACTTTTTTATCATTATATACTATCTTTTTGTATCCCTAAAATTTTCCTGGATCTGAAGTCTAGTGTATCTATCTATATATCTATGTATATATAATATTAATATATTTACCCCTTTCTTCTGAGTGGGGCAACCTTGATCTACTCTTATTATTATTTATTTTCAGGGTTTTGGGGTTTCCCACATATTAATATTAATATTAATATGTTAATATATTCACTCCTGATCTGAAGTCTACTGTATCTATCTATCTATCTATATAATATTAATATATTTACTCCTTTCTTCTGAGTGGGGCAACCTTGATCTACTCTTATTATTTTTTATTTTCAGGGTTCGGGGGTTTTCCATATAGATAGTCATACCTGAAACTAATCTTACTTTGGAGCATCTTTCCAATTTTCCTAGCTTTTTATTACATTTTGGAACTTTTTATGATGTATTCATTCTTAGAATGGCAAGGATAGATACGTACCACTGCTACCCTAACAGAATCCCTCATTACATTCTACTCAAGTTACAACTTCCTCCTCTTTGAGCCTAAATGCTTACACAGCAGTTTTAGCGAAGGGCTGTATGGTTACTTTTACACCTTTTCAGCTGGAGAAGGTTGTGCTCCTTGCTCAAAAACACAGCTTTGGGATGAATCAAAGAGGTACAGTGACAAAGAAAACCATTACCCAGCTGCCTAAATCTGCCTTAAAATCCAAAGGCTCAACCAGATTTGCTTTCTATACCCTTTTTTGGCCTCCTTCATCCTAGGCTGCCCCTTTTCAATCTACCCATACACAGCAGCTAATGTGCTGTTCCAAAAACAATTGTACCTAGTAATGCCACTCCTCCTTTTCGAGGGCCTGCAGGAACTCCTCATTGCCTAACAGACCACATTCTCAACGCCTGGGCTTCACTTCCATGGCTTCGTAATGCTAGTCTCGCCCAGCACCTGACTTTCCACCAAGCTCTACAACACACACTCCCTTCTACAAAGCGCCCCCATTCCCACTCACCATGCCAACAACATCTACTCCCACCTGCGCACGCCTGGTCCCCTTCCTACGGACTGTCTGCTCTTCCTCCTATTTAACTCTGAGCTACTCTCAAAGGCTCCCTTTCAAGTTACACCTCCACAATGCTTCTCAAGCAACAAAAGCAAAGGGAAGAGAATTTCAGCACATTTGTGGCATTCTCTGTGATCTGACGGTGGCCAGCTGGGGATGGGCAGGGCCTGGATTCAATGAGGTTCTACCATGCCATACCTGGGCAAATGTCTTACCTTCTCTTGACCACTCCACACTCCTACAAAACAAAACAAAGTGGGAGTCGAGGGGGCTCCCACTGCACGGAGTTGACACACTTACCACTGTCCTTGTGATCATTCCACTCTCCCACCCCAAGTCTTTTGGACCTTTGACGCTGCACCTCTTGGCTGCATGCTGCATTCTCCTGCTCACTCTTCTAGCTGAATCTACCCCACCAGGATATTTCTGTATTTTTTTCAATACTGCACACCACAAACATTTACTGAATAGGAGGGGAAATCGCTTATTTCCCTCACAGAATAGTTATAAGGGGGGTGTGTTTGCAAGGAAATACAACAGGCACGTTCTAAATGCCGGGAGGACAACCTCTAAGGGAGCACAGCTTCTCCTCCCTCCTCTATTATATTCCACAGAATCCAAGGAGACTGGGGGCAATCAAGACAGGGCAGGACAACAATCTTCTTAAAAATCAAAGAATAACCCACAGCAGAGTCCTTTATCCTGACTTTCCTGTAAAACCACGAGATGCAGGGTAAGGGCAGGTGGAGGGGTTTCACTGGAGATACAACCACAGTTTCCAGTGGGGGTGGGGGGGATGGGGAAGGACACTGAATGGCTTTCTCACAACAGTCTGACCCTGACTGACTCAGGTTAACTGTGACTCAGAATCCCTACCACTTAAAAGTTTGTGGGAAGTAAAGAGATCTTAAAAAAAAAAAAAAAAAAAAGGTAAAGAGAAAGAAGAAAGCAAAAGTAAAAATGAGGAAAGAGCGAAACATAATGAAAGAATACAGAAAACAGGAAGGGTATTGAGATGGAGCTGGAAGAGCATACCAGATGGAAATGAAAAATTAATATGCATATGTATGTGTACATATTAATATTTATATATAAGCTTCCTTGTCTTTCACTCCAGCCTCTGTAGCTGCTCAGGGTACAGAAAAGTTATAAAACAATCTTGGCAGGTTTATGCACAATGAAAGGATTGGGTGTGTGACTTGGCATGCCCCCCACCACCCGAGAGAGGGTGTATCAGAATCTGAAAGACCCCAGTGCACTGTACAAATATTAGACTTATTTAAAAGAGCACTAAAGGGCACCTGGGTGGCTCAGTTGGTTAAGCAACTGCCTTCGGCTCAGGTCGTGATCCCGGAGTCCTGGGATCGAGTCCCGCATCGGGCTCCCAGCTCCATGGGGAGTCTGCTTCTCCCTCTGACCTCCCCTCTCATGCTGTCTCACTCTGTCTCTCTCTCTCAAATAAATAAATAAAAATCTTTAAAAGAGCACTAAAAGCCTAGCAAACACCGCTTAGATAATTAAACTTTTAGCCAGCAATAAAAAATAAAAAATAAAACGAACTTTTAACCAAGCACGGTGGTATGAAGGTCATGAGGCCAACAGAGATAAGTCAGTCAGATAGTCTTGCCCCCAACGGGCTTATACTCCAGTAGGGAAAATAAAACAGGAACACACTGTGAATATTTGAGGCTGGTTTTTATGAATTCCCTAAGATGGTATAAAATGTTAGGAAGATTGGGATGATGGGTCAGTCACTCACGGCTTTAGTCCTAAATCAGGATTCAAGAAGCAAAAGGTGATGTTGTGGGTAGAAATGCATGCTTCGTGGGTATTGTGGGTTGACATACTCAGAGAAAGACTTGGTGACAGAGGCAGAGACTGGAGGGATGGGTCTATAAGCCCAAGAACACCAAGGACTGTTGGCAACACCAGAAGCTAAGAGAAAGTCCAAACGCTATTCCCTGATACCAACCAGATGTCCTACAATTTGATTCCATTCTGACACCACCCAGGGTTAGCACAGACCCCACGAGTTAAGGACAAAGTACTTCCCAAGACTGCCCCTACCTCGGAGGCCAGCCACAAGTTTTGGGTGTCCTCAAACCATCCATAATCCTGCCCAGCTGGCTACAATTTGAGGGCTTCCTACAACCCTGTCAGGTCCCATAACCCATTAGAACAACTCACAGAACTCACCAAAAGCACTATACTTAGGAGTATAATTCTGTGTGCTCGGATAAAGGTTACAGCTCAGGAACAACCCAATGAAAGACATGCACAGGGCAAGGTCTGGGGTGGGCTGGGGAGCCAAGTCAAGCTTCCATGACCTCTCCTCATGGGATTCAGGTGCCTTTCCAGCACATGGGTGTGCTCCCCAACTAGGAAGCTCTATGGAGCGTAAATGCTCAGAGCTTTTCTATAGGGTTTCATTATGTGGGCAGGATGGAGGAAGTCACTGGCCTCAGCACTGAACTCTGGCTCCCCTCGCCTCCCCAGAGGCTGGGCTGGCCCAAAGTTCCAACCCTTTAATTATGTGGTTGGTCTTTCTGGTGACTAGTGCCCATGCAAAGCTATGCAGGGGCCCTGCCACGGAGTCACCTCATTAGCATAAGAAAGCACAACTATCACTCCAGAAATTCCAAGGATTTTTTTCAATCTTTGTGCCAGGAACTAAGGACAAACAGGAGATCTTCTTTACTATACCACAGCAAGGAACAGATTCTCCAGAAGAGCCTTTAGAGAGAGCCTGGCCCTGCCCAGACCTTGACTTTGGCCTTCTGGTCTCTAGAACAGTAACAGAATCCTTTTGGGTTGTTTCAAGCCACTCAGTTTGGGCTAATCTGTTCCAGAAGCTGTAGGAAACTAAACAGGGGGTGAAGCAAGGTTTTCCCTTCAGGGTAACACTCTACCTTAAAATGGGAGCTACAAGTGTATTATCCTTGCTTCCAGCCCATCTAGTATTTCTGGCCATGCACCCCCCTCCCCAGGTCACTCTTCAGTCCTGGACTCTTCTCAGCTCCCCCTAGCCCCAAGCTTCAGTTCTACCCACCTGCTGACCATTACCCAGCTCTATCACCTCCCAGACCTCTCTCCCAAGCTCCAGCCTCTCATCCCAGCTGCCCACCGACTTCCTGATGCCCTTCTCCTGGGCTCCTTCTCAGTGACTGGGATCCACGTCCACTTGGCCCAAACCCAAACCTTAGCAGCAGCTTATCTCCTGCTGCTCCCCCAAGTCCTACCAAGGTCCCCTGACTCAACGTCTTCGATATCTCTGAACCTCTGCAGATCCTGCCTCTTCACAGCCCCAGACCTGCTCCACCATCTCACTGGGATGACCAGCTAGTCTCCCAATCAACAGCATCATCTCCTAACCAGTGTCTCTACACCAGGCTTGCTCCCCTCCTTTTGATTTTCCGCTCTGCATCCAGACTCATCATTCCAAAACCCAAACCTGACCTTGCTGCTCCTCTGTTTAAAGTAACAGCAGCATATTATACTCACTGAGGGTCTGCTCCATTCCAGAAACCATTTTAAGTACTTTGTGGTATTAATTCATTCAAACAGTATCATAATCCAGGAATTATTAATATCCTACTTTGCAAATAACACAACTGAGGCTTATAAAACCTCAGTGACTGGTCTATAGTTTTGCAACCCGTACGTGATGGAGACAGGATATAAACCTTAGGACCCAGGCTCATAACCCCCAAAGACAAGGTCAATGATCACTCCGTAATTTACCACGGGTCCTTGGGTAAAATCTCTACCGAATCATGTCTTAGAAGTAGGGTAATTACAAACTTTGCTCAGGTGTTTACCTGCTGCCCTACCCCCATCAATTCTGTAGGCACTTGAGAGGTGTCTAGTCTGGGCAAGAGAGTCACCTGATTTATAAGCCTCATCCCCACTCCCAGTGACATTCCCAACATAGAGAGCTTACTTGACTTCCTTGAAGGAGCCACCCCTTACATCCCTGGGCATCCCTACACATCATTTCCACTTGCCTTTTCTAACAGTGCCTCTCCCTTCAGGTATCTGCTTGCAGGACTTCCTCCCAAACCCCACTTCAGCCAAACCCAATGATGCTCTCCTGGTACCATGAACAACTCCCCTCTCGTCCAAGCCACCACTCCTGGTCCTGGCTTGTTTACTTGTTCTCCCACTCTCATGCTTCTAGCACAAGATATGGGACAAGGTAGGTATAGCAGATAACAGACTCCCCTTCAGGAATGAAAACCTTATTCCTCAGCTGCTAGGAATGCAGCCAGATGACCAGCCTTGGTTGGCTGTCTACCCCTTGACATTGCATTCCAGGGAAAGCCCAACTCCAGTGACCGTTTGATGCAGAGATGTAAGAGCTCGGTCCCTTCTCCCCAGCTCAAGACAATGTTGAAGAGACACCCAAGCTCCAGCACCCCCTGTGGAACCAGTGGAGACCTTTGCTGGGTCCACAGCACAGCCTAACTTCTCCCTCTCCCTAGTCTCACTTCCTTCCATCTCTTCCACAGGTGCTGATGCTAACAACACTTCCTAACAAACACTGTACTTGTTCTTTTCAGTATCTGCTTCCCAAGGATCCAACCGGTGACACAGGTGGTCAACAGATACCTGTTTGATGAATGCCACTTTTAAAAAAAGATTTTATTTATTTATTTGAGAGAGAGAGAGAGAGACTGCACAGGAGTGAGAGTCAGAGAGGAGGAGCAGGGGCAGAGGGAGGGAGAGGGAAAAGCAGACTCCCCCCTAAGCGGGGAGCTCAACAAGGGACTTGATCCTGGGACTCGGTGATCATGACCTGAGCTGAAGGCAGCTGCTTAGCTGAATGAGCCACCCAGGTGCCCTAACGAATGGCTCCTTTACTCACTAGGTTGTCACACCTTACACATTCCTCCCAGCATATGTGACTACACAATGGCATATGGATAAGGGGAAGTCTAAGTCCACTGGTCTTCACTACTCATTCATATGATTAGAGAATCATACTCTCGAATTGAAGGCGACACAATAAGGACTAACCCTTAAGCCATGTCCTATTTTTGCTAATAGAATACAAACTTGGGAGATCATCAAGGCACAATGATAAGCCCACAGCTAAATATTTAGCATTAAATTTTGTGGTGATAAAAAAAAAAGTCCATTCTGGGCCACCTGGATGGCTCAGTCGGTGAAGCATCTGCCTTCGGCTCAGATCACGATCCCAGGGTCCTAGAATCAAACCCCACATCAGAGACTGTGCTCAGCGGGGAGCCTGCTACTCCTCTCTCTGCCACTCCATCCCCACTTGTGCTCCTCTTTTCTGCCCTGCTCTCTCTCAAATAAGTAAAATCTTATTAAAAAAATCCACTCTGACACCTGTTTGAACCTCATTTCTGGCATCCTGATAAGGACCGGCTCCTGTTCACAAAGCACCTTGGACCACACAGACAGGACACAGAAGAACAAGCCCCAGCCCCCATCAATACAGCTCCCGGACCAGAGAGGAGCACAGAACCGACAGCGACTAGAAATCAAAGCAGGGCGAAAAAGGGATAAAAGAGGACAACCACAGCACCGTGGGTGCACAAAGGAAGGAGCAACAGTGGGAAGAGGCAGGACGGGCGGACATCAGCCCTGAACTATGAGCATGAAGTTGACATCCACGTTCCAGACACTGTGCTGGGCATCTGCAGGCTCCCCGACTACAAGATTACAACAGAGAGACGTATGCAACACTGTAACTATACTGTGATAACCAAGTCTGATACAACACGATGAACCAATGCTCTAAAACGGTTCTGACAAACAGGAAGGGGAGGCAAGGCTTGATCAAAGGTGAAGGAAGATACTGGCAAAGTAAGATTCGAACTTTATTGACTAACAATCCCCCTGATTAAGCGCTACAAAGTCTGACTGAAGGAATGCATTGAGAACGCTCTTCCTACTCAAAATCCTGGGTCGAACAAGCGACCATGGACACTGCTGACAGTCTGCCCAGGATGCTTCGCTCCTTCTCCCTTCCAAACAGAAATCTGATTGTTGTCCAGGTATCAGTCTCCCCGCCTCTCCCGTGAAGGTCTCCTGACTCAGAAGATGGATCCCCCCACCCGCAACTCCAGAAAGGTTCATAAATGGCTCTAAGTCTGTCCTCAGAATCCTACCTCCCCGGCCAGTGACTAATTCGAAGACCCAGGCTGGTGGCCCATCAGCCTCCCCTCCCTCTGACCTGTGGTAATGGTCAACGGCACACATGTGAATGATCCGGCTCAGACTGGAGGAAAGGACTCTTATCTCTTCCCATGACCGGAACCCTATGGGTTGCTCCTCTTGTCTTAGTCCATTCAAGCTGCACTAACAGAACCCAGCAGACCAGGGTGGCTTAGAAACAACAGGAATTGATTTTTCACAGTTCTGGAGGCTGGAGGTCTGAGATCCAGATGCCGGCTGATCTGGTGGGGCTGTTTTCTGGATCATCATGGTGCCTTGGTGTTCTCATGTTCTAAGGGATGAAGGAGCTTTCCAGAGCCACTTATCAGGGAACGAATCCCATTCATGAGGCCCCACCTTCACCACAAAGATTCGGACCACAGCACCTCTCTTGCCTCCTATGTGGTTTATGAGCACGGAAGCAAATTACTTCAGCTGCTGCTAAGGGCTGTATTCTGAGCAGGAAAGAAAGCCAATCTGAGGGAAAGACCAATGCAAAGATGAAGGCAAAGCCAAGGCAAAAGGAACGGAAGACAGCAGGGGTCCTGATCACAAGGCACCTGGACTCTCCCTACCTCTGGACACCCTGTCATCTGAAATAAAGTTATCTTGTAGTTTAAGCTGCTCTGAACTGACACCTGCTACTATAATTCAAGGCATAATTGTGATACAAATGATCAACCGTCTTCTTCACTGCAGAACTTCTCAGAGCCTTAAGTACAAATGCAACCTGTACATTTCTAAGATGAACCGACAGCGTGTCACATTTCCCACAGTCCTAGTGGTCACACCCCACCCCCACAGAACAAAACCTGATAAAAAAGGAAAAGGACATTCTTCTGTCCGTGGATTCAAAAATATAGTCTGGCCAGTTTTGCAGTAAGTCAGAGAGAGAGATTCAAGGCAAGAGTACAAATGAAGGCCACAGCAATAGTCAAGGGTAGAGACATGGACTATAATTAAGACTCAGACACGAAAAAGAAGACATGGGTAAATTTAATCTGGAGACAGCTTCACAGTAACCCACTGGATATGCAGGGGCAGAAAATGACGTCTCTGAATACCAGGAATCACGTTCTCTACATCACGGCTCCTTGGAGATCTCTGGCAAGCTGATGAAGACAGGGTTTTTGAGTCATTGACTAGAGGATGGTCAATGTCTCCGTGTACTAGACGGCCATGGCCTCTTCCTGGTCCTTCGAGAATAAGCCTTTGATTTTCCTTTTGTGAACAGCCTCAGCGCCCACTGCTGTCTTTGGGGACATGAAATTCAGAGAGCTCTCCACCCTCCCATTGCCTGGAAGGGAAGGTCAGGTCACATGCTCTGAACTAAACCAAGGGAACACTTGTCCATGACAGATTCACCTGAGTGATCCAATGACAAATAACAATTAGAAAGCAATGTTTTTTTTATTTTTTTAATGATTTTATTTATTTATTTGTCAGAGAGACAGAGAGATCACAAGGGAGCAGAGAGATGGGGGGGTGATGCAGGCTCCCTGCTGAGCAGAGAGCCCATTGCGGGGCTCGATCCCAGGATCCTGAGACCATGATCTGAGCCGAAGGCAGAGGCTTAACCCACTGAGCCACCCAGGCACCTGGAAGCAGTTTTTGAAGGTGTCCTCTGCTCCAGAAACACTTCCTGATCATTCTGATTCTGTGAAGCACCCCCATCCTTCCCAACCTCCTCTTCTGCTTCGATGAGCCCAAGTCCATTCCCGGGGCTGCAACCAGAGAACCCTAACCTGTCATGGGGAAGTCCTCAGCCTCAAGTCATACAAACAAAGTTTCAAAATGTTCTGTGTCTTTAGAATTAGCAACCCGAAAAGGCTATTAGCATATCACTCCTAATGTCAGACTGTTTTATTCTATAAAATGAGATCTGACATCATGTCCTTTCCAAAGCATAAAGATAAGAAGTTTCCCATGTTTGAAACCAAGGCTCAAGAGAACTTCAAGCATATTTATCTAGACCTTTCAGGGCCCTGAACTTAAAACATCATTATGAGAAATTCCAGCTATATTTTACCTTTGCCCCCTTTTGAATCCTGGGAGGATTTTTTTTTATAAACATATAAAATACATGTTTAAAGAATTTAGAATTCTTTAAAAAAATACAGGCAGCAAGAAATCAAACCACTCATAAGCCTGCCCAGAGATAAATACAGCATGCTAAGCCTTCCAGTTTTCCTGATTTCCTTCCAGTCTTTTCTATGCATTTTTTTAAAAACACTGTGCAATCTCAACTCTGTATGCACTTCTGTATCCTGTGTTCTTATCGCAAACATTTCTCTCCAGCCCTTACATTTCTGGCGTGTTATGAAAGACTGAGATTGTCACAACTGTGTAGATGTGCTACAATTAATCATTCTACTGATACTCGACATTTAACTTTTTCGGCTTTCTCCCCTGCTGTGGTCAGTAGAGAACCAGGCTAAGTAACATCCACCTGGGAGCAAATCTGAACTCACAACAGTGTAGCCAGCAGCAGCGATGCACCTGCTCTGCAGCTCCCACAGAAAGCTGGGGAACTTCACAACCTGCTCCGGGGCTGTGTGAGGACTAAGCAGGACTGTCTGGAAAGCACCACACGAGGTGTCGGTCACAGGGCACGTTCAGTAAAGAGCAGTTGTGACCATGAGTGAGTATACACGTACTTCTGCGATCACAGCAACATGCACCAGGAGCTAAAAGCTCTGTCTGCTTCGCATATTCCTTATTGTTTAAGGTCTCCTGGCTTACTATGTTATGCAGGAGTCTGTAAGGGCTTTGGCGGGTACCCACAATGCTTGCTTTCCATGGCGAGCACAGAGATTTTAAAAATATATATATTATTTTCAAAGGGCATTTCTCTTACCCTTTCTTGAAACTGCAGTGAGGAAACAAAGTGAAGAATTTTCTATCTATCGGCAGAAATTTCACTGTATGCTCTTTGTGGTTTAGGGGACAGGCAAGATACCCATTGCCTTCAAGGAATGTGACATTTTTATTTGTATTCAAGTCAAGAGCAGTTAATCAGCATTTGCAAAACCACCTGAACTGAAGTAAATGGAAGGACCCCGAGGCCACAGAGGTCCTCCAGGCCACAGAGATCTACTGTGAGGGAGAGCAAGACCAGAGAAAGCCTTTGCCTCTGCCTGACCTACTTAGAACCCAGCCGGAATCTGGCTCTACCCCTTTTGTGGATGCCACTTCAAGCCTCCATTCCCCACCAGTAGAATAAGGCTATAAATAGCACCCCATGCACGCAGATGCTGCAATGAGTCCATAAAAATGATGCCTATGAAGCACACAGCCCAGCTCTCGGCGACAGGGGACATCACTACGGCTGCTTTTGTGGTTCTGCTTTTTCCAGGTCCATGAAGGACTGTCTTTACCCATCCCACGTCAAAGGAGGTGTGGCCAGGTGATTTAGTTTGGCCAATGAAATGTGAGTAGAAGTGACCCCTCACTTCCAGAAGAAAACACCAGGAGCCGGAGTGTGATGGACCACACCCTCATTTACTGCCTCTGCCATCAGACAGGCAGGTGTGGAACAGAGCTATATGGTAGCCTGGGTGCTTGAGGGATGACTCCCAGTCCCCACCAGGCAGGGCTGTAAGGTGTGGCGATCTCGACCGTTTCTGTCATGGAGACATAACTTAGATCACCCCAAGTAATACAGTAACTATTCGTGGGTATTAAATGAAGGAGGCCATGAACATTACTGATACCTCCAGATTATTGCACGTTTGTGACTTTGGGAAAATAAGACAAATGAGTATGAATTTCAAGCTGTAACTCCCAGGTACTCGGGTCTATAAATAAAATCAAAAGGAATGTCCCCTGTCAAAGAGACTTGCAGCACAGCAAGGGAGAGTGGTAATACCCACGATTTACTGAGCGCTTAGGATTTCTCAGGGGTTATGCTAAGGATATTATATTAATTATCTTATTTAACCGTGGCAATAATCCCATAAAGTAGGTGACATTCCAGTGTGTCAATATGAGAGAGAATTTCTGTTCTCTTTATTCTTCTCCCCCCTGTAAGAAAGGCTTTTTAAAAAAAATCAAAAATTAATCTTGACATGATAAATAGTGGACATCAGTAAGTTTGTTATCCTAAAGATGCTCTCCTGAAGGATCTCACAGTTTCCTACAAAGGACAATGAAAATCAACAACTCCAGTCATCCACGGTTGATAAAGAATGACCTTCTCCTAGGCACAGCTGGGGAGGGTGCAGGGCAGAGGGCACTATGGGGAGCCCGGGGAACAAGAAAGATCTCAAAGATAGGCAGTAGGAGAAGAGAGAGATTATTATGTTCCTGGTTATAGAGCTGTAGTTGAGGGCCCCATCTCCTGTTGTAACCCAAGGGGGCTTTGTGACTAGTTCTAGCCAATGAAACGTGAGCACAGGTGAAGTAAATTCCAGGCCCAGCCATTTAAGAGCCAGTAGCAGTGACTGAAGGCCACATATTGAGATGAGGGAGGTGCGGACATGGGGGGGCAGAGGCAGCAGGTGGATGCAGACTGGATCCCTAAATCACACATGGAGGAGAGCGGTCCCTGGAAGTCCCCACACTCATGTTACATGTGAACTTAAAATAAACTTCTGCAGTGTTTAGGCACTAAGGTTCCAGAGCTCACACGTTACCAGAACAGAGCTTAACCTATCCGAATATAACACGAGACTAAAGACTAGTTCAAGGACACAGTCAGCCCAAGGAAATCAAGAGGAAAAATATTTTAAAAAGCAAAATTTATGGCAAACAGAAGAAGAAAACCTTGATCAGGAGCTAATGAGAAAGATATTAAAAGAAAATAAGAAAGAAAACATTAAACTTAAGAGCTGATTCTTTGGGATGTGGAGAAGAGTAAAGCCCCGGGCAAAACTGGTTAGCCTGAAGAAAGAGAAAGAAGGGCAGATTAGGAGCCACAACTCTATACTTGGAGAAGGTTCCATTAAATTTTAAAAGCAAAATGAAATGAATGCCTTCCTACAAACTATATTACTAAAAATGACTCAGGAAAACAAAGAAAATGTAAATAGTCTGATGAAGAAATTGGGAAAACTGTCAAAGATCTACCTCCAAAAAATGTCCTGGAAAAGTTGTTTCCAACCTTCAATGAACATGTTAATTCCTAAACTCACTGCACAGAAACAGAAAGATGTGGGCAATTCATTTCACAAGGTTATCAAAATTTGGCAGGTTTAGCAAAATAAAAAAATTCAGATGTTCTCATTTATGAATACTGAAAGCCAAAATCCTCAATAAAACAACAACAAATTAAATCTAGCAGTATTTTAAAAAATTAACAAATCCTAGTCAAATAAGATGGACTGCAGGAAGAGCAGGAGAACTCAATATTAGCAAATCTGTATGGGGGTCACACTCAGAAAACACAAGTTCCTCATGGGTAGGAACTCTATCACTGGTGTATCCCTAGTGAAAGCAATGAAAACAATGTCTGGAACATAGTAAGTGCTCAATAAATGTTTATAGTATAAATTACTGAGTGACTATATTAGTTTAAGGGAAAAGATATGATGATCTTTAAGAACATGAGAATACATTTAATCAAGTTTAACTTTGGCGCCAAAGAAAAACCCCAAGTAAAATAATAAAACTATGTAATAGGTAACGTGATTAAAAAACAAAATCTCTTGAGCCAGTTATCAGGCTTTTCCATGAAGGATAGTAAAGACACGGAAGCCCACTTATTGCCCCAGTACTTAACACTGTTCTGTAAGTCCTAGACAATGCAACTAGACAAGAAAATAAAATAAGTACATACGCTGGTGAGGAAGAAGCAAAAAGATTATTTGCAGAAAATATGAATGTCTACCTGGAAAAGTCGATAGCCAAAATTTCTGTAAAAAAGTATTTTAAAGTAATGAGATCTTTCCATATATAGCTGTCCTATTTTCCCAGCACTATTTATTGAAGGAACTGTCTTTTTCCACTGGATATTTTTTCCTGCTTTGTCAAAGATTATTTAACCACAGAGTTGAAGGCTCATATCCCTGCTCTCTATTATGTTCCATTGGTCTATGTGTCGGTTTTTGTGCCAGAACCATGCTGTCTTGGTGGTCACAGCCTTGTAATAGAGCTTGAAATCAGGCAACGTGATGTTCCCAGCTTTTTCTTTTTCAACATTTCCTTGGCAATTTGAGGTCTTTTCTGGTTCCATACAAATTTTAGGATTGTTTGTTCTAGGGCTTTAGGGTTTTAGTGGGGGGGATGGGTTAGCCTGGTGATGGGTATTAAGGAGGGCACATATTGGATGGAGCGCTGGGCGTTAAACGGAAACAATGAATCTTGGAACACTACATCAAAAACTAATGACATACCATATGGTGAGTAACATAACATAATTAATTAATTAATTAAAATAATGAGATTAAGTCAGTGGTTGTTAAAACAATTACACAAAAATCAATAACTTTCTTACATTCCACCAATAAAGAGTAAAAAATAAAGAGTAAAAAAAAAATAAAGTTTCCAATCATTAAGGCAAGAGTAGTGACAATGACAAATTACCTAAAAACAAAAGCAAAACTGTGCAAGACTTAAACACTACTTTATCGGCTCATAAACAGACTTGAATAAGCATACCCTAGTCCCACATGGGAAAAAGTCTCAGCATACTCGCTAGCGTAAACTTGTCAATCTCCACCATCTTAATACATTCACTTATAAAAATGCTGAGGAAAAAAATAAACAGATAAGCAAAGCCAAGGAAACCTTAGCAATTCTAATTTATAAGGGAATAATGTATAGATTAGCTGTGGGAAAGGCACAGCAAGATACACGGGCAAAGCCGTTGAATTCTGATGGCCAAGCCAAGGAGTTGCCCTGGATGCAGCTGAGATGTGGGAATGGACCAACCCCACTGCTCCACCCACCCAAGGCAAGGGGCACCAACCCACGGCAGCTCACCTGGGCAGGTGGGCTAATCTCACAGTCCTGCCAACTGACAGGTCAAGAGAACAAATTAGAAATCCTAGAAACAGATCCAAGTAGGTGAAACCTTTTAGTACATGATGACCTCTTGATATGGTGGGATTGAAGTACATTATTCAATTCGATAGTAGAGTAATGACCCGGGTTTTAAGATGTTATTTATTCATTTGAGAGACTGCATGCATGACTAGGAGGGAGGGGCAGAGGGAGAACCTCAAGCGGACTCCCTGCTGAGCACGGAGCCTTACATGGGGCTCGATCCCACCACCCTGAGATCCTGACCCGAGCCCGAATCAAGAGTCAGATGGTCAACCGACTGAGCCACCCAGGTGCACCTACTTTTTTTTTTTCCTTAAAGAAAAACTACATGTGAGACACCCTAGTCACGTCATTCACCAAAATTAATAATGGATGAATTTAACATCTGATGGTAAATTAAATTATATAAACGGTACTGAAAGTGTATGAATATTTACATAATCTCAGGCTGGGGAAAACATTCCTAAGCATAATATTTAAGCATAAACCATAAGTTGATAGGCTTCAGATCATAAAATATTATAAGAGATAAAATATAAAAGGCAAAAAGAAACTACAGGGAGATGGGGGGGCATATGACAAAGCACATATGCTGAATATATTAAAAGTTACCTAAAAATCAATAGGAAACCTGTTATGACAGGAGTTTTGTAAAATGGGCAAGACATATGCAGGCAATTCAGAAAAGGGAAGAAATGTCCAGCCAATTCAAAAAGTGCTCTACATCACTGGAAACTGAAAGAGAAGCAAAGAGAGGTTTTTCATTTGTGCATTCGCAAAGCTGTGATATTACTGCCTAACAGGGTTAAGGGGAAGAAACTGGCAATCCTGCTGAGGAGGTCAAAATAAAACGTGTGTGTGTCTATAAAATATACATTCACGTGGTCTTAAAAACGCATGTGCTCTTTGACCCAGAAATTCCACTTCTAAGACTTCATGCTAGTATAGCAAACCAATGAAAAGTATTCGCTACATGATTAGCAAAAGGAAATTGGTCGACTATACTGGAATATTACATACCCCTGGAAAATAATACTATAGATACATAGTTGCTGATACATAGTTTTTGACACGAGGTAACATTAAAGATGTAACTCACAGGGGGTTAAAGCAGATTACAAAAGCATATACAGGGTATGGTCTCTATCTAAGAGTACATGCCTATTAAAAACTTAGAAAATGATATCCAAAATAGTAAATGTGGCCCCCAGGTAGTGAGATTACTGGTCATGCTTTTCCTCCTTGCCCATCTATAAGTTTATAACTTTCCTACCATAAACAAATATCATTTATGTAACCAGAAAGAAAGTTAAAAAAAGTAAATTGAATTCTGTGGGAAAATAAACATTTACTCTAAAAATAAACTCTGAAGTTGGAAAATGAAAGCAAAAACATCTGCTTCCCGGACAGAAAGGATAGTTTTAAATTGCTAGATGGCCACGCACTTCCCAGGGCCAGTGGGGTCCCCGTTGCCAGCCGACTGAGGTGCCCAGCTTGTGGCGGGAGAGCCCCTTGCTCTCCTCCCTCTCCCCACAACCTCCTCTCTGACCTATACCTGACTCCACACAGAGCTAAAGCACAATTTTATTATTTGCTGTTGTTATCAATAGAGCAACTGAAATCAACTGTTCATTATTAATAAGAGGGATGCCTACTAATCCCCTCGAAAAGGAACAACCCCAAGTTACTGTTTTACTCAGATGGCTGCTGACTCACTTTCTCTAGAGGCAAAAGAAAAAAAATAAAGTGGTCCTTATCCCCCATCATAGAAAATACTAATGAAGATTGATACATTTCCTTGGTGGGGGTGAAGCGGGAGGGAAAGTCATTAACTGCTGATGAAGAGAACGGCTCTGTTGCAATGACTTGCAGGTCTGGGATAACAGCATTCTGCAGGAATGCCCAGGCAGCCTCACACGGATTGCGGAGAGCCGCCCAGATCTGCACAGTAAGGAGCTCAGAAGATGCAGGCAAAAAATATTCTCTCCAGATTTGCTAGCCTGTTCATCAATTGGTGAGTACATTCTGTTATCTCACATCTATACACCAGAGCAAGTGGCAAGACACGAGCTTCCATAAAACTCAAATGGAAAAACTTTGCTCGGAGACATAATAAATGTGCACAGTGCTCCTTGGGGGACCAGTGTGGGTCTGCCCAGCCCCGTGGGGCCAAAAGGGAGCCGTGACCGGGCCTGCGTTGGTCTGACAGGTCCGACTCCCAGGACACACAGAATAGGTGGGGAACGAAGCGGTCTGATGACTCATTTAGAATTGGTTCTGATTCTGCCCCTGACATCCTACTAATTGGGTCATGGCTCTTAGGAGGCGTGCTGATGGGCAAGGCCGTGTGTCTCAGCGAAGCCTTCAAGGAACGGATGCTCTCTGGCTTGGCTGTTTTGACCTGTAGGCTCTGTCTCTGAGCGTCCAGCTCAGCACGCCTGGCTGCTGCAGCTCCGTCCCAGAAGCTGCACGGCAGCAAAGACGCTCAGCCAGGCTGTGCACCAGAAACCAAGCCCACTTGGGGCTACAGGCTGAGCAGTCTAGGAATGGGAAGTGGGGCTCGAGATGGAGGCTTCCAGCTCGGAGCCTCCAACACCCAATAATTCAACCTGCCCGACCATCCTGCTCTTGAACATCCATACCTCCCCCTACCCCCCCCCCCCCGTTTAACTTCTCTTGTCTCTGCAGTGAGGGGGTCTCTGAATTTCTGCTCAAGGCTTTTTTCCACCCAGCACAAACCCCTGCAACTTCCAAGAAAAACACTATGCCTTTCAGGGTGCTTCTCACCCCAGCAACTGACAGATGACCCTGAAGGTACAAAATGGCACATAAATCAGGCACGAATTAATCCCTGCCCATCTCTTAAAACCTGTCCCGTCTTTCTGAAGCCCACAGTGCAGCTGCTGTCCACTCCTCTGGGCATCCACTCCATCACAGCATGACAGCAATTTCTCCTGCCTCTGAACTGCTTTGCACAATTTCCCAATCCACAACACCTGGATCTTTGGCTCCCTTATTCATTTGGTTGTCAAAGAATTTCAGAGAAACTACTCTATGCCAGGCATTAGGGCAGTTAGCTGTCCCTGCCCACAACAAAGTTGAAGTCTAGAGGGAAAAATAAACAAGATAAAAACTGCGGTACAACTTAAAAACAGCATGCCTTTAGAATACAGATTCCAAGAGAATGGGGATTTTGTCTCCTCTGCATTGTAATGTTTCTTGAACTCCAGCAGTGCCTGGCACATAGCACACTCAATATTTTCTGAACGAATGAAGAAATGGATGAACGTATGAGTGCGTGCACGCCATAGTGCATGTCACCCAGTAGGGAGGACAGCATTTGTCCAAAGCTGCCTACAGCTACGGGCCCAGGCTCGCAAGGCCCGGGAACGCTTCCCAAAGGACAGAGTGAAATGAAGACACTGAACGTGGAAAACTGAAAGCAGAAGGAACCTGTGCAGAGACAGGAGAAGCACACCCAGGTGGAGAGGAAGCTCTTCCCAGTTAAAGGCAATGCGTTTTATAACCTCCCTTCACAGCCACTGATGTCCTCTCTACTCAGATCTGAGCACTTCGGGGGGAAAATACTAGTAACTCCATAGAGGACGTTGAAGCACGGATACTCCTACTTTGTTCAAGTGACTGGAGCCAGTCCTAAACAGTTCCAGATTCAGAACTCCAGAACCTACAACTCTTGGAAGGCGAGTGGATAAAGAGCCATGGGGAGGAGCGACCCTCACACCTATTGCTTGTTTTCCCTCAAAGACAGGAAAGTCATCACTTCCCAGACCCCCAAGGACAAGAATCCAGTGGCTCACTAAAGCAACTCCATAAAGCAATTACCACTTCCAAACACTCAATCTGAGGTCTTCTACTGATTCAAGAAATTAAGAAACCATGCCGAACTCCAGCCTCATGCAGTCCCAGGAAGTCAGAGTGAATGCTGCCCCCCTTTCATTTACCGGTGTGGACTCTACAGGGAGCAGTTTTCATCTTGTCAATAAGCATGGACTGAGCATCAACTGTCTACGAGGCATTGGGTTATAGGGGCCATACACTGGTGATCGAGACATTCTATTGGAAGCAGACAAGAAAGCAAAAGGTGAAAGCTATGAGCATTTCAGAGCGAGGGGCACGGTGACAAACTTGAACAGGATGAGGGGCCAGGCAGGGAATGGGGGAGGGCTGCCTCTCGAAGGCCTCTGAGCTAAGAGCTGAACGATGAGGAAGAGGTGTACAGGCAGCACAAGGGGAGAAAAAGGCAAGAACAAAGGCCCCAGATGGAAATGAACTTGGGGTGTTTGGAGCAAGGAAGGTCACCGTGGCTGGATATGGTGAATGAAAAGCCAGAAGAACAGAATGTGAATGGAAAGACAAGGAGTCGTCAAGTCGGTAAGGTCTGACAGGTCCCTGGAAAGATCTGGGACACCAAGTGCAAGGAGATGCCACTGAAAAGTCTTAAGCAGAAAAGAGACACGAACTGATTTCTGCTTTAAAACGTTTACTCTAAAGGTCATCAAAATGAACACATATTAGTGAGACACAGTGCTGGACTGGCCCTCACTTTGCTGTCTGATAAAGACAGCATTCATCTACCGGCCAGCATCCACCAGCGACCTGACCAACAAGCGGAAAGTACCTCTTGGTGACCAGCTGCTCGGACTTCCAAGACGGGGCTTTCAAATAAGCTCACTTATTCTGAAACCCAGCTTTCCCTCTTCCTGGGTCCTTCCCTTAGTGGATGAGGGTTTAAAAAAAAAAAAAAAAAAAGGTTCTAAGGCTAAAGCTTGTAAATCTCACCACTTTGAAAAAGTCCTGGAAAGAGGACGTCAGGAAGCCTGCACGCCTTGCTTATATTTCCATTCCAGCACTGACCTGAAACCACAAGACCAAGCTGGACCAGCAACCCCAGTTTATGGGGGGGGGAGGGGCTCCTGACCGCTTAGTTGCCCTGATGTGATGCCTGCTCCCAGCCCCCAGCGTGATGCAGAAATCAAGATATTCAAGACAGGTCAGCTTGACGGTCACCTGCTAAATGACCAAAATGGGAAAATACTATTTCAGTGTCCGAAACATCAAAAAGCAGCCATGTGAGGCTCTATCTGTGGCGATACCATGCCAGAAATCTGGGCTAATCTGACTCTGCTATTCATAAATTCTCCCTCATGTGAAAGCCCATGTGTTTGGGAAAGGGAAATGAATCCAAGTCAATTTTAGACATTGTTACTTGGAAACCATCTGGAGTCCCTGCAAGCAGAAGAAGCCAGCGCACCCCCTGCCCTCGGATGCCCACCGGAATTAGGGCAGTATGCTTACCTGGGAGGTTCTGGTGCCCTGCTCCCCGGGGATGTCCCCACCCCCACCCTACCAGATGCCAGCTCAGGCTCCACTTCCCACCCGAGAAAGGAAAACCTAGTGGAGAGCCCTCCATGAGTGAAGCCCGCACTTGAACTGAACCCAAGGCGGGGTTCTCGGCTTCCCACTCCGCTTTGGGGCTGCACACCTCCATTCCTCGGCCACACAGCAGCAAGGGAAATCCCTCCCCAGGAGCAGAAGTTCCATGAAAAACCCCCTCTGCCTGACCTGACCCCGCTGTGTTCGCAGCATGTCTGGCTTTGGACGAGACCCACCGGAATCCTTATGTAACGTTAACAGATGTGGGCACCTTGCGGCGAGGCTCCTGGAGACACTAGCCCAGATGTAGCCCATTTTCGCGGCGGTGACGGCAGGCAGGGTCCTGCGGCTTCCTAGGGCCCGGCTCTGCCAGACCGACCATAGGGCCTCTCTGTTCCCCTCCCCTACCTGGCCGCGATCCTCTGCTTATCTCATCTTCCAGAGGAGCTGGACCTCCCTTTCTGCAGCCTCCCTCCCTCTACTGAAATCAGTCCTAGGACCCTGCCGACCGCAGCGCCATTCCACCGGGGCACCTTCCCTGCCCCCTCCCGACCCCCTCTCCAACACCCACCGCCTTAAGAAGCCCGGCCAAGAAAGAGATCCAGAATCTCGTACAGTCCCAGTCCCAGAAAACACACACGGCAGGAGGGGCAGGCTCGGCTCTGCCAAGCCGACCAGGCCCCACGCTTCCCCGCCGGACCCCCGGGGAAGCTGACCTCGGCGCAGGGGAGGGAATCTTGCGAGCGCGAGCGCGGGTCGGCAGCCTGGGGCACCGTCCGAGCAAACACCCGTTTCCAGGACGCCCGGCGGCCGGTGGGGGAAGAGGGGAGTCCCGGGCGAGGGCAGGGAGGGCCAGGTGAGGGGCAGCTGGGGACGCAGGTAAAGGATGCGTCACACTTTGCGCTTGGAACCGGAGCCCGGGCGCAGCGGGCAGAGCCAGAGAAGGGCCCCCGGGGCAGGCCAGTTCCGAGAGGAGGGGTCGCGCCCGCGAGCCGTCCCGCAGGGGCCGCCGCAGGGCCGGGAGGCCGGGAGGCCGGGCGGGCTCCGCACCTGCGCGCCCCGGGGACCTACCTGCCCACCGTCTGGTTGGCCAGCTGGCGCATGCGGTTGAACTGCTTCTTCATCGTGGCCCCGCTGCCGCGCTGGCCCGGGAGCTGGGCGAGGACGGAGCGGCCCGGAGCCCGCCGCGGGTTACATGGCTCCCGCGCGGAGCCTCCCGGGCGACGGCGGCGGCACTGCGGAGCCTCGGGGAGCCGTCCGGCCCGCGCGCGGCTCCCGCCCCAGGGCACCGCCGCCTACTCCCCCGCCCGCCGCGCCGCCCGCTGCCGCATCCTCCTCACGCGCGCCGCCGCGCCTGCATGGGGACGCCCGCGGCCGCCCTCGGCGCCGGCCAGGTCCGCCCGGCCGCCTGCCCCCAGCCCCTCTCCGGCGCGGGGACCCGGGAGTCTCCGCAGGCTCCTGGCCGGCTGGCCGGGTGGTCCCCGCTGCGCCTGTGCGCCGGGCGCCGTGCATTCTGGGACTTGTAGTCCTGCGCCGCTGCCCACCTTTCCGCGTGCGAAGTTTGCCAGGAGCGAGGCGCGCGGAGGTGGGGGCGGGCGGGGGTGGGGGCCGGCGGGGGGCGGGGGCCGGCGCTTGGCGCTGTTGCACTCGAGGGAGGGAAAGGTTTCACTGCTTTAAAAATAGCAAAGTGGAACCGAGACTACAACAGCAGAGAAGGAAAGCGAGCATCTGTCTTTCATTGTATTTCGAGCGAATGGGAGGCGTTGCTGTTCTGAATTCGCAGGAAGATTCATGCAGGCGGCTACAGGGCTCATAAAGTTGCCTAAAGCCACCTGGTAATTGTTGAGGCGCCCAGTTAAGCTTTCCGTCCCAGGGCCTGACCGAGCATAGCGAGCATAGCGTGCATCCCAGAAGAGTCATCCTTGATTTTTAACCAAACCCAAGAGGTAACCAGAAGCCAAAATGGAAGAAGGGTATAATCACAGTGGTACCGTGCCTATGGAACCAGCTTGACTGGGGCAACTTTCTTGTATGACAGTCTCACAGCTGGTCTCAGGGAACCAGGGGGCACCCGCTGTGGCAGGCCTGGAGCCTTCTACACAGCAGTTTCCCATTGGCATCTGTTGGCTCCTTGAAAAGGGTCCTGAATTTCTTTGTGCAGACTCCATCCTTAGGAAAAGGCAGCTGATTGCAATTAGGTTTTATCCTCCACCTGTCAAGTGAGACCAGGGTCCCCGTGGTAGGGGCTTCTGATCAGATATGAGTTCGAATACTAGACTTCCAAATACAAATTATATAACCTTTGGGGGAAAATTTGCATAATCTCTTTAAGCCTCAGCTTTCCCGTCTCTAATAGAGAAATAATATTGTCCACTAGACAGCAAAGATAGAGAAGTGTTTGGCTAAATTAGCACTGATTAAATAACATGCATTTTTTAAAAGATTTTATTTATTTATTGATAGACAGAGATCACAAGTAGGCAGAGAGGCAGAGAGAGAGAGGAGGAAGCAGGCTGTCCGCAGAGCAGAGAGCCCGATGCAGGGCTCGATCCCAGGACCCTGGGATCATGACCAGAGCCGAAGGCAGCGGCTTTAACCCACCAAGCCACCCAGGCGCCCCAATAACATGCATTTCTATGTAGTACGTGAGTTCATAGTTGTTTGCTACAAATACGATTGTAGTCAGAATAGAGCAGAATGCCATTCCTCCGACAGAATTACTAGTCTGATAAATCAAAGAACTTTTTTGCAATGGTATATTTTGCATATGTTGATGACAGTTGCACGATGTCCTAAATATGCTTCTCAGTATCTTGCTAGCCTGCTGCACAGAAGATGGTTGGAGGCAAGTCTTGGCTGAATGAACATGAGATCTTTAATTAATTGTGAATTTAGCCTCTGCTTATTAGGTCAGGCAGCTCCAGCCAATTAATAAGTGAAGGCATGATTTGCTCTTAACCAACTGTGCTTCTAATGGCAGTATCATTTCTATAAACACTGAAATTATTGCCACTTTGAGATATTTTTAGCAACCAAGGCACAGCATGGATTTTAAATGTATAAATAAAAGAGATATTAAGAGTCACTGTATGACTTTGAGCAACACTATCTCTGCTGACATCTAGAACTGTGCTGTCCAAGAGAGTAGCCACTGATCACATGCAGCCTTGAAATTTAAATTAATTGAAATTAAGTGAAATTAAAAATGTAGTCCCTTAGTCATCCTAGCCACATCCCAAGTGCCTAATAGCCACACGGGCTATATCAGACAGTCCAACATAGAATATTCCTATCCTCTCAGAAAGTTCTGTTGGAGGAGTGCTTAAGTGGTTCAGTCACTTAAGCCTCTGCCTTCAGCTCAGGTCATGATCCCAGGGTCCTGGGTTCGAGTCCTGCATCGGTGCTCCCTGCTCAGTGGGGACCCTGCTTCTCCCTCTCCTCCTGGCTCCTGTTCCCTCTTGGTGTCTCTGTCTCTCTCTCAAATAAATAATTAAAATCTTAAAAAAAAAAAAAAGAAAAGAAAGTTCTTTTGGACAACAGTAGTACTAGGGAACTCTGTAAGACAATTCCAAAATCATGCCAGTCTCTGTCTTCCATCTGGGGACATTTCAGTTCTAAAAGGGAACTTTCTACTCATCCACAAACACAACCTATCCTGCCAGAGCATATTTTACTAACGGGTGGCTTCCTTACATATTTCCTGTTCTATGAACTTTTCCTCCCCTTGGGAAGCAGTTCATGTTTTTGTCCTTCCTACCCAGGGACAGGATGACAGTGCAGAAACAAGAGAAAGGGGTGTCAGGTCTGCTCATCGGATCTCTCAAAGCAGGTTTCAGAAACACGCGTGAGAATAGACTTTCTAAAGAAAAGCATTTTTTTAGTTTCAGGAATCCAGGCTTTGGACCTTTAATAGTCTATACCAAAAAGGGTTGAGTTTGAAAAACACACCATCCTGCCTTTTGTAGATAAAGAATTCCCAGGGTGTGAGGTGTTGAGGATGATGGTAGGGAATGGAAGGGGAGAGAGGGAGAGGAAAAGGAGGTGATGCATATACAATTTGATTATGGGCCAAAACATCACCGCCTGTACCTGTGAAAGGGGATTATGCTTCACCTTCCCAGTGAGGTCAAGATCAATCATACAATTCTCTTTGGACATAGAATATGCACAGGATGATGGGTGTCACTCTTGAGCGGATGGGTGAGAGTCATTTTGGAACCCCCCCTCTCCTCTTTTCAGTCTGCCTTACGACCAGCAGTGACCAAGCCTTACTTATCCTTTTCAGATTCCTACCACCTTTCTACCTACTGCTATAAAATTTACACCATTTGAGTCTAAAGATTCTTTTTTTTTTTTCAGATTTTATTTATTTGACAGAGAGAGACACAGCGAGAGAGGGAACACAATCAGGGGAAGGGGCAGAAGGAGAAGCAGGCTCTCGGCTGAGCAGAGAGCCCGACGCGGGGCTCGATCCCAGGACCCCGGGATCGTGACCCGAGCCGAAGGCAGAGGCTTTAACCACTGAGCCACCCAGGTGCCCCCCTAAAGATTCTTTTAAACAAGGTGACAGATGTTCCCATCTTTGGGCAGTATCAGCTCCAATGTTTCAGCTTTCTTGGATCTGTACCTTTGCCAGAGCCTTATCATGGGTAGAATGTATTTTCCTACCTAGTAACTTTCAACTTGACTGTGGTGACTGAGTTGGCCAAGGGCAAGTAGGGGAAGCGCGTTGGCCAACTCCAGCCTACACACTAACAGGCTTTGTACGTTTTCCCATTGTCCTCTTCGCCTTTTCCACCAACATGAGAAGCACTTCACCTAGCTGCCTATTGCCTCTCACCTGGGGCTCTTCAGCAGACACCTGTGGACCAGACCACCGCTGAAATTAACGAAGTAATTGATGAATTCATTTTAGAGCAGGTTATTTTAAAAAATAGATAAAGCCAATAGGTCTAAAGAAAGGGGGAAAGAAGCAAGACGGAGACACAACCTTAGGAATGAGAAAAAGGATTTAATCACAGGTGCAAAATAAGCTATGAGAGCATGGGCAATTTTATGTTTACTTATTTTAAAATAAGCTCTGTTTTCACTGGGGAAAGAGAAATTGCTACAGATGTTTCAAAAGTAACAAGAATGAGTAGACCAAGACCACTGAAGAAATTGAAAACATTGTCACAGAATAACACTCCCCAAAGTAATCAGGCCCAGACAGTTTTATGGGGAGCTGTTTAAGAGATTCAAGGAACAGATTAATTCCTCTGCTATTTAAAGTGTTCCAGGGGCGCCTGGGTGGCTCAGTGGGTTAAGCCTCTGCCTTTGGCTCGGGTCATGATCTCAGGGTCCTGGGATCGAGCCCCGCATCGGGCTCTCTGCTCGGCAGGGAGCCTGCTTCCCTTCCTCTCTCTCTGCCTGCCTCTCTGCCTACTTGTGATCTCTGTCTGTCAAATAAATAAATAAAGTCTTTAAGAAATAAAAAAAAAAATAAAGTGTTCCAGAACACAGAAATAGAATGAAAGCAACCCAATTCATTTTATGAATTTGGCTTAACCTCGTTACCAAACCTAATGAAAATAACACAAACACAAAAACAATCTACAAAGATCACTTACAAAATAAAAATTGTGAATAAAACAAACTCACTAATAAAATGTTAATAAATTCTAGCCGCCTATGTGCTCTGTACAAATGCATGTACATCTTAATGATATTTATTGAAGAATAAATAATTCAGATAAATTAAAAGATGAAAATCATGCATAACCTCACTAACCAAGATAACATTATGCATTTACAAATATATTTCAAAAACGGTATCACACTTGTTAGGTCAATATGTTCTTTCCTGTCTTCTGTTATTTTAAATATCTCTGATTAACACATGGGTGGCTAAAACTACACACATACTTACTTCCTTTAAGATCAAAATTGAAGAACTAAATTTTCTGCACTATGTTTTTTAAGCTTCTTTGGTATTATGAAATTATTCCTCTAGATAAAAAATGAAAACATTTTGCAGGCCCACTTCTTATGCATAAATTTTCTATTTTCCCCACACCCTGACCTACACTATAATACTTTTAATAATCTTGCCAGATGAGTAGATGAGAAATAGCATTATAGTGCTATTTTAATTTGCATTTTTTTAAAATCACATTAAAACATTTTGCCCACATGTTTCAGGGCTATTCAGTTTTTCTTCAATTAATTGCTGATTTCTTCATGTCCTCAGCCCATTTTTCTGTGGTGGGGTTCCATACTTTCTTATTGATTTTTAAAAGCCTGTTAGCTATACTAATTATATTCATACTGTTGTGTCTGATGGCAAGAGCTTTCTGTAGTTTGGCTTCTTCCTTTTAAGATCCCTAATGCTGGGGCACCTGGGTGGCTCAGTGGGTTAAGCCTCTGCCTTTGGCTCAGGTCATGATCCCAGGGTCCTGGGATTGAGCCCCACGTCGGGCTCTCTGCTCCGCGGGAGCCTGTTTCCTCCTCTCTCTGCCTGCCTCTCTGCCTACTTGTGATCTCTGTCTGTCAAATAAGTAAATAAAAAATCTTTAAAAATAATTTTAAAAAAAGATCCCTAATGCTGATTTTTGTCCTCCAGGAATTTTATATTTTTAATGTGGTTAGATCCAGTAATCTCTTCCTTTATGCATTATGCTTTTGGTTTGATGTTTAGAAAGCCCATCCTATCCCCAAATGATGGAAATATTCAACTGTATTTTCACCACAACATTTTATGTGTTAATTCTCTTTATTTATACTAAATTTTAAATGCGACATTTGGGTTCAAAATGTTAACTAAAGCTAGTAGCTTTTGACTCATTTCTTCCTCCAATGTCATTTTGAAATAACTCATCAAAGATAACAAATTCTTTTTTTTTAATATTTTATTTATTTATTTGACAGACGGAGATCACAAGTAGGCAGAGAAGCAGGCAGAGAGAGAAGAGGAATCAGGCTCCCGGCTGAGCAGAGAGCCCTACGTGGGGCTCGATCCCAGGACCCTGGGATCATGACCTAGAGCTGAAGGCAGAGGCTTTAACCCATTGAGCCACCCAGGTGCCCCAAAGATAACATATTCTATATCACCCATAGAAATTAGAGAAAGAAGGGCACCTGGGTGGCTCAGTTGGCTGGGCAACTGCCTTCAGCTCAGGTCACGATCCCAGAGTCCCAGGATCGAGTCCCACATCGGGCTCCCAGCTCCACGGGGAATCTGCTTCTCCCTCTGACGTTCTCCCCTCTCATGCTCTCTCTCGCTCTCTCCCTCTCAAATAAATAAATAAAATCTTTATAAAAAAAAGAAATTAGAGAAAGATGCCACTCACAATCTTGGCAGAGAATGCCATGGGTGATTTTTGGGTGAAGGGAGAACTGACCAGGCAGAATTTATTATTCTTTGGGGAAAATTAAATGAAGATCTACACCATCTCTGATAAACTACCTCCCCCGCCCCCGCCCCCCAGTACCTCCCTCCGCCATTTCAGCCCCCAACATCTGGACTAACCAGACCTCTCTATGTGAGGATGAAGAAAGAGAAAAAGAGACTGAGTAGAACAGTAAAGATGATGGTAATAGGCCACACCCTTAAGTACTACACTGAGTACGCTTAACCCTTGAACCACCAACCACCCACACAGTCCAAAATCCAGGTGTGACTTTCGACTTTTTCAAAGCTTAATTTCCAATAGCTTACAGTTGACCAGAAGCTTTACCGATAACATCGTCAGCTCATAGTGCATATTTTGTATGTCATATGCACTATACATCATATTCTCAATAACTAACTTGTTCTTTTCTGTTTGGTATTTCGAGGCGACACTGCTGGCGAGTTTTTTCAAATTGTCCTAAGTCTCCAAAAACTTTTCCAACAGATTTACTGAAAAATAGTCACAGATAAGTGGATCTACACAGTTCAAACCTACATTGTTCAACATCCATGATCTCGTTTAATCCTTAGAAGAACTCTGGGATGAGGGTTTTAGGATACCCATCATACAAGTCACAGCTCGGAGGGTTTCGGTGAGTAATGATTCTCGTGCCACAACTGGGATCCCAAGCCAGGTCTGTCTCGTTCAATTGCCTGTGCTTTTATCTATGAAACAGGGAGGCTAATCTGAGAATTCAGAGAAATGTCCCCCCAGCGAAAGAGTTAAGCGGGAAGTTAGGGAAATACAGTTTTGAAGTCTAATTTGCGTGTTTGGTGAGAATTGAGAGAACACTGCTTTGATATGGCAGGGTCTGGCTGCCACGAAAGACAGCGCTATTAAATAAGAAAGAATTCTAATTTAATAATTTAATAAGAAAGAAGCACATGACTCCTAAATTAATGAAATGCAGAAGAGACAGGAAATGGCAGAATTGGTACTGCCCAGAATGGAAAAGGTGCATTAGGAGATGGGCTGAAAGAATGCTCCCAAAATCCAGAGGAAAAAGTAAGCAACTCAAAGAAATGAAGGGAAAAAGGAAAAGAGACATGGAATCTTTTTCAGAAAATTCAAAAAATATGTAATAGAATTTCCAGAGCAGATTATGGGGAAATAAGCATAAAAATGTTAAAAAAAATTTTTTTTTGCAAAGCTGAAGAAAGACTCAAATCAAAATGACAATGATTCGCCAAGTTCCAGAAAATATTCCTGTGGGAAGGAAAGGGGAAACCCTACACATATCTTGGTAAAACTTCTGAATTTCAACGATTTATGCTGTGTTGTATATTTGAAAGTTTCTAAGGGTAAATCTCAAAAGTTCTCATCACAAGGGAAAAATAATAACTATGTATGGAATAAGTATAATTAGACTTACAGTGGTGATTGTTTTGCAATATACACATATAACAACTCATCATGGTCACACCTGGAACTAACAGATGTCATGTGTCAGTTCCATGTCAATTTTTAAAACCAAAAACAGCAATAAAAAAGAAAGCTTCAAATGCATATAGGTACTATTCAGAGAAAAGACGTTTGTCTCTGAAGAAAAGAGAAGCTGGTTCTCTTGGTACCTGCAACACTCCATGCCAATAAAATTTGGAACCACATTTCTAGAGCTCCAACAGAAATAGGTTGTGACTCAAGTGCAATTCAGAAAGTCTACATCTGGTCCAACGTTCACAAACCAGGGCAAAAGAGAACTATTTTTAAACGCGTAATGACTGGAAAGGTTTATAGGCCACTCATTCTCTAAACTATATTACTAGAAAATCTTTCTTTCCAAAAGAAATTTTTAAAAAAAATCAATATAAAGAGCAAGACAGAGCGATTTCTGCATGACCTTGGGAGAGGCAATGATTTCTTGAACATGACACTAAAAACTCTCACCTTAACAGAAATATTGGCCAACGGGACTACTTCACAATGAAGGACTTTGGCTTATCAGATGCCACCGTTAGGAGAATGAAAAAAAAAAACATCCCCAGAGTGCGAAGTTGTTTGCACATACAAAACAGTCAGAGGACTCAACTCAAGAATCCTAGAGTCCAATAGGAAAAATGTAGAAAACCTAAAAGAAAAATGGACGAGACTTGGACAGCACTTTACTGCCAAGACAAAGCCCAGTGGCTAAAGAGTATGTGAAAAGTTGCTCGGCGTCATTGGTCATCCAGTATATGCCGATGGATATTACAGCGATACCCACAGAATCGCTGCTACTGAAAATCACGGTTAGAACCGAGGGTGGGTGAGGACACGGAGCAACTGCAACTCATACGTTTCAGGCAGAGGGAACTCAGTGCAAACACTTCAGAAACTGTTTCACGTTATCTGCTGAGGCTTGGCCGTAGGCATACTCCATGCCCCAGTCATTTCCCATTTCTACAGAAATGTGTATGTATTTGCAACAAAAGGCAGGCGCTAGAATGTATCAGCAAAATTTCTGATAGTCAAAAATTGGAAACAATGGAAATGCCCATTAACAGTAGAGCCAATAGGGACACCTGGCTGGCGCAGTCCTTAGAGCCTCGGCCCTTGATCTCTGGGTCCTAAGTGCAGGCCCCACGTGGGGTACAGCGATTACTTCAATAAATAAAAAAATCAAAAGGGGTGCCTGGGTGGCTCAGTCATTAAGCATCTGCCTTTGGTTCAGGTCATGATCCCAGGAGCCCGGGATGGGGCGCTGCTTTGGTGGGAGGATGGTGTACCTGTTCAGTGGGAGGTCTGCTTCTCCCTCTGCCCCTCCCCCATGGCTCATGTGCACGCTCTCTCTCAAATTTGTAAATAAAATCTTTAAAGAAAAAAAATAAAAAAAAAACAAGCCAATAGAGTGGATAAATGAAAGGTGATACACTCAGATAGTAGAAAACTATATGACAAGGAAAATGAATGCATTCACCCAAGAGTGGGTAAAAACACAGATGAACCTCACCCCCCCCCCAAAAAAAAAAGCTGAGCAGGAAAAGGCAGCTTTGGAAGAGTACTTTTCACTTGATTCCATTTATATAAACTTCAATACCAGGCAAACCAAATTGATGGTAACAGAAGTCAGAAGAGTAGGAATGGGTGCAGGGGGAGAAAGGTGTGCTAGAAAGAGCTGACTTAGCCTGACCCCTGCAGCCTGTCAGCTGAACAATGAAGATAAGTGAGAGTGGGGGGGGGG